>CM053399.1:120013565-120041558 GCA_028644305.1 Xerus rutilus
TCTTTGCCCCAGCAGTTTGAGATGTCACCTTTATTATGTTAAATTTCCATAAGTTGTTGGGTCTATTTCAGGGCTTCTTACTGTTTTCTATTGACTTGTCTATTCATATGTCAGTATCCATACTTTTTAAATTTAGTATTATATTAAAGGGGGCTTTGTATTTTAGATATCAGGTAGAGGTATATTTCCCACATGGTTCTTCTTTTTCATTGTTTTTCTAGATATTCTTGCTAACTTATTTATTTGAATGTAGTATAAACTTGCCTAACTCTGGAAAATTATTTTGTGATCACACTGAATTAAGATAACTTCAAAAAAAAAAGATCTTACATCTTCATATGTGAGAATTAAAACAATAAGGGATGTTTTTAATTTATGCAAATTTCCAGTCATATATTTTAAAGGTGTTGTAATTTCATAAATGTTTTGAATTTAGTTGTCTAAGTTTATTTCTGTTTATCTTGTTGCAAATGCATATTAAGTTTTCTTTTCCATTTTAGTCTTCTAACATTCTATAAAAATTTTTGATCTTGCATACCAACTTTAAATTTACTATATTGGCTAGTTCTTTTATCATGCAAGTTAGTTTTAATATTGATTCTCTAAGTATTTCTAGTTTTGCACTATCATGCTGTCTACAAGTAGGGATAGCTTCCTTTCTCATGTGTAAGTGTATTATTGGCTAGTCCCTGCAGTACAATGTTAAGTAATATTGGAATTGTGAAAATTGGACATCTTTGCTTTCTTCTTGGCCTTAGTAAGAATGTCAGTAATTTTTCCCCAGGAGGTAAGATTTTAACAGAGGCTGAGGGAGGGTGTGTATGTATCTCTCTCTCTTTATCAAGAACTTTTATTAGAAATGTATGTTTATAGCAGCCAAATTATGGAACCAGCCTTGGTGTCCATTAGCAGATAAATGGATACTGTGGTATATATACACAAAGGGGTTTTACTCACCCATAAATAAGAATGAAATTGTGTCATTTGCAGGACAATAGATAGAACTTTAGAACATTATGTTAAGTGAAATAAGCCAAACTTGGAAGGTCAATGGTCATGTTTTCTCTCATATGTGGAAGCTAGAAAGGAAAATGGAAAGTTGGGGGAGGTCTCTCATGCAAATAAAAGGGAGACCAGTAGAGTAGAGGAAAAGGAACAGTGGGAGGGAAGAAGGGAGGGAAAGAGGAAATTCTGGGGAAATATATTGGCCAATGATATTGTTATATTTTGTGCATGTACACATATGTAACAAATCACACCATTATGTACAATATAATGCACCAATTTAAAACATGGAAGAAAAAATAAAGGAGATTCATGAAAATTAATAGGAAAATAGTGGAGTAGAGGAAGGTGATAAAGGGGTTGGAAATAAGGGATGAGTAAGTGGAGCAAGTGTGAAATGAAATTGACCAATTTATGTTATATGCATGTATGAACATATCACAATGAATTTTATGTATAATTATAATGCACCAATTTAAAAAGTAATAAATAAATAGAAGGAAGACCAGTAGAGGAAAGGGATCAGAAGGAGGGAGCAGGGAAGGAAATGAGAAAGAACTAGGGATTGAGAACAAGTAAACTTCATGATATGTCAAAATAAATCCCACTATTATGTGTAACTCTAAGGCACTAATAAAAACCTAAATAAAAGGTGTTGAATTTTTGTCAGTTCTTTCATAGCTCACTAAGTGTTTTATTTCACATATTAATTTTTGTCCATTTTAGAATTTCCATTAGTTTGTTTTATAGTTTTCATCTCTTATGAAATCATGAAGTCCTCCTGCCCCTGCCCCATCTTTTTGGTACTGGGGATTGAATCCAGGAGAAGTTGCTCAAGGCCTCATGAAGTTGTTGAGGCTGGACTTGAACTTGCAGTCCTCTTAGCCTCCAAGCCACTGGGCAAATCTCCATTTCTTTATTCATACATTCACCTTTACTAATAGTTTAACATTGATCATCTAATCATCTGGTTTTTTTATTGTGTACAAGTTCTAAAATATGTCTTATAACTGGTCTGTTTCTATTTGGTTTTTTTTTTGGATGATGAGTTGTATTTTCATGTTTCTCTGTTAATATTCTGGATATTATGGTTGACACACTGAGGAGACTTTGTGTTCTATCATTTCCCTCTCAAGGGCATTGAGTATTGATTTTACTAATGGTTGAGTTGCTAACAGATCATCTTGATCTGGAGGCTTGTTTTCAGATTT
The DNA here is from genome assembly GCA_028644305.1 of Xerus rutilus. Lineage (NCBI taxonomy): Eukaryota > Metazoa > Chordata > Mammalia > Rodentia > Sciuridae > Xerus > Xerus rutilus. The sequence continues at coordinate 120,015,782 of CM053399.1, forward strand.
TGTTGGAGTGGTCCTAAATCAGATATGCCCTTAGTCTGATGGCATGAGATATGATTTTTATTCTTCGAGTAAATAGAAACATAATGGCTGAGGTATTTACCAAGCTTCTTTGAGTTTACAGGCAGCTGCTGAAGTTTCTGGTGAGCCCTTTTAGCATTCCATCTGGTTTTTTTATTTTCTTTGTTCCAGAGCTACTTGTATTCTTAACATGAAAACATACAATTAAAATGTACAATTAGGAGGCATCCAAACATTTTGAGAGAAGATTGTGCAGATTTTGGGGGCTCCCCCGTTTCCCATATCTTAGGGAGCTTTTGCCTAGTTGTATGTAGTTTCTGGAAACTTCAGACTCTGACATTTGAATCAGCACATTGCCATTTTCTGCTTGAGGTCTAGGCCTTCATCTGGGAAGAATGGGTGGTGCTTTCAGAGGATAGCTGTAGATGTATGAAAATTTTTTATTTGTGCATTATAATTATACATAATAGTGGGATTCTTCATTACATATTCATACATGTACACAACTCAACAGTAAAATTGGGCCACTTCATTCCCCAGTACCTCCCTTTTCTCTGTCCTCCTCCTCCCATTCTTCTTCCTCTACTCTACTGGGACACGGAGATCTTACACAGTGTCACACCCTCCTTCCAAGGGATGGATCTTTCCACTTCCTGTTTACTTTGGGGCAGTCTCCAATTTCTCCAAACATATGAAAAAATATTTTCCTTAGAAAATTTTATTGTTGTTGGCAAGAAGTTGAGTCTGGTACAAAGATTTCCATTACTTAATTCCAGAAGGCCAGAACCAGTACTAATTTCAGGGGGATTACTTCTGAAGTGCATGTTCCTTCCTATTTGCCACTGTCCTAACTACTCTGATTGGCACTTGCTAGGTATGAGAAATGATTTTTATTATTTTCAAAGCTAGGCTGCCATGAAATATCTAGTGGTCTTCTTGGAGTGTGTTAATAAGCCATTGGTTTTTCTGTTTTGAATGAATTGATGGGTAGCTAGTGAAAGAATCTATTGGATATTTCCTTCTGGACTGATCAGTCTTGTGGACTCCATGGTGCCTTTTTTGACTCTAATGAACCTGTAGTGCTGCTCCTGCACCCTTTCTTACGCAGAGTTGCATGCAAAAGAACATAAATCTCTTCTGACTTCCAAAAGGCCTAAAGATGTTAGTATTGTAGCCAAAACTAGTTTCTACATGCTAGATTCTGATAGATTCTACCTGATATTAGACCCTATCTGTCAATTCTTACATAAACAAAATTAATTTGAAAATGTATATTTAAAAAATGTGATAAACCTATAGGAAGGAACTTATTTTACAAAATGGATATTTGCTTATTCTTTCAAATAACAGAGTTTATTGGTCTCAGAGGAAAACACCATTCATTTGTTTCTCATATTATTTCAAGTGGAAACACGGTGAGCCTCATTTTGGCAAGTGTCTTCGGAATTATTTCATATCATGAAGAGACCTTTTCATCTGTAGCATCATCACATTATAAAGTATTTGGTATGAGTCATACACAATAGGAAGATTACAAAGGCATGTTTTATTTTTAGAGTCCTCCATATATGAAAATTTAACTATTAGCTGTTAAGTTTAAGGATAGTTACTCACTTTATGAAGCATTATCTCCTAAATGTTGGTTTTATAGAAGTGGTCTTCTGATATTTTAAACTATAACAATAAAAAATTGATTTGTCAGACTTCTACCCAGAGTATCAGAGGAGAGTCTGGGTTTACTGCAGTCTGTTATAATTGGCACATCTTGTCCAGGAACGCTGATTCCAGGTCTCCACTGAGTGATGGCCATGTCTCATGCTTACAAACTTACTAATAAACTTTCATGTCGTTGAAGTTGACTATAGTTGCTTTTTTCCTTGTTTTATTTTTGTTTTGTTTTTAGTTATCCATGATGTTTTTCCTATTAACTCTTGGTTCATTTCATTCCATTATGACAGGTAAAATTTGGTGACTGCATTTTTTTTGTAATGTGGTATAAAATTCTATCATATTATCAATAACTGATATTTATTGAGAGATATTTTAAAGAGCTCAATATTGGTTTGTGGGAATTTAATAAAGTAATAATTGAGTAAATAGTTGGAAAGAAAATGGCATAGTAGTTAGGGTGTTAGCTGGAAAAGTCTTGAAACTGTCATTCTTATAGAAATATAAAGGAAGTAATATTTAAGATAATTAAAGAAATAAAATTAAAGAATATCTAATCAGATTTGGTAACTGGAAGAAATGGCTGTGGTGGAATGGTGCAGGAGGAGGTAATTTGGGGAGAAAGATGTCCGTTGACTAAGAAGTAGGATAGTGAAGAGAAAATACAATTTGGGATGAAGGATTATAGTTCAATGATGCGGCCAGGGATAGAAAGGCCTATTTGGGATTCATTCTCATAGAAGTGATAGATGAAATGTTGAGAGTGGGTAAGACAGGATTAGTCATCATCTGTAATACAGAGGATGATGTTATGGTAATTCTTTGGCACAAATTTATAGAAACATTTTGTCTTAAAATGTTTTAGTATGACTTATTTCCCTAGGTGCATTTCTGTATTAGAAATTGGCCTTTTTCCCCTAGTAGTTTGCAACTCATGTATATTAACCATAGTATAGACTTTCAAATTTAAAAAGAAAAAAATAATCCCTTGAGTTTTCTCCAGTTTTTTATTACCATTCTTTGGAAGCACATGAGCAGAATGTTAAGAGGTTTAATATAAGTGCTTTGATTGATTCAAGGTGTCTGGTGAATTGCTCAGTTATTTTTTTCCTCTAATTTTATTAATGATTGTCATACTTGAAACAGGGATTTCTTACCTTTCAATATACCATCTGTTGGCATTTGCACTTTATCAGTAGAAGGAAAAGTAGTTTATTTTGTTTTTGAGGACATTTTCCTCATTCCATGTGTTTATAAATGAATGCTCACTTTGGATCATCATCTCTGGTACTGCCCTTATTAGTGTACCTGTGAAAAAATGAGATTTTCCTGCCCTTTTAGCTTTCAGATATGATTCTTCTGTGCTATGTATTTATATGTATTTAATAGTATTTATATGTATTTAATAGTATTTATCTATTAATAAATTGGTTTTCTACTTTAAAAATACAAGAGATACATACACTTAAATCTAGATTTGAGCCTGCTCTTAAAAATTTGGAAAATCAGTTGACACTCTATTATGTAGCTACTGTTGAAAACAACCCTCATCATTATTTCAATTCCTATGGGTTAGAAATCCAAGTACAGCATAGCTAGGACCTCTGGCTACAGATAGCTTTTCACAAAGCTTCACTCATGACCTCTGTTGCAGTTGAGGTCATTTAAGACTCTGCTGGGAGAAGGATCATCCAACCCACTCCCTTGGTTACTGGAAGGTTCACTTTCTAAGGGAATATGGGGTAAAGGCCACCCTTGGGTCCTTCTCAGGTGGGCCTCTCCATAGGCATCCTCACAAGGAAATTTGATTCATCAGAGCAAAAATGAGAACAGCTAGGGAGAATTCTTCTAAGACAGAAGTCATAGTCTTGACATTGTGTTACTTTTGCTGTGTGTTTTCACTGGAAACAAGTTACTAGGTCCAGCCCATGCTGAAGGGGAGAGGGTTACTTACCCAAGGCTGTGAATGCGAATGAAAGCTCACCCTTCCTGAGTTTCCAAGCACATATATTTGTCAGACCTGAATTCTGATTTGCTTCCTGAAGTCAGTCAACCTCATCTAGACCCCTTAACAGACTTGTATTCCTTGCTGAGATTCAAAATGCAATTGAGTTTGACATCTCTGTTTAATGTCATTGTCACTTTTTTTCTTATTTTTGTTTTGTAGAAATATTTGATCCACAGTTCCAAATGCTTCCCCACTCTTCCCAAAGGAGACATAATAACCACATGGAATCAGCATATTAGATCTGAAAGGGACCAGATTTTTTTATTTTTTTTATTTTATTTTATTTTTTTTCCCAAAAGTTGCATTTTAATACATGTTAGCATCAGGGACCAGATTTAATACAGACCAGGTGTTTAACATATACCTCTTGGTTTTTTGGAAGTTGTCTAGGAATTCTCTAAATTTTGTTATAAATGTTATTAAAAGTTAGGCTTAACTTTTAAAAAATTATTTAAGAACATCTACAAAGAATATATTACATAAAAGTTGTCTCACTTAAATTCCAACAAAGTTTAATTTGTGCTTTTCTGGGTGAAGTTTCTACTTTTCAAATAATTTTTAAGTTCTTCTAACTGTGCTGTTAGAAGCTTGTAGCACTGCACTAGTCTTTTCAAAAGGAAAATTTTAACATTGTACATGAATTCTCAGTGGTGTGAAGCAAGATCTTCATGGGCTTATGCAAGTGAAATGAAATATATGAATATATTGGTAATGCAATAGGTATAACTCTACTTCTCTCTGTACCCTGATTTCATATTTTGTAGTTCATCAGAATAAAATATATTCTCATTGACTAATTCTATAATGAGTAATTTTTAGAAAATGTGAATGGATATATTTACTAATAAATTAGTTGAATTGCCATATTGTGTAAGCTTTTTATAAAAGCAAGGATTTTGCTGCAAATACAAACATTAAAAATCATTGATCTGGATTAGTATTCTTTTGGGTTAAAAAATGTTAGCAAAATATATCTCAAGTAAAAAGCTTTATTATTAACTTAAAATCATAAAATAGTCAATTATAAGGAAAAGCAAGCTTTTATTCTAATAATTACAAATATCTAAAATAAAAACTGAGGTGCAACATGATTCTGCAGTATCTTTTAAAATAATCCAAGATTTTTTTAATATCTTTATTTTTTTCCAAAGGAATCTTTTTTTAAATATTATTTTTTAGTTGTAAATGGATACAATATCTATTTATTTTTATGTGGTGCTGAGGATCAAACTCAGTGCTTCATGCATGCAAGGCAAGTGCTCTACTACTGAGCCACAATCCCAGCCCAATCCAAGATTTTAATATGCCAGTAAATTTTGGAGTAAAGTGGTGATCAGCTTTCCAGATGTATTGATTATGCTATTTGGTCACTATATTCAATTAACCAGAATTTTCTATTCTCTGATTTTTCTGTGTTACAGAGAATTTATTTTATAAACACTATTTATGCACAATAACATGTAAATGTTTATTTACCATATTATTTCTTACCATTTTTAGGATATACATTAAATGATGTGTGAAAAGCTTTCTTAATAAGAACTGGGAATTCTCTTGTTATGTCTAAGTAGAATGTAGAATATAGTACAGAATTGTGGCAGCTATATGTAGTAACTGTTAGGAAATCAAATACTACTTAGCATTGAGACATTTATGATGATTGTATGTCATAACCTATATCATATCAGTAAGAAATATATTTATTAGGAAAAATTCATATGTAGCTATTTTATCTGAATAGTAATGAAAATTTTCCTATGCTTTTTAACATTTTTAAGAGTCCACTATGTAACTCTCTTTGTTTCTGTCATATAATATTTTTCACAAGAAGCTTTATAAACCAATCTGAAATTGTGCCTAATCTAGGATTATTTTTATTGCAGTATATATAATTAACACGCATTGAGAATTATGAAGTACTTTTCTAAATGTTATTGATAGTCTATAAAATCAAATTATATGAAATTATACAAGTTGCTTTGGAGTTCTAACTTGTCCTGCTAAAGATAATCAAAGTCTTTTTCCTGAGTCCAGGATAATGTCTTAGCAAGAATGGAGTTACCTGGGTCAGGTCAGCACCTCCATTAGCTCTGGTCACACCTGAGGCTAAGGGAAAACCTACCCAGAAAGACCGCAGCACCCATCTGCCTCCCATTGTCTCTTTGAATCCTCTTCAATCCTCTGGTATCCTTGGATCTCACCCTGTGGCTGTCTTGTACTCAGATTTTGACTTCCTCTTCCAGGGAAGACATCTAGGTCTCACAGGATAGGTACTGTATCCCTCCAGGAGGCCTCACTCACAAACACTTCAGTATGAAGGGTATCCTCCAACAGTGCATCATGGGAAGTCTGCACAGCTGCACAGCGACATCCTTTAGCTGTTAGGGCATATGGGTTGTGGGGATGGCTTGTGTGACTCTCTCACTTCCCTTCTCCACATCATTGTCTCCTATACAACCTTTAGAATATGCATTACTGTTAACCTTCAAAATACCCTTCACCTTGTCCCTGTTTCTCCAAGGAGAAATCAGAAAAGTATTCTGTATTCTTCCTACTATACCACAATAAGAATCAAATTCCTTGCTGTTAGAAAAATACTGCAAATAATAAATTCTAACATTTTAGAGATTCTGTATTAGTAGCATAACTAATATGTGGCTGGCATTCAATAAATGATACTCATTATCCTTCATTTAGTGTAAATATTATAAGATTCTGAATTTTAGTAATGCCATTTATGTATGAGTCTATATAAGGATTCTAAGAATGTTTTTCTCTTATTAAAGCAGGCCCCATGTGAACCAAACGTTTTTGTTGGCCTAATTGAATTACTATGTGTTCTTGAAAGTAATTAAACTGTGTAACCTTAACAAAATCTGCAGCTTGGTTTTACATGAATTCAGACTGCAGCTTCTGCTCTAGTTAACCAAGCCAAGTGAACTGTTTGAATATGTGATCTCATTGACACAAGAATTGCCTACAAGAAGGCTTCAGCAAGCCTGTGCCTAAGGAGGACGCTTTTTAGGTGCTATGTTGGGAACATGCTGCTGCTACCAGACTGTGATGTCTAGTAGGTTGGCTTCCTCTATTGTCTTGCTAAATTTGGTCCCTTTTTTCTTCTCGCTCATTTTTTCTAGTCTGCCAACTTACATCCCACAATTCTTTCAAATTAAAACTCAGAATATGATGCTTCCAAGAAATTTTCTACAGTGATTTGTACACTGGTTCAGGAGTACTTAAATTGGAGTTACTTAATACTCTCTGTACAGGGATAATTCTTTTAATAGACTTTGGCAACTATAAACACACATTCTTATGTTATAGGAAGATGGTATCCCCAAGTTCTAGGGCCATGCACATACCTTTTCCTCAGGAAAAGTATAGAACACCACTCAAGAATCTAGAAATTCTTTGTTTGATGTGAGAATTTAAAGGCAAATTTGATTTGTGTTTATGGCTGCAGGTTATTTTGATTATTCATGGCACTTGTTTTCAACTCTTCTTTTAAATACTTCTCCAGCTATCCCACTCCTCAGTCTATACCCAAAGGACTCAAAACCAGCATACTGCAGTGATGCAGCCACATCAGTGTTTATCACAGCACAGTTCGCAATAGCCAAACTGTGGAACCAATTAGATGCCCTTCAATAGATGATTGGGTAAAGAAACTGTGGTATATATACACAATAGAATATTACTTAGCATTAAAAGAGAATGAAATTATGGCATTTGCAGGTAAATGGATGGAGTTGGAGAATATCATGCTAAGTGAAATAAGCCAATTCCAAAAAACCAAAGGCCGAATGTTTTCTCTGATAAGTGGATGCTAATCCATAAAGCGAGGTTCATGGAAATAGTAGAGGAACTTTGGATTAGCCAAAGGGGAGGAAAAGTAGGGGAAGGGAGCATGGGGAGAGGAAAGATGATGGAATAAGATGGATGGACATCATTACCTTAGGTACATGTATGATTGCACAAATGGTGTGACTCTACTTTGTGTACAACCAGAGATGTGAAGAACTATGTCCCATTTGTGTACAATGAATTGAAGAGCATTCTGCTGTACAACTGTTAGAACAAATTAAAAAATCTAAATAAATAAATACATCTCCACTTACCTAATTTTATTCAGATCTTTTATAAATCAAAGTTCCTTTAATTCCTTTAGTTGGCTCCTTTGAGACACTTGCTGAATACCTGATGCTTAACTTAGCTACATGACTTTGAGATAATCCATATGCAATACTCCTTGATCATTTGCAATATTAAAGAATTATTGGATAATTTAAACTATTTTATTCTGACTATACTGAATACTTGGAGTCACATTAGATACTATACAAAGTGCAGAAAATTATAAGATCTAATCACTTCTCCCCAGGTGCCAGTTTTGGGGACAGACAAAATGAGAGTGAACTATCAAGGCAGCTGATAATTAAGTAGAGCTATGTTGCTGTTCTGGGGGTTGTTGCTGTTGTTAGTGTTTGTGTGTGCTGCAAAACTGACAAGTATTAGCTATTTATTTACAATACAGTAGTATTGAATAAATGTTAGTATCCCCCTTTGCACAGGGATACATTCCAAATTCTGAATGAATGCCTGAAACCACAGATACTGAACCCTATATATACAATGCTTTCGTTTTTCCTATTCAAACAAACCTAAGAGAGTTTAATTTATATGTTAGGCACAATTAGAAATTAACAGTAATAACTAGTGACAAAGTAGAACAATTATAACAGTATACTGTAATAAGTTACATAAAAGTGGTCTCACGCTGTATTGAAATATATTATCATACTGTAATACCCAGTTGGCTGCAGGCAACTAAAATCATGAATAAGGGGGCTACTACTTTAGTGAGCATTTTTCTAGCCTCATCCCACTTTATCATCACGAGAGATCCATTGTCTTTTATGTAAAAGGACACTAAAGCTGAGGGGTCAGATTCCTCACCCATAAACACCAGGCTGAGTTTTGAATTGCACTAAGTTCATATTCTTGATTGTTGCATTGCATTGGGATTCAGAGTTGTCCAGATGTGCTTATGGAAGTTCTTGGCCTCTGGGACATAGTTATAGAGATGTACTTCCTTCTGTGATAACATCAAAGGTAGCAGTTAAAATACAAATGAGACCTGTAATACAACACAAGATATAATAAAAATAACAAATAGATCAACTCATCTTTGGTATTTTAAAAGCAGATCCATATGAATTACCATTGATATAAATTAATTATAAGCTATTGTATTACATGTATTGCTATTCCCATCAGAAAGGATGAGGAAACTCATGAAAAAATAATAGCCCTATAACATAGGAATAATGACTTGTTCTATGCTACAGGGCGAGGGACATATCTGGGAATAGAACTCAGTATTCCAATCACCTTTCCATCAAGTTTATTTTCTCAGAATTGGAAAATGTACTAAAAAATGGGTATTCTTTTATGCTGTCTGAATACATTTAAATAACAATTTTAAATCTGTAATAATTACCCATGCCTGTCAAAGGAGTGTTAGATGAGAATTTAACATTAATTACTTATATGTGGAAAGTTGATTCATATTTGTTTTACTTTTTGTGATCTTTTAAATGTTCTTAGAATTAAGTTTGGTCCTCTTAATTGTTTAATGATATTCTGCTCCAATAGCTATTTGTGGACTAATTCAGACCTGTTTTCAGGACACTTGGTGTCAGTCCCTTAGAAATAGTGACAGGCAACCTCTAGATTGTTGTAGTCAATTAGTTCTAGGGTGTTAGCTAGGAAGTTAAAAATATTCTCCTCCTTGACTTAAAATTTCAGAGACTATACCTCAATTATATGCTGATGACTTGGTCATTATATCCCCAGACAGAAGAGAAGGGAAAGGGAGATGAAAGGATCAGAAAGAAACACGAGGTGGTGTAGCAAGACATCTTAGGGACTAACCTGGGTAGGTTGGGCTTCCAGGGATGTGGTAAAGTTGAAAGAGAAGTCAGAATATAGACAGGGCGTTGGGGACCCTTGGACTTCTTCACTCTAGTCTTTTCAGCATTTCTCTTTTAATCTACCACTTCTTTGGCTAATGCTATCTGTAGTCATTTTCTCTCTTTGATACCAGAGGGCAGTTCATCTCCCAAATGAATCCAGCCTGCACAGCTCCAGGGCAGGCAGACTGGCTGTTTGAAGAGCTGCCGTTGTTATTGTGCTATTTCAGGTTAAGTACCACATCTGGCTGGCACACATGAAACTATCTCTCTTACATCATTTTCAGAAGTGAGTGAGGTATGATGATTAATACATCACAGCATTTTTAAACATTGATAGACCCTCTCAGGGAGATGTTAGTAGACACAGATTGCTTCTGAAGCAAAGTGACTTCTGAAGGCAATTCAGAGGATGTTGCATGGATGAAAGAGAGTTGAGGAACCTAACAACAGTGTGTATTTTGTTCTTGGTACACAGAATTAAAAATCATGCTATATTACTTAAACCTTTTGAAACACTGGTTCATTCACTGTACATTTTTGGGGTTGACAATCAGTAGATAATTTGTATGGTGTTGTTCCATCTCTTCAGAGTGCTAAACTCATATTGCACATTTACCCAGTGAATTTCATCTGTCTCTCCATGGAACATACTGCACATATAATCCTTTCGTGCATACCTGGGAAGCCACTGCCTCTCATCTCTAAGGATTATGACCTGGGGAGACAAAGGGTATGTGGTGTGGCCAATCAGTCAGTCATCTCCAGCATAGTGGTTCTCAGACAATCCCAGAAACACAAGCATATTAAATCAAAAGAACAAAGTCATTGGACAGTTGCCCATTGCTCTCCATTGCTAACCTCATTTTAATGATTTCTTGGTCCTTATAAGATGAAAACAAAATTCTAATTTGATATCAAATCTTTAGAACCCCTTTAATAAAAGTGAAGACATTAAGCCTCAATACAACAAAAAAGCAGATGCTGTGGTCCAGGGAAGATGGAGAAACAGTGGGTGCTCCAAATAGCAGATCCTATCAACTGGTCCAGGTTGGATCCTATGGTCTATAACTGTAACTAAGGCATTTTCTGTAAGAGTGGAGGCTATGAAAATGGTGCACATGGTTGACCAATATGTCTAGAGACAGTCCTGGTGTGATCTTGACAGGTGAAGTCATTACTGTGCACACTCAGCAGGAATAGCGCTTGGGAGCTACATAGCCTTGTTTCTCATCTGCTGAGTTCTAGAAGGTGATGAGAAGGAACTTTCATTCATTACTAGAACCTCAGAGTTACTGAGGATGGAACAGTGTTTCTGGGTCTGGGGAAGTTCCAGCTGGCTCCTCTCTTTCCTGTTCATCTTCCCTGTCACAAAAGGATGTACCTGGGCTTTTTTGCAAACACATCAGGAACATTAAATAGAAATGTCAGTCAAGGCAAAGTTTGCATTATTAAAATAGCAATTGCCTATTTCCTCACCTTTATTAAAACTCATGCTCAAGCAGTCTGTTACTTTTTCTGAATATTACTCATTCAACAAACACTAAACAGCACACTAGTGCTGACTCAGGTGAGTTATTGAGTGTTACAGATTCAAAGGTGAATAAAATACACATTACCTACCCCTCAAGAGCTTACTGTCTGCTAATTAATACGTGTAATACCAAAGCATCTGATAAGTACTGTTAATCTTCTGGTCACTTTAGAAAGCCTTCGTTTGCTTATCTGTAAAAATGGAAATAACACAGGCAATAGTTTCCTGGCTCTTCTTCAGGTCTTCTGTCTCCTGATTCCTTCTGAGTTACTTATCAATAAATGTCATGATTCTTAGGATTGTAAACTATTTTGTTGGATATAAAAACAGCAAAATATTGTCAGTTGTCACTGTATATGTCCTTCCCCACAGTTAGCAAACACTTGACCAACAATCTGAGGTCATTAGACTCAATGCCTATATTTAATGCTTTCAAACCTAGGAAGTCAAGCTAGTTTCTAATATGGGCAAAAAATACTGAATTGGAGGAAATAAATGCATCGGATGCATTGTAATATTTATAACATTTATAGAATTGAGTCTTTGGGGATTCATGCTGTAGTGAAAACATCTTCTAAACGATAGTGTAGATTCCTCTCAAGTGTGCAACAAATGTGTGAAATCTGTAAGTAAATCTAGTTATGATTAGTTATTAAAATGTTATAAGAATAGAGACATCAAACCTCAACAGAAAATCATTATCAAATTACTGTTCCCATTTAATAAAGTATAACAGATCCAGCATCTGTGTGTGTGTGTGTGTGTGTGTGTGTGTGTGTGTGTGTGTGTGTGTGTTTGCCAGGGGATATGGTTAGCATCTTTGAAAAGAAAGGAGGGAAGCTGCATGTTTGAAGTTTTGAATACCCGGTCATTGCTCTGACTTTCTCTCTAAGCAATTGTTTCATTGTGTAACAAATTACTTACCTATTATGTTAGAGGCTGTCTTTAAAATGTGATCTGTCTTCTCTCTGGACAAAAGGGGATTTTATAACTTAGTCTATGTCCCTAGACTTGTTATTTGGTCTCCCTGAGCCTCAATTTTCTCACCAATAAAATGGGGTAACACTTTCATCACACGGTGTTTGTGAGAATTTAATAAGCATGTGTGAAAGTCACAAATCAGCAACCTTCATAGATGTCACATGATAAGCTGGTGCTCAAAGAATGTGAGCCCATTTTCTCATCGCACTGCTTTAAAATGTAGAACACGGCTGCTGTTGACATGAGTCTTGTTCCACAGTCACTGGAAGCCTGTTTTTATTTTTTGTTAAAGGTCTGTGTTTTTGGTTTGGGTTGCAAAAAAAAAAACAACTGAATTTTGGATCACTTAAGAGACCTATAATTTCTAAGATTCTTCATTTTTTTTCTAAGTATTGCTTCCTTAATTATTCCTAATTATTGCTTTCCTAATTATGGTAGTTTTGCTAAAATATATTCATATACTTGTATGTGTATGCAAGTATCGATTGTACACACACATATATATACACACTTTACCTTGGCTGTAACCTGAGGCAATGTGACTTTGCTTTGAAGTGTCATTTCTAGGCTAATATATCAGGTAAGATTGTTAGGTGCATATGAAGCTGCTAAATAACTTTTAAGATAATTTACTGAAATCCTACAAGAAATATATACACATATATGTATATATATGTGTGTGTGTACAGATCTATACTTGCATATAATACAAGTATGTAACACACATATGTATATGCAAATATATAAACAATAATTGTATTGCATGTATAAATAAAAAATCCATAAATCTGTACAATTTATCTATAGATTGATTAGAAACTCACGCCAGAGGAGCACATTCTGACACTCCCTCTGTTTAAAGTATCAGATAAATGTAATCCATGAGAAACAGAAAGTTCGGTTTTGTGCAAGCCAACAACCATCAGGAATAAAGTGCAGAGCTTGGTGAATCAAGTCAGGTCTCTACCATTGTTCTTCAGTCAGGGCAGCTTTGTAGTGACAGAGCCAACCCAGGCCAGGTTAAGCCACGGGATTTGGCGTGAGCCTCCAGTATTCAATTTCACTGTCATTCAAGATCAGGGAGTAAAGTACAGCAAGGCTTTCTGGAGATCAGGGTGGAAAGCCAGGAATGAGGTCCCTTTATTCCTTTCTTGTTGTCTGTATGCTTTCTTTCGTGTTGTTTTCTCTGATTTTGACATATCAGCTTCATTTTATTAATCAGTTTCTTTTGCTTGATCATAAATTGGATATGACTTAGCCAAATCATTCCTTGGTCCCCCCGGGTATAGGGTGGCCTTTTTAATACCAATGTTCAACTGACTGGGATCTCTTTGTATTTTGGTTCAAATTCTCAAGGTAATCATGCTCAATGTTGGTTGGTTTGTATCAATTATGCATTCCTGATTAACAGCTTTGGATGGGAAAGGTACAGATGATAAACCATGTCTAACATGATATTCTTAATGAGTTGGTTAACATTCAAATCAATTTTCTCTGCTGAGGAAAAAAATTATATATAATATATGTGTATAAATACATATATGTGTATGTATATATGTGTGTGTATATATATACATATATATATATAATTCATCACATCCTTCAAAGGATAATGCGAAGAAGAAATAAAATAATTTTTGTGAGATTGTTGAGTTATAGAGTCCAACTAGAAGAAAGAGCTACTCTAGTGGATAGTGGTTGCTAAGCTGAAGCATTTACCAACTGGTATTCTTGACACTAAAGCTTTTCCCCTTTAAATTTAATCTAACTCATTTTAAAGACTTTAATCCAAATCATGCTGCAAGGCATGAAGGCTAATGGTGTTTTTGAAGAATGGAAACTATACTATTTAAAAAGTAGAATATGAGAACAGCAAAAACTAGTGTGAAAGACTAAAGGGAAAGGATGAAATATTTGCTATGTCATTCAATCATGACATTTACACTTAGTACAGAGGACAAAAAAGACTTAGAAATACTGCAAGAAGGTAAACAAAAGTGGCTAATTTTTATCAGCAAACATACTTTATAGCTGAAATATTAGCCTTGAACTAATTGTTACCTGAACTAACTACTTTCTATCAAGTCAGTGCACTAAATTTTATGCTTTGCCTTGAAAAAAATAATCAATGTTATCTAGGGAGAATTGCTTACATATGCAACACATCATTCTGAAAATATATCAAAATTTAGAGATCAGGTACACAAAATAAACTAGTCAATGTGATGCTTTTGCATGAAATTCTAGGCTAAATCTCTAATACAGTTTATTTTTTAATGGTCTCTATTGTCAATCTGAAATATAAATTGGAAAAGGCCAACTGACTCATCCTTGCTCCTGAAGTGGCATTCATGACACAGGATGTGACATTTCCCTTGCAACCACCTTACTTACACAGAAATGCTAGTAGAGTCTGCCTTGGTTGTAACCTGAGGCAATGTGACTTTGCTGAAGTGTCATTTCTAGGCTAATATATGAAGTAAAATTATTAGGTGCATATAAAAATGGTAAATAACTTTTCCCTTAAGATAATTTACTAAAATTCCACAAGAGATATTTTGAATAACAATGGTTTATTTTGAACAGTACTTAATAATATTTTACCAATCTGATCGGATGGACCATTTGGGTGGTTTTTCTGTTGATAATATTTCTGGGAAAAACCCACAGGCTTACATTTACTTAATTAAACCAGTGAGTCAAGTCAAGTCTCTCTTGACTTCCAAGATATAATCAAATAAATAGTTGACTTTAATGATCTAAAATCTTTAAGGATATAAGACCATTATTCAACATGTGATGGAATTTCAAATATTAAAATTTATTGCAGACCTCTTTTGCTTATAACAAAAAAATCAAAGTCATTCATATAATGAAAAATTTTGATGAAAGCTTCCTTGAGTCCAAGCTTCTTCCCCAAGCAGTAGGCTATTTCATCTACAACTTTTTATTACAATTTAGCTTTTATTTCTTACAAATTTGTCTCCTACAAATCTCTGATGTATCTATTAATCTATTAATTGGTGGAGTGGTCTATGTTATTGTATTTCAGAGAATAAATAAAGGAAACCAGAAGAGATGTGGGTTGACTTCTTATGGAGTTATTGTAGTTGTTCATGATGGTCACTTAGATTTGGGTGAAAGCAGAATTGGGTAGAAATGGACCAGTTCAAGAGATCCTGTGTTCAGGAAATAACAACAAGAAGTGTTGTAATATCTTGGGTATAGAAGGTGGGGGACAAGGGTAGGGGAGAGGAAAATGTCAAGAATGACCCCTGTATGGGGTAAATGATAAATCACTGGGAGAGAAAAGTATGGAAGAGGATTTTGTGTGGGAGGCAGATAAAAAGTTTCTTTCTTGCATGTCGGTTTTGAGATGGCTTTGGAACACTCAAAAGGATTTTTTGAGTAGGTGAGTTATAAGGGAAGATTGGGTTGGAGATACACAATTGTGAGTCATCATGTGTAGGTGGGAATTAAAAGTCTGAAACTAGATAAGATTTCCAGAAAGAGAAAGAAAGAGGAATAGCAATTGAGCTGAGAGAAACGGAGTGGAGGTAGTTAAACCTGCAAAGGACACAGGGAAGGAGTGGCTGGGGCTGCGTCAGAGCAGGAGCAATGAAGGAAAAATGATAAAGACCATGCAGGACACTAACAAAACGGGTGTGCTTTCCTCTCTTGTGACCAACAATGCTATTTTCCTGTTTTTCCACTGTTCTGTGTTGGTCTACTCCCTTCTTGAAAATCTTCTGATAAACACAGAATTCTTGTTTAATGAGCAATTGCTCAGGGTTTAGACCATAAAATATGTATTCACTTTTTAATCGACATTGAAAATATGTTTGCAGCAGCAGCAGAATTACAGGAAGGATAATTCTAGAACTTCAATCTATCTTCCCTTTTTTTTCTTTTTTCTTTTCTTTCTTTTTTTTTTTTTTTGAAGACCTTTCATAATTTAGGGAAGACAATATTTTTGGGATGGCTATGATCTAGAAAATTCCCCTCCACTTTACTCAAATCTCTATTCTTCTAGAAACTTCATTGGAAATTGTTTTTAACTGCTCCTTAACCATAAGTTCTAGTTACAGTGGCTCAATTTTTAAAAAATAATAAAGTTCAAATTATATAAATTCTTCTAATATTAAAATTTTATAATTATGCTTTTTCAGGCATCTTAGAAATCAGAAACAATAGCACAGAGGAGTTTTTGTTCTCTCTCAAAATGCCTCAGCACCACATACAAAGCAATAAAATAAAGACATTGTGTCCATCAACAACTAAAAAATATTTAAAAAAAAAAAAATGCCCTTCCTGTTTCATGCAATAATAGACATGACCTAATGACCTCTAAGGTCTATTTACTTGTTGCCAAAGCAGTGGGATCTGAGGCTGAAGTCAATGTTTTTTTACAATAATGTTAATTTAGTAATATCTAGTAGAGCATATTGCCATGGTTAATTTCATGTGTCAACTTGACTGAGCTAAGAGGTGGTGGCCAGAAAGCTTATTAAATCGTGTGTGTGTGTGTGTGTGTGTGTGTGTGTGTGTTTCCAGAAGAGATTAGCATTTGAGTGCGGACATTGAGGAAGGCTCACCTTCACCATTGTGGATGGGCATCATTAAAGCCCTGAATAGAACACGACAGCAGAGGAAGTTTGAATTCACTCTTCTTGAGGTATTCATTCTTCCTGTCCTTCAACATTGGTGATGGTGATTCTTAGGCCTTTGGATGCAGACTAGGACTTAAACCATTGGCTCCACTGTTTCTCAAGCCTTTGGGTTTGGTATGGAAGGACACCACTGACCTTCCTGGGCTTTGGCTAGCAGACAGTAGATTGTGGGACTCTCAGTCTCTGCATTCATGTTGGCCAATTCCTCGCAATAAACTTGTATGTATCTACATGTACCCTTTTGGTTCTGTTTCTCTGGAGAATCCTGACTAATATAGGCACAAAGTGCTTGGCTGCAGATATAACTTTGAATCTCAATTTATTAATCTGCCCATTGAGTTTGCATGAATTTAAAAAATTGACAAGAATACTAAAAAAAAAAAACAACTATTCATATAAAGAACAAAATACATGAATCTCAAAATCATTGCCTTAAGTGAAAGAAGCCAATTTCTATAGTAACAGAAAGCAGTTTCATGGTTGCTTGGAGCTGAGATTTGCAGGGTTAGGAATAGGCCTGGGTTAGATTACCAAGGGGCATGAAGAAACTTTAGGGGGTAATGCAGATGTTCATTGTCTTGATTAAAGTTTTGTTTTCAAGTATAAAAATTAATCCAATTGAATTTTAAATATTTAGAAATTTATTTTACTTTAATAATACTTCAATGAAATTTTTTAAAAATACTATAACTCAGAAAGGAAAAAATGCTTATTAAAAATATTATGAAAAATGCTATTTTTGATAAATGCTTACTGCTTTCTTACAAATATTTTTTAGAAGGATGAGAATAATAGTTTAAAAATATAAATAGGATAAATGACACTTTTTGTTCCATAATTTGTTTTCTTGACTATATAGAACACACACAGACATTTTTATTTATCATTCAGAATTCTTTTATTTAGCAAAACATTATGATTCTGGTCAAAAGTATATATGATGGATTCCTTTTTCAATAGAAACAGTTAATTAATATTTTTCACATGTTCATCTTTGGAACCTTTAATCTTGGTATCACATGGCCTTGATGTGAATATAAGACGGGTCAGAATTACGTCCTGGTTGAGAGTACATCTTGAAGTCTTCTGAAGCAGAGAGCAAAGTAAAGTGACACAAACCAAAGCAGCATAAGGACTATAATTTCTGTGTAACCTAAGAAAGTTGAGGACTCAATATGTATAAATTACCTTAATAGAAAACAATTAAGCTCCATTGTAGAGTTGTGAATGACATTACCCATCTGAAAAACTTGGAAGTCCATTGTTATACATTTTCTATTGCTATTGCAACTAAATTCCACATCCTAAGTGGCTTAAACCATGGCTATATTAGACTTGTGTAGGTCAAGTCTGATGTGGGTCTCACTGGGCTAATCCCAAAGGAGGCAGTAAGCTGTGCTCCTTTTGGAGGCTCCAGGGTGGGGCTAGTTTCTGGCCTTTTTTAGCTTCTAGAGGCTGCCCTCCCTTCCTTGGTTCCTGCCTCCCTCCATCTTCAAAGACAGTTGTGTGTCTAATTTCTGGCTCTTAAACAGAAAGGTTCTTGTAAGAATTCATGTGATTAGGTTGGGCCCACTTGCACAGTCCAGGATAATCTTCTGTCTCAGGGTCCTTAACTTTGATCACATTGTAAAGTTCCCTTCACAATGTAAGGTGACATATTCACAGGTTCCACAGATTAAGACATGGACATCTTTGGGAGGTCATTATTTCACCTACTATATGAATAAAATACTAGAATAGTTGAAGAGCAATGAAAGGAGAGAGATTGAATTATTGAGCCTGCTTTTCAGAGTGTCAGTATGATTTTCAATAAGAGCATCAACAAAGGACAAAGAATTATCGATAGCAATAAAAATAGGTATTAGGATAACACTTCTTGGTTTCCAGTTGCCCCACTTTGCACACAGAGCAACTCTTTGTTCATTCAGTATTTAAATAAACTAATTACACTAATGGGCCTATTCTGTCATCTGCTTCTCAATCTGGGTAGCAGATGTAACTCCATCATTTAGGGACTTGAAGTTCTGCAGTAAACATGTACATAAATTGGCTGAAATTTATTAAGATAAAAAGAACTAAGTTAAGCCAGTTTTTATACCTAGAATTTCTTGTCTAGAATATATCCAGGATCCATGGGAGGATAACAGTAACTACCAAATAAACTACAAACCAAATGTTTTTCTTTAGAAAAATCAATTTCACTTACATAGATGAAATTGATACACACACATCAAAAGAAAGGCAAGATTTTGTTCTAGTTTTTAAATTAGCACAATAATATATTCCACTTATTAGAAAAAATAATTGGTAAGGAAAAAGGCAGCTTACACTTTTAAAATCTTTTTGAAACATTGTAGAGTCATGTCCTCTTTGTTTAGTGAATTAAATGCCTTTCATTTATTGCAGAATCCTTTTAAGCTACATTTCTTTTCTTACTGAAATTGATCTTAATAAATGAGCTATATGAAATTAATATTCATGTTAACCTAATAGAAAGCTACAAGTGTCACTAGATTTCATAATATTGAAGTTACTTGTAGTTTGGAATTCAGAACACAAGCTCTAAAATCAGTCACAGTTGAGTAAAGGAGAAATCCAAGACAGGCAGAAAGACAATTTAACATGTCATGGTAAATTCTTCATCTTCAAATGCACAGAAAGTTTTCAAAATGCCTTCTCCCCCTATTGTTCTCTGTAAAAACAATATCTAGTTTTACATACAACCAATATGTGAATTATGCAGTAGAATTATTCACTCCTAAAAGTTAATTCATAGCCGGGCGCGGTGGCTCACGCTTATAATCCCAGCACTTAGGGAGGCTGAGACAGGAGAATCGCGAGTTCAAAGCCAGCCTCAGCAATGGCGAGGCACTAAGCAACTCAGTGAGACCCTGTCTCTACATAAAAAAAACACAAAATAGGGCTGGGGATGTGGCTCAGTGGTCAAGTGCCCCTGAGTTCAATCCCCAGTACCAAAAAAAAAAAAAAAAAGTTAATTCATACATGAATGTAAATTACTGCCATATTGACTTGTATAGTTATTGTACTTCCTTGACCTTACACTTCCCTGAGTCTAGGCTGAGAAGGAGGACTGAAGGAATTTGGAGGGAAAAGGAATTAACACTTACTTAAAAAAAAAAAAAAAATGGGGTTGTGGCGCAGTGGAAGCGTGCTCGCCCAGCATGCGTGAAGCGCTGGGTACGATCCTCAGCACCACATAAAAGTAAAATAAAGATATTCTGTCCACCTATAACTAAAAAATAAAAAAAAATAAACTAGATATACTGCTTCCTCTTTACAGGTATCCGCACAACTTCTTTGAATTAGTTATTCTGTAAGGGAGAAAACTGAGACTTAATGATGGCCAGAAACCTTGTGCAAGGTCAAGCACAATCTAAGCAGGCTTAAACTTGCCTAGGCTGGACTCCTGAGCTTTGTTTTTTCTCATCTCCATACTGAATGCTAAAACTCCCAGGAACATTTCTTTTCTTTGCTTCCTTTTCTCAAACAGATCGCAGTGCCAGCCAAAAAGAAAAGTCAAGCTGATTTCCTCAAAATCTCTCATGTTGACAGGTTTATAGGATTTCCTAACATTGCCCAGGGCCCACAGATCAAATGCCTTCACTCACTGAGCCTTCCTTGCTGTCCCATCTGTGTGATTCATTGACTTCTCTAACCTGTGGCCTCCCTCCTAAGTTGTGAGCCCCCTCTGGGAACACGAGGAATGTGGTGTGCCTCACCCTCTGCATTGAAGTAGAGCATGGTTGCACTTCAGCTGCACTTGTCCCTGTTCCGCCAAGGGTGACATGTCCCTGTAGACCATGGCATCCCTTTCCATTCCTTTAGTCCTTGCACTTATCAGGGCTTAATGTGGTTGGGTTGGGGAACAAAAATATTTTCCTGATTTTTAAAAGAAATTTGAAACTAGAAAGAAGTTATCACAGAGGCCATTGAAAAAGAATCTCTGACTTGAGCAATGAGGAAGGTACTAATATGTGGGGAATGTTTCATAAAAATGCTAAGTACAGATATATAAGACTTTTATTTGGTAAAGAATAATGTGTTATGCTTTGGATATGAGGTGTCCCCCAAAAGTTCATGGGTGAGACAATGCAAGAATTTTCAGAGTGAAACAATTGGGTTATAAGAGCCTTAACCCAATGAATGGATTAATCCCCTGATGTGGATTAACTTGGTGGTAATTACAGGCAGGTAGGGTGTGGCTGAAGAAGGTAGGTCACTGGGAGTATGCTTTTGGAGTTTATATTTTGTCCCTGATGAGCAGACGACTCTCTGCTTCCTGGTGGCCACATCCTGCCTGAGCGGCTTTCCTCTTACCATGCCTTTCTTCCCTCATGTTCTGCTTTACTTCCGACACAGAACAATAGTCTGTGTTCTATGGACTGAGACTCTGCCCCGTGAACCAAATAAACTTTTCCTTCCCTAGTTGTTCTTGTCATGTCTTTTAGTCACAGTAATGAGAAAGTTGACTAGAACAATATGATAACTGTGTTCATGATGTATTTACCACAATTATGTGAACTATCTTTAAGGCCAATATAATACTATTTCAAAAAACCTCATCAAAGGGTATTTTAAATGTAGGCTGGTATTACTGTGAAAAGATATTCACATTGTAATGTCCAGCACAGGAAAATGGTTCAGAAAAACTCCTGAATCCTGGTGTAACACATTCAACCTATAACAAGTGGTGTTTCTAAAGAATTTAATAGGCAAAAAGTTAACAAAAATTTAAAAATAAGATCAAAAGTTAGGTATATGATATTTTTGTAATTATGAAAATTAATAAAAATTCTTAACAAAAGTGTTAAAATGTTAAGTGTTTGCCTGGGGAGTTCTGGTGTATTGCTGATTTTTTCCCCCTGTGTTGTTATATTCTTCTAGTATTTACAACCAGAAAAAAAGAAGGGGGAGAAAAAGAACAGAAGAGTTTGAGTACTTTCAAGTGACCAATGAGGAAATAAATAAATACCCTTCTGGCTAGATGAAATTTATTGTTGCAAGTTAAATTCTACACTTTTCCTGTTTCAATTAAAGCCAGTGAGGATCAGGTAATGAATATAAACCTCAATATAGTGTTATCTCAGCAAAGGGAGAAAGTAATTAGAAAAGTTATATAACAAAAGTTCAACTAATAAGTCAAGATAAGGGATATAGGAATCATATGAAGCATATGTTTTAAACATTAAAATACAATTTTGTGGACATAAATATATATACACATTAACTAATCTTGACATGAATTATGAATCGCATCTTAATGTATTGTTATGTTCTTCCTTATGATTATTTCCTTTAGCATAAAATTATTTCTAAGAAAAACCAGACAGGTCATTCCTTTAATATAAAATTACCTCTGTCCTTAAAAAACTTGCAGAAGTTTAGGAACCAACTATAAAATATTGATTATTTTTTAAGTCTATTAAATACTTGATTTGCATATCTATATCATTAATTATATAAATTTATACATATTACTTTAAAAATGTTTAGCATTGTGTTTCTTTTTAATGGATTTTTCATCCACAATTTTAGATTCACAGAAAAATTGAGCAGAAGGTACAGAGAGTTCCTATTGTCCCATATGCTCTGCCCCCCACCACTTACAGCCTCCCCAACTATCAATATCCCACACCAAAGTGGTACATTGATGACAACTGACAAACCTACATTGACAAATTATCAGTCATACAAAGTCCGTGGTTTACACTAGAATTCAGTTTTTAGAGTTGCACATTCTGTGGGTTTTGACAAATGTATAATGACATGTGCCTACCATAATAGTACCATGCAGAATAATTTTACTTCCCTAAAAATCCTCTGTGCTGTGCCTTTTCATCTCTCCCTCCCTCCAGCCCTTAGCAACCAATGTTCTTATTATTGTCTCCATAGTTTTTCAGAATGTCATATATTTGGAATTATATAGTATTTAGTATTTTTAGATTGGTTATTCTTAGTACTGGGTTTAAGGTTCCTCCCTGTTTATGGCTTGATAGCACACTTCTTTTTAGTAGTGAATAATTGTCATTATCAGAATATACCGCAATTTATTTAACACTTCACTTACTACAGGATATCTTGGTTGCTTCTGTTTTGGTTAATCATGTATACCAAAAATCTGTTATAAATACATGCTTATAAATTTTTGTGTGGACATAAGTTTTCAATTCATGTAAATAAATAGCAAGGAGTATGATTACAAGATTGGATAGTAAGACTGTTTAGTTTTGTAAGAAACTACCAAACTGTCTTCCAAATATGGCTGTTATTTTGTATTCCCACAGTCAGTGAAAGAGAGTTCCTGTTGCTCCATATCCTTGTCAGCATTTGACACAGTGTTCCAGACTTTGGCTATTTTAATTAGTGTGAAGAAATATCTCATTCTGGTTTGAATTTACATATCCCTTGTGGCATATGATGTGGAATATCTTTTTGTATGCTCATCTGTACATCTTCTCTAGAGAGCTGCCTGTTCAGATCTTTTGCACATTTAAGTTGTTATTTGTTTCCTTACTGTTACATTTGAAAAGTATGTTTTGTACAGTAGCCCTTTATTAGATATATCATTAGCATGTTTTCTTCTAATTTGCAGCTTATCTTCACATTCTCTTGACTTTGTCTTTCATGGAGAAGTTTTTAATTTTAAAGAATTCAAGCCAACCAATTATTTATTCCATGGAGAGTGCTTTTGGAGTTGAATCTAATGTGTCATCTTTATACCCAAGAACATCTAGATTTTCTTCTATCTTCTAGAAGTTTTATAGTTTTACCTTTACAACTATGACAAGTTAATTTTTGTGAATGTTTTGAGGTCAGTATCTAGATTCATTCTTTTATTTACACATTTGTCCTGTTGATCCAGCACCATTTGTTGAAAAGACTTTTTTTCTCTTGTATTTCCTTTGCACCTTTGTCAAAGATCAGTTGATTATTTATGTGGGTCTACTTCTGGTGTCTATTCTGTTCCATTGATCAAATTAGCTATTCTTTTGCCAATACTACACTTACTTGAAGATATCTTACTTTTAAAACTCAAAGGAAGTGTGGTATTCCTTCTACTTGAATTTGAGACATTTTCTTAAAAACAATGGCACTCTTGTAGAGTATATTTCACCAGTGTAGAAATTGGTTCTAATGCCTTTAAGAACTTAAGTAGTATTGAACAAGAAGATGAATTTACAAAAAAAAATACCTTCTTAGAGACCATTTTGCTTAACTGTATCTGTTTGTGTATGTGTTTAAACCATTTGTTTCTTAGAGGTATTGATATGAAATGAATTATTAAAATGGCATTAGATTACATTTCTGTGTAGTTTTTTTTTAAAGTCACCCTCCAAAAAATTATGGAAGAAGAGATGAAGAAATAAAAAGAAAACATTCATTCACCACAATTTCAAAATCTTTCTATTAACTTTTGGTAGGAGTTCTTAACCCGGTTAAGGAATAGATTGAGAAGTTAACAAATAAGCATCAGATTATAAACAGATTACTTCTTTCATATCATGTAATTGGTATCTTCCAATCTGGTAAAAAGACTATCAAGCTATTTCAAGTTCAGCCTTATTGATGCCTAGATTTTGGAAAAGGGCTATTCAGGACATTGTCCTATGCTTGAAACATGGGACCATGTGTGGTCAGCTGGAGGAGAAATAGCCTGAGTGATTGATTCATAGTGGTCAAAGACACATGTGACTGATTTATAGATGTTAATGCCCATTCATTAATTAACAATGGGAGCTACATTTAATAAAATAATTGGATTAGTTAACTGAGCAAGACACTCCCTTTGGGTGAGTAGATGTACTCCAGTGGCCACATTATATATAGGAAACTTGTTTGGAGGCTATGAAATTAGAGAAGTGGGAATTAAATATTAATAGATATTTATTTACAGCTAAGAAAACCTGAAAATTTACCTCTTACCTTTAGAGATTTTCTATTATAATTACCAAAGAGGTAGCCTAGATCTCTCCTTACAAATTTAGCTTACCATTCTTTTCTTTAGATTGGTTAAGGTGACTGTAACATATTGTTATTAAATCAACCTTCATGAAATGTTGGTTTTAGCTTCCAAGATCACAGTATATTTCAAATTAGTTTTTCAATGGGTCATAGCTTCCTTTTGCTGACTGAGATACTTCCTCCTAAAAAAATCTAAAATATTAATATCAAGGACCTGGGAATCAGACCAGAGACCCAATGCCTAATAGAATTAAAAATAGGCCCAAATCTTCATCATGTCGGATTAGGACCATACTTCCTTAACCAGACTCCTATAGCACAAGAAGTAAAATCAAGAATAAACAAATGGGATGGATTCAAACTAAAAAGCTTCTTCTCAGCAAAAGAAATAATCAATGAAATGAACAGAGAGCCGACATTCTGGGAACAAACCTTTGCCACACACACAGCCGATAGAGCACTCATCTCCAGGATATACTCAAAACTCAAAAAAGCTTAACACCAAAAAAACTTAACAACCCAATCAATAAATGGGCCAAAGAACTCAAAAAGCTTAACACCAAAAAAACTAACAACCCAATCAATAAATGGGCCAAAGAACATTGAAGAAGATATACAATCCATCAACAGACATATGAAAAAATGTTCAACATCTTTAGCAATCAGACAAATGCAAATCAAAACTACCCTAAGATTTCATCTCACGCCAGTCAGAATGGTAATGATCAAGAATACAAACAACAATAAGTGTTGGCGAGGTTGTGGGGAAAATGGCATGCTCATACATTGCTGGTGGAACTGCAAATTGGTGCAACCAATCTGGAAAGCAGTATGGAGATTCCTTAGAAATCTTGGAATGGAACCACCATTTGAGCCTGCTATCCCACTCCTCGATCTATACCCAGAAGACTTAAAAACAGCAAACTACAGTGCTGCAGCCACT
>CM053399.1:120041658-120064525 GCA_028644305.1 Xerus rutilus
TTTATTTTTTATTTTGAGAGTTTACAAATATTGATAGCTCAGCATTTTTGCTATATACCTTAATTTATGTTACACTTCTTTTCTTTTATTAAAGATAAGTTCTTTCTAAAGAAAGGTTTGTTTTCTACTATAAAGTTCTTTTATAATTGTTTAGTGGCTGACTGACAATGATAGAAATCTTTCATTTGATTTTGAATCCCACAAATCACCATTAGAAAATAAAAGGAAAATAGCATGCAGAGAGAAGCTTTTCTTTTAGCTGTCATTTTTGTCAACTCTGCCATGATATTTTTGTGGCATTTTGATGAAAATTAATACGTGTGCATTTCAGTTGTAAATTAACATGTCAGCATATTGGTTGAAGGAAGTATATAATTCTAAGACGATAGAAACCATGAATTCAGTATTCAAGTTGTGTTTTTCCCTGAAATGTTGATTTAGTACAGCATGTTATTCATATGCCCATTATTTCAAAATGATACCAAGATTATAAATGCAAGAAAATAACTGAAGATTCAGCATTGGGAAATGAAATTGTGGTGAATGTTGCCAAGTACATTACTTGCTTTTTTTTTTTTTGGTACTGGAGATTGAACTCAGAGGCACTCAACCACTGAGCCACATCCTCAGCCCTATTTTGTGTTTTATGTAGAGACAGGATCTCACTGAGTTGCTTAGCGCCTCGCCGTTGCTGAGGCTGGCTGGCTTTGAACTCGTGATTCTCCTGTCTCAGCCTCCCTAAGTGCTGGGATTACAGGCTTGTGCCACCACACCTGGCTTACTTTGCTTTTTTTGATATGTGGTTATAATGATGGCCTGGATCCTTTGCATTTGTCCACTAAGTAAGTAAAAAATTTCACCTTTAACGATCTACATTTAGACATGTTCATTTTACTTGCAATAAATATGAAAGTTGGAATGGAATCTTTGTGGAAAAAAATAAGGCATACTTATTAGTATAGTATGTAGTATAATACATGCTATATTATAGATACAATAATATATATATTATACTACAATGAACATATTTTTATTAAGAATATACATGAAACCAATGTAAATCTTTCCATGGATACAATACACAAAACATAGCTGTAAGGAAATGGCCAACAGATGAGTTATGATTCTTTTCAAAAAGAAATAGTCTGGAAAAGGTACACTATTTTATGAACATTAAAAGATTAAAAATAAATTTCAGATGGTGATGTGTGTATACCTCACATTATATCTGGTTTCATCAGGTGGTTCCTAAGATGCTGTGGAACACATAGGAACACCTTCAGAGAGTAACCACACAAGGACGGGATTCTACCCAGTGGAAAACTCCTATAGCCCCAGTCATTCTAATGTGATGTTCCTTGATGTGTGAATGATATATTCTGAAGTGTCCTTGAAAAGTAACACCAAGGAAGGAATATGACTTAATGCCAATTCAAGATTCCATTGCATTAGATTTGGCTTTGTAATCACATGTTCCTGAAGATTTGGATTCAGTCTTAACCCATTATGTCCCAATCATCCTTCATATATAGAAAACCTACAAAAACCCATACAATTTTATGGGTGTTCAACATGTGGGATGATGGGACATAATGGGTTAAACAGAAGCAATTTTGGCCTCTTTCTTTCTATTGAAAATTTACTTTTTTCTGCTACTGTGGTTTTATGGTCCATCTTTGAGCTTCAATTACAGAGCACAGCAGTACTACTTAAGTCAAAACCACCCATTACTTTGTTTGCTGAGGTGTAAAATAGCTTTCATTCCAGTCAGCCAAAGTCCTACCTAACTTCCAGCTGGTCCTGCAAAAAGAAAATGATTAGTTCCTTTAATTTAAGGGTGTTAAATACTACCTTGAGGATAAGCATCTTAATGAAGTGATAACTGATCATTAAAGAGTTATGACAACTAGATTCTGCCTGAATTGCTAATAAGACTAGATAAATGTAGTAGTCACAAATTGATGTTTAAATTAGATTATAAACATCCCTGGTAACCTCCCCACTCAGTACTCCTGAATTCCTGCTGAAGATCTATACTTACTTCGGCAGTGACAATGTAGAAAAACAAATAGTCATAGCTTTTGTTTTTTATGACATAATTTACTTTCACATAGACTATAAATATAATTATGTTCTTGATGTTTGGGAGGCAGGAATGTTAAAATATACTGAAACCTATATAAAATTAAACACTTTATTAAAATGTGAATGAGATATAACTGGGGGAAACTAATAGGGCTATGCTTATGTGTTTGTAGAAGGTAAAAAGGCATTCAATAACAAGTAACACAAATTTATTAAGCCACCCAAAATGTAAGCATATGGATACTTCCTTGGACTAGTTAACAAGTACTCCAAAGTAATGTGTAATTATGCTGAGCTATAAAAATTTCTATTTACATAAAGTGCAGAACATGTTTTGTAATGATTTTAACATAAGATTTTTACTATTTGGAGTAATTTGATAAATGGAATATTGACTCCAAATAAGTGTTAGAATAACCAGTAAAATTAATGCAATTAGTTGAAAAAACATTTACTATAAGATATTAAATTATCTAGGGGCTGAGGATATAGCTCTGTGGTAAACTACATGCTTACCACTCATGAAGTTCTAGGTTTAATCCCTCAGCACCAAAAACAAAAATATAAAACATACAAAACCCTCCAGGACATAAATAAATTTTTTTAAAAGAACTAAATGTCTTACTAAGAAGAATCAACTAGAAATTATAATATCGATATCAATCATTGCAGCAAATATGAACAAAACATGTAAAAGATAATCAGCAAAGGGAAAGTGCATTTCCCATAAAACTTGACTGAGATTATAAAAAGCAAATGTAAGTAAACAGATACACTTCTAGTGGGAAAACTAAAGTTTATAAATGTCAGTCATCCAGAATATATCTTTAAAATAATGTTTTTACCTGAGAAAAGACATGAATTACTGGAACAAACTAGATAACTACTGAATAAATTCAGTTATACTACACATAGTCCTCCCCTCTTAAAAAGGAGGGGAGAGAAAGTGATGGGAAGAGATAGACGATAGGAAATAGTTTTAAATAAATGTTTAGCAGTTTAGTGTGGGGGCGGGGTTAGTAAGGTGAATATTTCATGCAATTTACTACAATAAACTTCCAAAATTCCAGTAAAATAAACATGCAAATATGTAAAAAGAAATGAAAAGAAAATATTTTTCAGCTCTTACAAGCAAAAAAAAAAAAACAAAACTAAATGTGTAGGAGAAATTTAAAAATCAAATTTAATTATACAATTGCAAATAAAGATGCAAACAGGGAAAGATCCAAGCACATATTGTATTAGGAAAGAAATGCAGGAATAAGCAGAGGAAAATAAAAATTTAGATGAAAAGAAAGAAAATGGCCCCACCCAATAAGGTTGATATGAAGCTACTGCTCACATGGATGCTGCTTTGGTCCACATAAAAGAAACTTTGAAGATTATCGGTACTAACAGAAAAGCTCACAGCCTTGGACCCTGTAATCCCACTCTCCTATTCCAAGTTAAATAGCAGTCAAAACAAGGCAGAAACAAAGCACACACAAAATGTTCAGCACAGCAGAATTTATTGTAGTGAAAAATTGGAAGCAAACTAAGCAGTGAATGATATATGAAAAGCGTTAAATTGTTTCATAGTGATGTCAAAGGAATATTTTATAGACAGTGATAGTGATACCAAAGAAGCAATATGGAAATAATCCTGAAACATACTTCAAAAATTTATAAACATATTTGAAAAGGAATGTATGGGAGGCTTATAGATGTCATATTACAATGGTAAATTTGTAGGTAATCTATTTTATAAATTTGAAATTTTAATACACAAAAGAATAAACTCAAACTGAGAGGTAGAGGAAAATTTTCTATATTTACCGCATCTGTCAGTTATAAAAATATCAGACTGAGAGAAGAAAAAATAATCGTAGGGAAGCTCTTTATTTAATGTAGGCAGAATTTCTCTGCTGAGAGACCATAGTTAACAAATGGAAGCTTTGTAAGGTAATCCAAATCACTTGCTCCAGGGCTCCAAGAACTTGTGTGAGAGAAAAGATAGTTTAGTCATATTACAGAGAAGTTATCAAATCTTCAGGGATTTCTTGTTCAGCCCATAATTTAGGCTACAGGATTAGGATTTGATCTCAGCAACCTAAATGTTTCTTTTCCCATTTGCTAAACTATAATCAAGCAAAGAAGCTTATAGTGATAGTTAACCAAGTAGCAACGCCGTTTCCCCTCTGCATTCTGCTTGACAGACCATGCATGTAAAACAGCATGTATGTGCATGACCATCACACATCCTACTTATTTATGGTAGTTGTCAAATTCTGCAGGAGGATTTAACTGTCAACTTGAAGTGCAGAATGAGAAAGTGTATAAAATGAATTTTTTTGAATATTCTTCTTGTGTTTAGAATCGCAAACAAAAGCCCTGATCAGGAAAAATCCCTGATCCAATAAGGAATTTGAGAGAGAGAGAGATAAAGGCACAGTAAGACTTCTCCAAACTTCTAAACCCAACTCCCGTTTCACATACCCCTCAGGCAGAGAACAAATCTCAACCCTGGCTGCACATTAGTACCAACTTAGAGTGCAGAAAAAATCCTGACATTTGGACCACGACACAGATCCATTAAAACAGAATCTCTGGGGGTGGAATCCAAGCATCAGTATTTTTAAATCTCTCCAAGTGATACTGATATGCAGCCAATGCTGAAAACCATGCCCTTAATAAATCCTGTGGTTAGAGAGTTATTTTCATAAACTAGAGGCTACACATACAAATATCTGTGGGATTCTGACCATGTCAGTGAGTGAATTTGGCCATACTGTTCCCATAATGGTGTCTTCAGTAGTTTTCTTTCAATACCAAT
This sequence comes from Xerus rutilus, assembly GCA_028644305.1. Lineage (NCBI taxonomy): Eukaryota > Metazoa > Chordata > Mammalia > Rodentia > Sciuridae > Xerus > Xerus rutilus. The sequence continues at coordinate 120,046,556 of CM053399.1, forward strand.
GCTTTGCTTACATATTAAACATGTTAATAGTGTGTACTTTTTAAAAAAGTTTCCTTCCTTAAAATACAAAATGTGATTGCTTGAACCTATATTTTATGTACCTGATTTGGACAGAGACTTGGGCATAAGAAATATTTCACTTTCTAATTAACTACATGAAAATGTCAGCACTAGTGTAATACTAAGAACTAAATTTCATAAGTCACACTAATGGCCCTGCTTCTCAACCCAGCCTGTAGGCATCAGGAATGTAGACACCATCATTGCCATGTTTTCTGATATCCTGGATGAAAAAAAATTCAGATTTGCATGTAAAGTCATTCACATATTAAGTATTGAGAATTCATTTTTGAAGAAAAAATTTGCTGTGGATCCACAGTGTAAGTCAAACAAAATATCTGGGTATTTTCTGCTCATAGGTTAAATGTGGTTGACAGAAAGGCAGTTTGTATTTATTGAGGCCCCATGATGAGTTAATCTTATTGCATTATTGAGAAAGAATCAGTCATTGAATATAAAATAAACAGGATAAGAGTTTAGTTACACAACTTATCTATTTTCAGAATAAGGCCTAGTAAAGTTAAGGCACAAGGTCAGAGTTAAACTACTAGTTAAAGAGATTTGATAATGAAGGACCATAAATAATGACATTAAATCATCTCTTATGAGGGTCAAGGAAAGTTCCAAAGACTGACAGGGAGGAGTTAGAGGGAAGAAGGGGAGGGTAAGAATAAATGAAACACTGGTCTGTGGACTTGGAAAAGTCTTTACATCATTGTGCTTCAGTGGCTCTAATGATATGGAAACCATACCTGAATCCACTTAGTTCCATTAATCAAAAAGCTGACTTGGTCTGTCATGTGTCCTTTTCATCCAATTGGTTCTTGGGTAGAATTTGGAGGAAAAAATTTCTCCTCTGGATAGGTAGACCACAATAGAATGGTTCATCTACAGGGCATTAGTTCCCAAACTCCAGCAAACATCAAAAGTCTCTGGAGGGATCATTGAAGCAGATCGATCAGAAGATGTGATGTGGGGCCTGTGAATCTGCATTTCTAGCAAGCTTCCAGGTGATGCTGATCCATTTTCAGATCCTCAGGTCTTAGATCTTTAATTCTAATTTTCCCACTGACTGGTTTTGTATCCTTTATCTCTGAGTCAGTGGGAAATGATGATCTTCAAATGTACTTGTTAGTGTTCTTATTAGAGTAAAATTAAATAGAAATGGCTGAATAAACACTAAGTGAAAAGGTGAAAGTTTTTGGCTTAATAACAAAAAAAAAATGTATGTTAAAGTTGCTAAGAGCAATGGTAAGAATGAATCTTCCCATGATATTATGAAGGAAAATGAAACTCATGCTAGTTTTATTGTCATACTCACACTGATTGGTAAATGCTTAGTTAAATGCTTAGTTAAATTTGACAAGGCATTATATTATGTGATTTGACGCTACCTACCATTTGAGGTATCCACTGGGGGCCTTGGAAAGTATCTCCATGGATAAGGGAAAAAGCTACTAATAAGGTTGGTGATCTTTGAATTTCACTAATTGGCAGTTTTAAGAACCACCTGATTTTCTTACTCATATCTTTTTTTCCTGTAAGTGTTTGGTACCAAGCAATGGATGCTGATTCTATAATTCCAAATTGTGTGGCAAGCATGGTGGGGACCTGTGATCTACAAAACCCATGTTCAATATAATCCAAACACATGTGCTTGGATTGTCTGATTGAAAGTTGGATATCTGTTTCTTATGTCTTTATACATCTGGTGATATTTTCTAAGACAGTTGAATCAGTGGAGCACATCCTGGAAGCTGTTTATGATTTCCTTGTTATTATGATGTTAGTTAGTGGAACTCCATTTGTCAGGGTGGAATGGACCCAGTAATTGAACTCTCTGGAGGTCAGAATTATTGAGAGAGGGAGAGCATTAGTGTATTCAATTCAGCCAGATTGTATTTTGTTTCTGTATTGTTTTCCAGAGGGGCTGCTATGTGTGTTAGTACCACTTGGAATAAATCCTGTAAGAAACAGGCCAGTGCTTCTCAGCTCTGGCAGAAACATTACAATCTCCTAGCAACTTCTGGGGAAGAAAAATGCCGAGGGCTGACCCCCAATTAGTTAAATTGGATACTCCCAAGATGAAGCATGGTATTGTGTATTTTTAAATCTACATAGATGGGTGGCTCTCAAACTTTGGCTTGCATGAGAATCACCTGGAGGACTTACTAGAACATAGAATGTTGGGCCTCACCCTTAGAGTTTATGATTGCGTTAAGGCCTGACACTTGGCATTTTAATAAAGCTCCCAGGTGCTGCTGGTGGTGCTGGTGCTTGGACCACATGTCAAGGACCACTGCTCTCAGTGATGATGATATGAACTACAGATAGCACTGCCAGTGGGTTGCATTTTCTCTAATCTCTGCTTAGTGACTTCATTAGCTCCAGCTTTCCTACCAGGCTAAAAAATAATCCTAAAATTCACCGTGAACCTTTCTTTATGGACTAAAATCATTTGGGGAATTGTGATCCTAGTTATATTGGAACCCATTTAATTATTTGGAAAATTAATTTTATATAAAAATTATAAATTTTATCTCAAAATTTTTCAGTTTAGTCACTTCTACGTGCATCAATTACCTTCAAAGAGCTCTATTCTTGCTGATATTTTTCAACTCCATTTTTTTAAGTTACCAGACTCTTAGGTTGAAGAAAAATGGCAGCATCAAGGAGCTTAAAATAAATTAGATCAACACAGGCAATATTTTTGGTTACCCCACCCCACCCTCAGTATGGTGATTCAGTTATTGTTACAAGGCCATTCTTGGAAAGATTATTTTTACTAAAATGTCTAGGGATTAGTATCCATTCAAATGAATCTTAGCAGTTGTCAAATCTTGGTTCTTGGTCTTCCTTTGATTCTGCAGCATTCCAAATGCATTTTGATTGCAGTTAAACTTTTAAAAGCATATGTACCTTGGTTTTCTCACTGTATCAAACGTCCATACCTCTCTTGCTAGTGTAATAAGGAGAATATATTCATTATAGAAATACTTGTTCCTGTATTCTTATTACTAGCTATATACATTTAGGCAAATTACTTAATCTCATCCTGCCCCAGATTTCTTCTTTGTAAAATGATAAAATAATGCCCGTCTCACAGGGTCATTGCAAGGAGTAAGTGCATAAAGGTGGACCAAATCCTCAGTTTTGGTGACGGCTAAAAATTAAGACCTATTTTGGGGGATGGTGGTAGTATTTAAGAAGCTCTTGGAATCCTGTGCAGGGAGAGGAGACCATGATCAAAATTAGAGGTTCAGTCAAATCACAGAACCAACTAGCCACCACTACTATGTAACTGTGCATCTGCACATGATTTCACTGCCTCCTTCCATTACTCTTGTTCTTGCTCTGAAGTCTTTAAGTTGCCTTGAGAGAGCATCACTGGCCAGATCTCTGCCCTAAACAACCTTTGTAAATTGCTGACCTAATTTTTAGAACTCTATATCATCACAAGAGCATGTATGTCTGTTAGGAGCTATTTGAAATGTGGAATCTTGAATAGTTCATTTAGGCTTGATTGAGAATGAAAATTAATTAAAGGATTATCTTCACAATAAAAGCTAGATGGAACTTGTTTAAAGTCTGTAAATCTTCATCTAATTATCACGTGGCTGATGCTTTGGTAGACTCTTCTTATTCACAGCTTAAGTCAGTAGTTACAAATTGGACATTTCGTCCCACTTGAACCAGTGTTTGGAGCTTCACCTCCAACAGATGAGGCAAACACACACAGCAGCCTCTTGTAGCTTCTTGAAGCAGCAATGAGTTGGCAGATAGAATATTTATGTGAAAAACAAACCAAAATCAAAAAAATCAAAACCAGACCTGGAGAACTCTAATTACTCTAATCTCAGTATGTTAATTTAACATGGAGGCAATATAACTCTAACTCTGTAACATTATATAACTATGCATGGCAGCATAGCCAATTTCAGTATATTAAGCTATTGCATTAATTATGTGTACAGTTTCTTCAAGCTAGGAATTTTTTACATTGGTTCCCAGGATACATGTCTCAATATTCAATGTTTACATGAATTTTTATATAGGTCTGAAAATGTGTTTTCCAGTTTTTATAATTCACAGAATAAACCTTAAATAAAATCAATGCAATGTAATAAACATAAAGCATGTTTTTAAAGCATTTCTGTTAAAAACCCATTTAAAAATAACATAAAAACCATTATATTTTACCTTTTCTCTTGAGGTTTTGATAATAGAATTTTATTTTCTGTATCTTTTATATTTTAATAAGCTAGTGGAACAAGCTAGGTAATTAGATTTAATTTTGCCTAACTCAAGGCATGACTTGAGCTTTCTCCTATGGGGTTTACCAACCCCCTCCTCTCCCACTCAGGGAGCTTATCTCTTCTTCTCACTAATGAGCTGAATATTTAAAAACAGTGAATAGCTGAGAAATGCTCAGGATTACAACTGCTGGTGTGAGTGGCTTTTGCCTCTTTACTTTCGTCTACTCTGATTTCTTACCTGGTGTCTAGATCTCTTGAGAATTCTGCTGGGTACTTCTGCTTCTCCATTCCATCATTGTTCAAAAGTCAACATCTAGAAAAACACTGTGACCTATTGAAATCTACACTGTAGGGTGCAGATATACAGAAATGTAACGTTGTTTTCTATAATTAAGCTCAATTTGGTCATGAGCTACCATTTCTTTTTTTGGGGGGGGTACTGGGGATTGAACTCAGGGGCACTCGCCCACTGAGCCACATCCCCAGCCCTATTTTGTGTTTTATATAGAGACAGGGTCTCACTGAGTTGCTTAGCGCCTTGCCATTGCTGAGGCTGGCTTTGAAATTGCGATTCTCCTGTCTCAGCTTCCATGAGTGCTGGGATTACAGGCTTGCACCACCGCGCCTGGCTATGAGCTCCCATTTCTGTTGGTGGTAGTGGAAAATAAGCTTTATCTTACTTTTTCAAAACAATTTGTTTTTCCTTTACATGACTTAGGCTTTTGATAAGGTGGCAAGTCTGAGAGAAAGCTTAGGCAACATTGTGGTGGGGTGGGTGGGGTAGGGTGTTCAGGATGTCCATTGGCTTCCTTGGGACACTCTGGAGGACGGAACTATATTGACACAGCTCCTGAGCTTTGGTGAGTGCCCACTAGTGTGCCATGTCCTGAGCTGTCCAAAGTCAGGAACTTCTACCTGGGCTTCCCTGTACCCACCAGGTATTCTCTGAATCCCAAGTGTGAGCTAGGGAACAAGCTCCTCTACTTTTTTTTTTTTATAATATATTTTTTAAAATTTTATTTATTTTTTTTAGTTGTGGGTGGACAGAATATCTTTATTTTATTTTTATGTGGTGCTGAAGATCGAACCCAGTGCCTCACGCATGCTAGGCAAGCATGCTACCACTGCGCCATAATCCCAGCCCCAAGCTCCTCTACTTTTAGGATCAATATGTTTGGAGTTTATACAGTTTCCACCTGGGCCTTGTCCTTGCCTCTGGACTTTTTCAGTGGCACAGGCACTGTGGCCTATTATGAACCTCCCTTTCTAGTCTCTTCATTATTTACATAGCTTACTAAGGCTTACTCATCCTTTCTCCTTCTCCTCTCCCTCCTTTCTTTTCCTTTTTGGTAAACAAATAAACAAATAAATAAATAAATATTCTACTTTTCTCCTGAACCAATAAATACCTTAATTTTAAGGAGCATGGACTACGTTATTGAGAATCAGAAAAATGACTTTGTATCAAACAGTATTTCAGAACAGCTAAGGTGTTACAGATCCTGCATATTGGTTTTGTCCAGTATTCTGTAGAGCATTTGCATGGTTTTGGACTTTCAAGGCAATGCTTTATACTCAAGTAGTCTGTTGACTTGTTACTTTAAATACACAATTGTGATAATAAGATTTCATAAAATATTTACTAATATTTGTTGATAAGTTTTTATGATCCCATACATATTAGAGTATCTGCAATGACCTTTATTATAACGGTGATTAAAATAACTGCAGTTGATTTGTCAACTGTGCAGATTTTTAAAACCACAGTTACATAGAAAGTAATTTAAAATCCCACAGTGTAGGAGTTGATTTGTGACACCAAATTGTACATGTTTTTTGTTTTATATAGACATTTGGAGTTTGTTCTATTATTCCCAAAGTTGTAGCAGTTATCTCTAATGGCTCAGAATAAAGAAGGGCATAAAAACAAAAGCTATTTCATTCAATGCACAGTTGGAAGGGGGAATAATTGATCAGATTTTCTAAGAATCAAGGAAACTCCTTGAGGGAAAATCCATGTTTCCACAGAAATGTAAAGAAGATTAATTGTTATGGAGCATCCACTGCATGTCAGGTACTACTTAAAGGTTCATATATATGTGATGTTTTATTTAGTCCCTTTTAGGTAGGTAGCTCCTATAATAAATACTTTAAAATGAAGCAACTGGCACATCACCAAGCTAGAATTAAAAAATCAGAAAAACTAGGCCTCTCCCCTATAACTTAGTAACAAACACACAAAAGAAATCAATCATCTTTCCTTCCATCAGATGGATGGCAGACAGTATTTGAATAAGTTGATTTCATTAAAAGATAATCACTTATGGAAAAATGTTAACCATATAATCAAGAAATGATCAGTTAGGAACATAATTTTATATCATTTTACCATAAAATGTGAAAATTTACTTTGTATATTAATTCACTATGTGTCTTTGAAACAGCGTGGGTGATTTTGATAATTGAGCACAATTATTATAGTTTGGCACAAATTAAGTGACTCTTGGGAGTTGAGAATAATAGTTAACATATGAAGCATCAGTTTCCCCTCCTGGAAATTATTTTAGAAATAGAAAGATTTCTCTTTGAATGCTTGCCCTATCCATAAAGTGAAAAATTGCTCATAGCATGCAAACACATCTTAGGTGCTTGGGGGCAGGGTCCTATGTCACTTGCTCAGGAGACAGATGGGTAAGGCATGGTCCCTTGCACCAAATCAGATGTCAGCACTAAATTAAAACTTTGTCACATGTCACCATGTTTCCTGAGGGCAGGTGTTCTGTTTTCCTGTGTTTCTTTTTATACTTATTAATAGTGTATGTACAGGAAGTGCCCTAAATGTATTCATATGTGGTGATGGACTATGTATTGATACATATTCACATTTGTATTAATCACACTTATTAATATGTTGATATTAATTACACTGAATTGAATTTCAAGGTGCTTCTAGAGACTTGTTTGAGAGTGTAGTAGTGACCCTGTGAACATGAGTCTCTAGCAGGTAAAAGTTGAATCCCATATATCTTGTTAAATATCAATACTGGCTTTAGGTTCTTTTATTTCCATTTCATGATTAAAATGATTTTAGAAACATTAGAAATTAATCATGAAATTTGGAAAAAAACTGGCAAGAATTGTCTTATTAATGTACTTCTATATGAAATTCAGTAGATCAGACAATGGGGAATGGAGGGAAGGGAGGGGAGATAGGAAAAGGAAAGGAGATGGAATGAATCTGACTAATTTTCCTACATACATATGAAAACATCACAGTGAATTCCACCATCATGCACATCTACAAGAATGGAGTCCTAACTAGAATAAGATATATTACTTGCTTTTCTAATTATATCAAGACAGATTCTATTGTCATGTATTAACTACAAAGAACCAATAAGTAAAACAGAAAAATTTTAAATGAACTTCTATATTATAAAAACTGACCTTGGCTTAAGGATCCTGAATTGGGAAATATGAGAAAGTTACTAATTGAATTATATTTAATACTGGGTGTTGTGGTATACACTTGTTATCCAAACTACTCAGGAGGCTAAGGTAGGAGGATCATAAGATCGAGGTCAGCGTGGGGATCTTTGCAGGACTCTGTCTCAAAATGAAATAATTGTGAGAAACATACTTACCTGCCCAAACCCAAAGAATGGACTCTGAGACACAAGGTAGAGCAGAAGCCGGCAGTCTCTTAAGATGGAATGTCTGATGAGCAGGCACACCCGGATCAGTTACAGCAAGCAATTTATTCCCTAACACGCAGGTCCCTCCCCTAATTCCTCCCCTGAGTACTGTGGGGTTGCAATCTTCCCAGATGGCACCTAGTTTCGTTATAAGGTTATTCCCTTTTTGGTTGGCCCCTGAACCAATCAAATCTAGGGGTATGTCTTTGAAAAAGAGCAGATGTGGGCTAACTTTGGACCACTCAAGTTTACTTTTTATGCCCAAGGCTGCACTAGGGTGGGCAGTCCTGGGTAGGGTGGGGGAGTTTACTCCTAATGTCTGCCAGTGCAAGGTAAGGAGATGCTGACAGCTTGCTGATGGTTTTGTGCACCTCAGCAAGCTATTGTAAAAATTGGCTACCAGTAATCCTCCATTCCAAGCTGAGCCATTTGCATCTTTTAAATATCTTGCTTTGAAAATAGTCATCAATTATTTGATGATGATGATGATGATAATGATTATAAAAAGTAAAAACAAAGGCTGAGGAGGTACTTCAGAGGTAGAATGTTACTGTGTTCAATTTCAAGTACCACAAAAAACATGTAGTTGTTAACATCATCTTTAGAAACAAACATGTAAACAAAAACCTATATTCACCATTCAGGCTGAACTGAGTTGAAAGGAGCTGATATCGACAGTTGTGGTTAGATGTGTCACTCTCTCTTTGATGAAAGAGATTTAGGAAGGTAATAAGATACTTTATGCAAGCTAAGAAATGAGTGTATTTTACAACTGAATGGAGAGATGAATCCCGTTAAATAATTTACTAACCCATTAATATAGGCAGGCATCCTAGGTGCATGATAGAGCCATTAAAAGCAACTCATAACTTTATGCATTTCAAAAGTGTGTTTTGACCACCAGTAAGAATATACTGACATTTTTATAAAGTTAATGTTTAAGTTACTATTTCTTTGGTTGCCTTATGATTAATAATATTTCACTATTATAGAGTTCCTTTTATCTTTAAGAACCATGAAACGAGGAGCAGTGTGATGTCTGATTCTTTACAGCTGCAAGCACAGAGAGATGATTTTCAATTAGAAATTCCATTTCTTCTTTGCATGTATATCTTTTATTTTTGCATTTTAAACTTTTGTTTTGATATAATTTTATAGATGAGTTGAGTTTAAAGATAATACAAAGTATTTTCATATTTTTCATCTGATTTTTCCCAAAGTTAACATCTTACACAATGATGGCACATTTATCAAAACACTTTTGTACCTTTCATCTGCTCCAAACCTCTATTCCAACACCTGCTAGGTTGTACTCTATAGCAACATCTATTTGTATTGATGATGACAATGCATACTTCACAAGTGTACAAGGAAATGACTTCAGGTCATATCCTCTTTTTCTCCCCCCTATACCCCTTACCTTTATTTATACCTTGATGGTATATGAGTGTCTTTTTAAATAAAAACATTCTCTAATAATCTAATTAAAGAGGCAGTTTTTAGAGCTTTACTGTAGCTTAATATTGCCCAGATTTACTTTTGAAGTACTGAAACCATTGCTAGAACATCCCCTTTCCCTCCAGTCTTGACACCTCTGTCCTTTCTCTAGTCAACGGCCAGGATGCTCTTTTCAGAATGCATATCTTATCATGTCATTCCGCTTCAAATCTTTGTGTAAGTCCTCATTGCCTGAGGCTGTGGTCTCCAAACTGTGTAGGAAAGTGCCCAGGCACTGCAGCGAACACATACAGGTACACGAGATACTTCAAGTATTTGGGGAAAACAAAACAATACTTGACATCTGTTGAGCACCTTGTACTAGCTTGAGGTAGTTCAGTTTCATCAATAGATCGGCCATGTTCCTTTCAATAATGTTATCTTCTATAAAGCTAGGTTTTCAGTGGTTGCTATGATATGAAGCTGGTATTACATAAATGTAAAGTAAAAAATTGACTTGAAGATGGCAGTATCTAATCTCATTCCAAAATTTATGAAGATAGGAAGTACTCACCTACACATATCTCAGGGGTAAGTTATGTGACTACTTCAGGATGAAATAAAAATTTTCTTTCAATTTATATGTGGTTTTTTAATCACTAAGTTTTTAGGATATAAATACTGAGTTTTTTGGCTCTAAGTAGTTAAAGAACCCTGTTATGTCTGTATTTCATTTGCTTTAGAGTCTTGGTGAAGAAATAGAGACTAAGAGTGTCTCAAAGAAAATGTGTATCTAGATCATAGAATAAAATCGAAACTCCATGGCAAGGACTTGTATGCAACATTCTGTGAAATTAGTTTTCTCATCTTCAAAAGAGGGAATTATACCATTCATATAGAAATTCTGGGCTTTAATTTCCTTATCTCTAAGGTTAGAATATTAGGACTTGTCTATACTGGAGAATTGTTGAAATGAAGAGATGGGCATGCACCAGTACCTTGCTCAGCAGCAGAAATATAGAGAAGTTGGGCACTTATGGGTTTTTTGATCTTCAAACTAATATCTCATTGAAGACATGCAGACCTAGAATCTTAGAGCCCTAATAGTCTCTGGAGTGCTGCTGTTTTTGGACTTGCTAAAGCTACTTCAGCTAGTTAGTACGCATAGAGCTCAGAGTAACACCCCTTGCTTGCTGTCCTGTTAGCTGCTCCCCTAGACTGTGAGCAAGATCAGTACTTTTCATCATGCAGTGTGCACTAGAAAGTTCTGGTCATGAGTAGAAAAGAGTATTCTGAGTTCAAGAAGGACATTAGGAAATAAAGTTCAGCAGTGTGGCTTTTATTCTTCTTTTTTTTTTTTTTAGGACAAAAATTTTAGTATTGGTGAAAATGAGAGGAATCAAATACCAAGTTGTTTGCTTTAGCTAGGAAAGTAGGACAGTGTGGACTGACTATACGTTGAATTGATTCTTATTCCCATGTTCTTTTTGATGGTCTTTATCTTTAAAATAGAAGGTTCCACAAAAATACTCACACCTGTTCTGCAGGTGAATGCACATTTGCCAGGTGACGCAAGTGCTCTGAAGGAGGCCTGTTTTGAGCTCCAGAGAGCTAGAGAGAGATTGTGGAGGTGATATTAGAAGGCCTTTCCTGTCTTGCTACCTGCCGTTTGCTACTGGGCCTTGGCCAAGCCATAATTGGGCATCTGTTTGGGTTCTGAATTCCTGTATTGAGAGAAACAGAATTGAAAAAATGACAGTATAGTAAGTGGGGTTAGTAAAGTACCATGTTGGTCACATACTGTTGCTGAACAAACGTAAAACCAGCAATCCTTATATCCTCATCTATGTAAGAAAAAGATTGGACCAGGCTATTTTGCGGGATCGATCGAAGTTTACTCTCAACAGAGCCATAAACTCATGTTTTACCCCTTGAGTTTGGGCAAAGCTCTCAATACATGGGTTTCCTGATCTGCCCAGAAGGAAGTGGTGGACTGATTCAGGTGGGTCTATGGGTCATGCTTCCTGATGGCATGCCAAACAAGCAAAAAACCAAGCATATATGAAGGATTTCTAGATCAAATATGGTTAGGATACAATGCATCCTGTACTTCTTTTAGATGTTCTAATGCATGTTATGAAAGACTCATGATATCCTGCAGTAAGAAAACATGTTTAGATTTATTTGACTCAATATGCTGAACTTTTTGTTTTCGGTGATGTAGTTTACAGATCTACCAAGGACTGTCCTGCAGAATCTAGGCTAATGTACTCTAAATCCAACTGAACATTTTGATACTGTGACTCCAAAAAAGGAGAACAGAATAGTTGGTAATCAGCTCTTAGTTTGCTGCATTATTCCATTCGCCTTTTATCATGGATGAGGGTCAATCACATCACAGATGTGCTAAGGAAACTGTGACATTGTGTAGTGAAGTGGTCAGGAGTGAAGAACACAGGGCCAGATTGCCTGGATGCAAACTACCTCTGCCATGGACTAACCACAAGATCTGGGGCAAATGAAGAAGCTTGGTGCCTCATTATTTTACCATCAAATATGCAAATATAATAATAGCACCTATAGCTTAGGGTTCAGGTCAGGAATGGGGCTTAACACTTAGTAAATTCTCCACAAATGTTATACAGCTAGTATTATTATTAAAGGTGGCTTTTGATTCCTTCCTTGGGGATGCTGAGAAGAAAGGAAAGACTTGTATCCTGTCTTTGTTCATGCATGTTTCAATTTTCATCTCCTTAAATTTTATCTCCCCAGTCTCTCATCTCTGTAAATGGCATTACACTGCAGTCCATAGTTCATGCTTCCTGCTTAGGAGCCCCATCAGTAAGTTTTTTCTTTCCACCTTTAACACAGACCTCCAAACAAGCTCTCTCAAGTTATTATTGCTACTACCATCTCTTCCCTATTGTCCTGAAATAACCTTCCAATGGTTTCCATGGTTCGTTTATCAGCAGCAACTTGAGTGTTTGTTTAAAACATTTATCAGATAATTTGCCTGGGATTTCAGGGCTTTAGGAAAAAATCCAAACATCTAACCATGACCTTCACAGTCTCCACCTTCTTCCCTAATCTCAGCCCTGTCACTCAGCCTGAGCTGGTCAGCCTGGTAAAACGCACACAGCTTTTCTCCGTGGTTTTCCCACAGTTGGTGTTCCTCAACCTTCAGCATTCCTGTGCTGATCTTTGTAAGCTTGCTTGTCACTTTGCTTGGGTCAAATGTTACCATCTCGGAGAGAGAATCATCCTAGATAAAAGCAGCCCCCAACATACTCTGAATTTTTTGTTTACTTGATAATCTTTCTCCTACCAGATTATAAAGCCTCAAGGGAGCAGGGACCTTCTTAGTCTAGTTCACAGACATCTAGAATCATAACTATTATTGTTTCTATTTTAATATATTCAGTACTTGTTTAGTGGCTGAATGCATTCTTATGTAAGGGCCAAACAGTACCCATCTTGCCAACTTGTTTTGAAGGTAAAAAGCAAAACTACAAGTAAAGCAGCTAGGATCTGCGCTTAGCACGTGGAAGCTGTTGAGCATCTTTACTTATTTCTTGCTATTTTTATGCCACTTCCATAACCATGTTCCTATTCTAGTCACTCAAAGGCCCAAAGAAAGAGACTCACCAGACTCCCCTAAAATCGTCTAAGATTGAACAATTGGTGGGAGCTTTCATTCTATACTATTATACTTTCTCCACTTCAGCTCCCTCATGTAATTTAAAATTTTTATTTCCATCAGCTGGAAGTATTTACTGTCATTTCCTCAGAAAGAATAACTGTTCTGTTATTCTTTAATTCTGTTCTATCCTGCTAAGCTTTGTGTTAGTTGTATAACAAATTAGCAGGATTTTTATTCAAGCACCTATATTGCTGATATAATTGTGCATGATGAAAAAGGGTTATGAGATCTGTCAAATGTACAAAGGTATGTGTATTGACAAGAGCGTGTGTATGGCTTGAAGAGCAATTAAGTGAACATCTCTATTTTCACCATCCAAGTTATAAAAATAGTACATGATAGGTGTGCTTGACCTTCCCCACGTATACCCCCTCTCCTTACAGAAATGATTGCATCCAAATTTGGCAGTAATCATTCCCTTACTGTTCTTTATGTTCCCAAATAACATACATTTAGTTCTGTCTGTTTCTGTCCACTTCATACAAATGTGAATCATGTTGTACATACTATTTTGTAACCCATTTCTCATTTTACATGGTGGATTTGAGATTCATCCGTGTTGAATATAAATGATTCAGTCATGCTTACTTTGGTACAGAATTGTATCGTCTGAGTGAATTACAATTTATTTCTCCATCATCTCGTTGATGGATATTTGGGCTGTTTAGGGATTTTTGCTTTTCTGGATGATGATGTTGTGGACATTTGCTTACATCTCCTGCTATAAGAGTTTTTCTAAGGTTTATACGGAGAGTTGGTAATTCTTTTTCATAAAATATTCTCATATTCAACTCTGCTAGGCAACACCAACTTGTTTTCCTAAGTGATATCAAATTATAACCCCCTCCAGTGGAACATGAAAATTCATGGGTTTCGTATCCTCCCGCACATGTCAAGAGGGTTGTCAGCCTTTTCAAGTCTTGCCAGTCCGGCAGGTGTGAAATGGATCTCTTTGAGATATTCAGCTGTATTTCCTTGCTTACTAAAGAGACTGAGCATCTTTTCATATGTTTATTTGGCATTCCCATTGCCTCTTCTGGGAAATGCTTGTTCACATTTTATCCATTGGGTTGTTTGTCTTTATCTTAGTGACTTATGATTTTATGTTTTTGTTTTTGACCTATCCTAGATACTTTCTGGGTATTGTCATGTACAGCAAATATATTCTGTTTATGGATTGTTATGGTTCCTCTGGATAAACAGATGTTTTAAATTTCAATATAGTTGAATGTGTGTATCAATTTTTTCCTTTAAAATTGGGACATAAAACATTTTTCATGTCAAAGATATTCTTCTACATTTCTGAAAAATCTTTACTCTTCACATTAAAGTTTGGGAATGAATTTTCATGTATACTCCAAATAAAGAATTTTATATTGCTTTCTATATAGATTTGTAATACTTCACATAATTTATTTAAAACTCTATCCATTTCTCATATATGTGCAGTACTAGCTCTGTCATGTTAAGTCTCCATATGTGCTTGAATCTATGTCTAGGCTCTTATTTCATTGACCAGTTGTCAAACCCAGGAAAAATACCATAGTTCTAAAATTGCTATAGTTTTATAATAAATATTAATAACTTGTAGGGCAAATCTTTTTATCATATTCTTAATCCTTTTCATGAGAAAGTTTAGAACCCTTCTGTCCAGTTCTATGAAAAATTCTGGTGGGATTTTCACTGGAATTGCATTGAAAGTGTTTTTGTACATACTATGTAAAGGATTTGTACATCTTAGCTTTATTCCTAGATACTCCCATTTTGAATTTGTAAAAGATAGATTTAAAATTTCATTCAAAACTTGTTATATTAAAAAGCAATGAGTTTAAACCCAGCCTCAGCAACTTAGCAAGGCCCTAAACAACTCATCGAGACTCTCTCTCTAATAAAATATAAAAAGGGCTGGCAATGTGGCTCAGTAGCTAAGTGCCCCTGGGTTCAATTCCTGCTATCAAAAAAAAAAAAAAAAGCAATGTACATTTATTAGTTTCAATAATTGGAATATTTTTGTGTGTGCATAAGAAGTTTATTGTGCAAGTTTTATTTATTTACAAACCATTTGGGTGTTCTACTTTTTCTTAGTGCACTGACCTAAACATCAAAGATAATGTATAGACATAATAGTGAACATTTTTGGTATGATTTCAAAGAGAATGATTTTAAAATTTCACCATTAAATATGATGGTTGCTGTTTAATTTCTTTTTTTTTCTTTTTTTGGTGGATGAACTTTATGGATATTAAAAAAGAGATCTTAGATTGTCTTTAGTTTTTAAAAAGTTTTTCTTGAATTTTGTGATGTGCTTACTTCCTTGGGTTTTCTTTACTGTGTTTGGTTTGTTATCTTAGTTGAACAAATATATATTTATTTATGGTTAGGTCTAGCCTGTTATTTTTCTTTCCTGGTATCTCTTTGTCTGAGGTTACTGTCAAAGGGTAGACTTACGAAATGATTTGGAGAATGTTTCTTCCCTTCCTCTCCTTAGAAGTGTAGTGAGGCTATTGATTCCTTGACAGTTTGTAAGAACTTGCTTGTAAAATGCTGCTCTGGGTATGTTTTCTTTGAAAGAAACTGACTTTAAAAAATGTTATTAGGAGTACTCAAATTTTCTCTCTTTAGTCAGTATTAATAATTCATACAATTTTGAGACTTTTTTCCTTTTTACCTTGCTTTATATTTAATTGTATTTTGTTTATAATATTTTCTTACCTTTGAAATTATTACTTTTCATTCCTTAATTTCTACCCCTTTTTTAAATAACTATTTTTAGAGATTGCTCACTTTTTAAAAAAGGGATTTTGACTTTGTTAATCCTTTCTATTGTATCTTTGTTTTCTGTTTTCATTCTTTTTTATCATCTATTTCTGGTTTCCATGATATTGTTTTCTTCTGCCAACTTTTAAATAAACCATTCTTCCTAAATCAATTCTTTAGCCTATTTTTGTCACGTGAAGGTATGTATATGTGCTTTTCCTTCTAAGTTTTGATTTACTTTTCATTATCATTCATCAAGCTTTGATCCTTTTCATTACTTTTCATTTTTAAATGAGCTATTTTAGAAATGTGTTCCTCTAATTTCTATTTTTTTCTATTTTCCTTCTTATTTTACCTGTTGTTTTGTTTTGTTTTGTTTTTTGGTTTGATTTTGTTTTGTTTGTGCTGGGGATTAAACCTAGGGACACTTTGTCACTGAGCTACATCCCCAACCATTTTTTAAATTTTTGAGACAGAATCTCTCTAAATTGCTGAGGCTGGCCTTGAACTTTTGATCCTCTTGCCTTAGCCTCCTGGGATGCTGGGATTACAGGCATGTGCCACCACTCCTGCTCTACCTTCTGTTCTTGTCTTCCTTCTTCTTAACACTTGCAATTTTATTTCTGACTTAACTGTGGAATAACAAGAACATGATCTATATGACATTGATGATCTGAAATATAATGAAACTTAACAATTGCTGATATGTCTAACATATTTTTGTGCTTTCATTTTTTCTTGCATCCTTCACAATTTTATCTTTTAAAAATTCTGTTTAGTTATATATGACAGTAAAATACACTTTGACATATCATGCATAAAGGGAGTATAATTGCTCATTTTTCTGATTGTACATGAATAACACCAGTTGTGTAGTCATGTACATACATAGGGTAATAATGTCTGATTCTTCCTACTATCCTTGCTACCTCCATACCCCTTGCATCCTTTCACTCCTCTATACCTAATCCAAAGTAGCTCTATTCTTCCCTAGCTCCACCTGCCCTTATTGTGAATTAGCATCGACATATCAGAAAACATTCGGCCTTTGGTTTTTTGGGGGATTGGATTATTTCTCTTAGCATGATATTCCCCAGTTCCATCCATTTACCAGCAAATGTTGTAATTTCATTTTTCTTTAAAGCTGAGTAATATTCCATTTTGTGTGTGTGTGTGTGTGTGTGTGTGTGTGTAGATATTTTCTTTATCCATTCATCTGTTGAAGGGCACCTAGTTTGGTTCCATAGTTGAGCTGCTATAAACATTGATGTGGTTGCGTCACTGTACTATAATATGCTGATTTTAACTCCTTTTGGTATAAACTGAGGAATGTGATAGCTGGGTCAGATGGTGGTTCCGTTCCAAGTTTTCTTAGGAATCTTTATACTGATAATAGTTGCACCAATTTGCAGTCCCACCAGCAATGTCCCCACATCTTTGCCAACATTTATTGTTGCTTATATTCTTGATAATTGCCACTCTGACTAGATGAAATTTTAGTTTTGATTTGCATTTTTTTCTAAATGCTAGAGATGTTGAACATTTTTTCATATATTTGTTGATTGATTGTATTCCTTCTTCTGTGAAGTGTCTATTCAGTCCCTTATTCCATTTATTGATTGGGTTGTTTGTATTTTGGTGTTTTTTGAGTTTTTTATGTATCCTGGAGATTCATTCTCTATCTGAGGTGCATGTGGTAAAGATTTTCTCCCATTTTGTAGGCTCTCTCTTCACATTTTGCTCGTTCCCTTTGCTGAGAAGAATCTTTTCAATTTGAATCCATCCCACATTTCTACACAGTTTTACTCATATGTTTGCAAATTTTCTTTGTTTGCCATTTCTTTTTTTTTTGTTGTTAACAGACTGCAATTTTATTCATTGTACTTAGATAGAGGATAACATATCAATTCTCTAGTTGTAAGTTGTATAGAATCACAACATATATGCAGTCATACATAAAGTTAGGGCTATGATGACCATCATATTTCACCACCTTTACTGTCCCTATGCCCCCTCCCCCCTTACACTCCTGTGAACAGAGTTCCACCATTGTTCCCATGACCTT
>CM053399.1:120065025-120100254 GCA_028644305.1 Xerus rutilus
CTGAGGTTCTGTCTTCCAGGTGATCTAGTCTGCTGGTGATGCTTTCTATTGAGTTTTTCATTTGGTTGATTGTTTCCTTCATTTCAAGAATTTCTGATTGGTTTTTTTTCACGATTTCTAGCTCTTTCTTAAAGTAATCTTTTGCTACTTGTAATTGCTCTCTTATCTCTTTGTTAGAATGATCGATGGTTGCCTTTATTTGCTCTCCTATTTCTTTGTTGGATTGATCAATTTTTGCCTGTAATTGTTCACTTATGTCATTCTTTAGTTTGCTGATCATTTTAATTATGTACATTCTGAATTCTTTCTCTGACATTTCATCAACTGTTCTGTCAATGAATTCTGTTACAGTGGTATCGAGGTTTATTTGGGGCACTTTCTTCCCTTGTTTTTTCACGTTGATTGTGTATCTTTCTTTCTTGAAATACCAATCTGAGGTATTGTTCTTCTATCCTATAATCTTGTACTGACACACCAGATTACCTGTGTCTCGCCTTGGAGCTACTTCTGTTCTCCCAGTGTCCCCAGATGGGCACTACTGTCACTAAAGTTGGTGGTGGAGGTAGTGGACATACCTCTAGAGGGCAGTGGGAGTGGCCTTGGGTGGGCTCCTGAGGCAGCCCCTGAGGGCTGTTTTGCCCCTCTCTTGCACTCCTTCTGGTGAACAGGAACTCTGGAGCAGAACTAGAGGCAGGCTCAGGTCTCACTTAGGCAGGGTCACAAGCTGGAGAGTCTGTGTGCGACCCTTACGGTGAGTGTGAGCTCCCATGGGGCTGGAGGCTAGCAGGCTCTGGTCTGCCTTTAACTGGGCAACTCTGGCATTCCCTAAGGGTGGTTTTGGGCCTTCTGTCTTGCCTGACCTCAGGAATTCTGGAGCAGAACTGAGGCGGGCCCAGAGTGCACTTGGGTGCAGCCTCTTCACACTGGGATCTCTGGAGGCCACTTTTACCCTGGGTGTGCCTTCCTCTGTGGCTGGTAGCAATCAGACTCTGGTCAACCCTTAGTTGGACACCTGTGGAGTTTCCTGAGGGTGGATCTGGGTCCTCTGTAGCTCCTGCCAGACCCCAGGAACTCTGGAGCAGAACTGGGGTAGACCCAGACTGCCTTTGAGCGGGGCTGCCTCACGCTGGTGTCTTTGGAGTGACTCTTGCCTGGAATTTGGGCTCCCCAGTGGCTAGAGGTAGCAGTCCCTGGTCTCCCTTTGGCTAGACAACTGTGGAGGTTCCTGCAGGCAGATCAGGGCCCTCTGTGGCTCTTGCTGGTCCCCAGGAACTCTGGAGCAGAACTGGGGCAGGCCCAGGCTGCCCTTGGGCAGGGCTGCCTCATGCTAGGGTCTCTGTGGGGACTCTTACCCTGAGTTTGGGCTCCTCAGTGGCTCAAGGTAGCAGTCCCTGGTCTCCTGTTAGCTGGACAAGGCCATTAGCATCTCCTGTTAGCCCAGGCCACCCTTGGGCGGGGCTGTCTCCGCTGGGGTCTCTGGAGCCACTCTTACCCTGAATTTGGACTCCCCAGTGGCTAGCGGCTGGGGCCGTGTGTTCACGGGAGCAACTGCTAGGGGCCCTGCATGATTGGGTGGGCACTGGAGTCAGGTACCCCATGTAGAAGCAGTCCCCGCCCGGGAGGAGCCCTGGGCTGGGGCTCCAAGCCGCCTGCAGTGGAGCTCCGCCGCTGCTTGCTGCTGAAGTCACGCTGCTTGTGGCAATTGCTGCTGCCTGGTGGCCCTGCGTACACACACAAGTGAAATTCCTGCGGGGGTAGCTGTAGGATGATGTCCAGAAGCTGGCTGGGAGATGGTATTTCCACAACTTAAATCTCCAGTTCTGGAGAGACTGACCTCGGCGTCCGTCTAGGCCGCCATCTTGGAACCCTCCTCCCAGCTCCTGTTTGCCATTTCTTGAATCTTATATTCCTTTGAGGTTTTTTTTTTCCTAAAATATATCCTTTAGAAAAGTCTTAGAGTCTTGTGATTTTAAACTCTTTTGGTTGATCTGAAAAATCATTGTTTCACCCCTATTCAGCTGGACATGGAATTTTTGGTTGACTTTTTTCTCTCAGTATTTTGAAAGATTTATTCTAAATACTGGTTTCAACTTTTGTAAGTAAAACATCATTCAATACAATTATTTCACATATCAGTTTTTCTTTTTCCACTTAAAATATCATTTCTTGGTATTTGGAATGGTGAAGTTTCACCAAGATTCATTTCTTTTTTACTCATGGGATGTCCTGAACATCTTCAGTTATGAGTCAGTGTATTATCAGTTCTGGGAAATACAAAGTCATTACTTCTTCAAAAAATGTTTGTCCCTTTTCATCTCTCTTCTCTTTTGTGAACTTTGAATCTATAAATCTGTTTTATTTATTTTTTTATTTTTATTTTTTTGGTACTGGGGATTGAACTCAGGGGCACTTGACCACTGAGCCACATCCCCAGCCCTATTTTGCATTTTATGTAGAGACAGGGTCTCACTGAGTTGCTTAGCGCCTCACCCTTGCTGAGGCTGGGTTTGAACTCGCAATTCTCCTGTCTCAGCCTCCCAAAGTACAGGGATTACAGGTGTGCGTCACTGCACCTGGCTATAAATCTGTTTTAATAGTCAGGGTTCTCTAGAGAAACAGAACCAACAGGATTATATATATGATATAAATATATATGATATATAATATATAGAGATATATGATATAACTATGTATGTGTGTGTGTCCTGAGATAGATAGATATATAACAAGATAGATATCACACACACACATATACACACACGCACATATATATAATTATAAAATGAGGATTTATTAAATTGGCTTACATGACCAAAAGCTGGATAGTTCCACAATGGCCATCTGCAGACTAGAGAACCAGAGCAACCAGTACCTGCTCAGTACAAGAAGCTGGAGCCTTCAAACAAGAGGGATCAGTGATGCAGCCCCAGTCTAGGACTGAAGGCCTGGAAACTTCCTGGAGAGTCACTGGTCAGTGTCCATTTTGGAAGAGTGAAGAAGGTGGAGTCTGATGTGCTCAGGTGACCACGGCACCAATAAAAAACTGGCTCAAGAAGAATGAAGCTTTTCTGCACCTATTGCTGTTTCTTTGTTCTTTCAAATTTTGTTTCATCCAGGCCCCCAACCTATTGGACTATGCTGTCCACACATAGGGTGGATATTCACTTAGTTTGCTGTCCCAACATGCCAATCATTCCTAGAAACAGCCTCATCGACACACCCAGAAGCCTCTTAATCTCAGACATCTCTTAATCCAATCAAGTTGGCCATTCAGATTAACTATCACATCTGTATTGCAATTTCTCATCCTGTCTTCCAACCTCTTAGCCTCTCTTCCATTTGCCCTTCCCTGATTCTCAGTGCTGCATGCAGGGTCCTTTCTTTAGTCTTACTTTTAAATGCACATTTTTTTTTTCAGATGTTTTACTCTGCTATGTGCATTCATGGAGGTTCTAATTTCTATTATGGGTAACACTCTAGAAGTGTTATTGCTTGCTTTTTAAAAACTTTGTGGTCATTCTTTGACAATTTCTTTTTTCCTTTGGACATATTCAGTATTATTTTGTATTTTTTAAGTGCATTTAGAGAAACTAAATATTTGTGAAGTTTGCAGGACAGATCCTATAGTTTGCATTTTGTACTATTTTCTTCTATATGTTTGATTCCTCTCCACCCCAGAGTTAAATTGTTCTTCCAGAGAGGATTTGTATTTGGTGTCTGGTGCTAGAGGGGCATCTCATCCACCAACTCTTTATGATACAAAGCATATCAGTAACTGTTGAGCCTCCCAGATTGTTTGATTTGTGCTCTCCCAATGTATGATTGGGCTTGGAGCTAGAACGTCTTTGGGGAAAGTACCTTCAACCCCATTTCCCCCTAGAATAAAGACCAAGAAGACCTGGATACCCCATTGTTGCCCTTATGGGATTTTTTTCTAGCTCAACTATGTGAGGCTTTCCAACTTCCTCTTTGAAGGTCTTCTGTGTGGCCTCCCATATGTTGGACTCTGACCTTTTCTTCTCTGTTTTCTTCTCACACGGTCTTCAGCAAACTAGGCTCAGGGTCACTGTGGAAGGACTGAAGCTCCAGAATGAATTTTGGCTTCAGTGCTGCTCAACTCTTTGCATTCATTCTTTCTTGTCATTTTTGCCCTCCAAAGAAATGTATTCATTTCCCTATTAGTTCAGACCTGCATTAACGTGATTTAAAAAAAAATTTTAGTTCTTTTGTGCTATTGAACTGTGCATGTATGTGTAAAACTAGTTTATTATACCCCTAAAAGCCAAATGCACTCATTTCACTGGAGAAATTTCTGTGATAAGTCTTACTTTTATATTTTTTGTCTCACTGTGTATGTGTACACACAAGTATGCAATGTATGAATAAACATTTAATGGTATAATAATTTAATGCTGTGCATGGATGTTATCAGTGGACTTTAACAATCAAAAAATTTTAGCTTTACATAAAAATATACACTACAGATTACATTATGGGGTTAGAAATCGTTCCCATATAGCATGCCTTCTCCTTTTATCCCCATATTACATTTTTATGTCATAATTTAAATTATCAGGGATTTAGAATTGAGACTAGTAGGGAAAAACTTGACTGTAAGGATGTAGCAAATATTATGGGAATTTCCATCCAGCTAACAAAGAATAAGTCTCTTTAATAAATACTTGGGGTTGAAATACTAAGAAAAAAGGCAGTTATCTCATGAAAATCAAAAGATGAGTAGAGGAGAAAGGAACCAGGGAGTAGAAGGAGGGGAGAGAGTAAGGAAGTGTTGGAGAGTGATGTTGGCCAAATTATATTGTTAGATTGTGTGCATGCACAAATAAGGAACAACAAATTCCATCATTATGTACAAATGTCATGCACCAATAAATGTGGAAAAAAAAGACAAGGAGCAGTTAGCATCGGCTTACTGCTGTCTAGGACGTTTACATTCAGGGTAATTGGTACCTGCATTTGGCAGTGCTTGTGATTGTCTGGGAAACCTGACTTAGGATTTCCCAGAATTACAACTTTGCTTACAGAATGGCTGTTTCCAGAGTTTGAACACAGCTCTTACTACGTATTTGACATAGGATTAAGCATTGCTTAACCTCTCTATCATGTCACTTATTAAATGGGCTAATGGAAATACTAAATGCCAAGACACCTTTCTCATGTTATTGCTATGGGAAATAGCTTATTTAGTTGACACACAGTATGTGGCTAGTGGCTAGGGTAAAATATTAATAGTCTGGGTCTTGTTTTCTGAGTAAGATTCTAAAGTTTTAGTTTTTTGTGGATAAACATTGAATTCCAACAGCTGAATTTTTTGTGAGGGGGTTTTACTGGAAACTTGAACCTAGAGTGCTTTACCACTGAGCTACATTCCCAGGCCTTCTGCACTCTTCATATTTATTTTGAGATAGGGGCTCAATAAATTGTTGAGGCTGGCCTTGAACTTGAAATTCTCCTAACTTACATCCCTAGTTGCTGGTATTACATGTGAGCACTACCACGCCTGGCTCCAGTGTGAAGGTCTTTGTCTCTATCTCAATTGAGAACATACACTTGTAATAAAGTTCTCTGAAGTTGCTCAGCATTTATATAGTATATTGTCTATTACCATAAGCAGTTATAGATTTTTGAACCTAGCTTAATGCTTTTTCTATTCTCTAAATAGATTGTGTGGCTCAGTCTCACAGTGATTGCACCTATAAAAATCTGATATGCAGCCACAAAAGCTTACTGAGGCTTATTCTGAGATACCTGAAACTCAGGAAGGAAAGACAAGACATTGCTTTTTCTCAGGACTCATGTAATTCTTCCTCTTTTTGGCATTTGTGCAATACATCCAGGTATTGTTTCTCTTATGCACTGTATTTCTCAATTTAGATGGTAAGCCTCCAGAGAATGGGAATGTAAATACAGTTTTCTTATGTTAATTACTCAATATATATTAAGTTTTTGAGAAGAATCTTATTAATTCATTCGACAAGTATCTACTGATCACCTAATAAAAGATACTTACAACTTCTGGGCTCTGGGGTCTATATTTGTGAACAAGAACTTTGAGGCTCTGCTGTCATGGAATTTACATTGGCTTAGAGGGAGACAGCAAAATGGGTAAATGAACAAGGATTGTAAATAGTGAGTAGAGAAAGCTTCTGAGAGAGATGACATTTAAGCTTTGAATTAATATGAAGCATCTTAGGATATGGGAGGAACAATCCAGGCAGGGGGAAAGAAATTGGCATTTTGAAAACATGAAGAAGGCCAATATATCTGGAACACAATAAACAAGGGATAGAGTGGTACTACATAAAATGTGAGAAGCCTATAATGGCTAGATAATTTGATATATGATTTCTATTAACCCAATTCCAGGTGGAGATGAACAGAACTTACCATATTGACTTCTATTTCATTTTGTCTCTTCTTCCTTTTCCTAAGCTACTGATGTCAGTGAATGCTTCTTCCCTTCTCATCAAAACTCCTTTGGGAATTAGCGATCAACAGAATGAGTTTATTTAGTGATGTATTAAAGAGTAAGTGCATAAGGGTATAGATCTGGGTAGAGATTTCCTTCTTTATGGAAGATGGATTCTGCAAAGTGAGCTTTGCACATTGAAGGGCAGATCACAGCAAGATTCTGGCTTCTTGCAATAAACAGATTGCAAATCTGAATAAATTACATGCCCTCCCTCGGCTTAGCTTAATTTTAATTACTATTGTATCATATGAGTTTCCTGAACTGTTAATCATGATTTATCAACAAGTTGATTGGGAAGCTGTAAAACTACTATATTTGATCTGATGACACCTTAAAAAATTGCAGTGATTACTACATCTCCCTACCAATGATGATCAAGGGTTAAGAAAGGGATCTCTCATTATTGTTTGGAATATTATCGAACCTTCTCATAAATAGATGTGAGGTCCTTGATTTTGTGGGTCATATGTCTCCAGACATATCACTATTTTATGAAAGTTACGTGATTTTTTTGTTTTGTATTGTTTTGTTTTTTTGTATTGGAGGAAGTAAGCACTGGAGGAAATCAAGATTTGGAGGAAAATTATAGGCAATTATAATAATTTTGTGTTGTGGCATTATCAGTCTCCTGCTTTTATACAATGGATATGCCACTGTCTGAAACTTAGGAAGATAAATGGGTTAATTTGCACCTAACTGCAAGGTGATTGCCAAGGGGTATCTAGGTGAGCCTCAGTGAGGCTTGATTTTGGAATTTGGTACAAACTCCAGCTGGGAAGTTAGGCTACAGAGATCAGCCAGGAAAGCAAATGTGGATAGAAACTGATGGCGTTGGTGCTTATCCTCAGCAAAGAAAACCTTGTGTAATGTCTGAGCACTTGAGATGGCTTGAACCAGACAGCTTAGGCATTATTTGATTTGGACCAAACAGCCTTGAGATGAAATGGCCTTTCATTCAACTTTGTTAAACAAGGGCATGCTGGGCCTTGCTTCCTTCTGAGTTTGCCAAGTGAAAGTATTGGCAACCGCAAAACACTGCAAGACATTTTTGCCACATTAGTATCTCGATGGCAGCAGTTTGAGCTAATAGGCAGCTTTTCAACTCTGAGAGCTATACTGTTTGCTCAGTGTTGCCTTGCTTGTTGGGCACACAAAAAGGAATAGAAAGAA
Source organism: Xerus rutilus (assembly GCA_028644305.1). Lineage (NCBI taxonomy): Eukaryota > Metazoa > Chordata > Mammalia > Rodentia > Sciuridae > Xerus > Xerus rutilus. Next base: position 120,072,686 of record CM053399.1, read on the forward strand.
AACGAGGGAAGAGCCATCTCTTTACACAAGGCAGCTAGGGACCTCTAGTGGATGACAGTAAGAATGCAGGTAATTTGAACAGGTCGATGGGCAGATCATTTCTAACCTTCAGATACATGAAGCAAGGTCCTGGGGATTGGGTATGAGTTGAGAGGGGCCTAAAGCTTATACACTTTAAAAAAAGAAAACAAATTTTGTTATTTGTGTTAATTTTACAAAATTGTGGCTAGATTTTTAGTCTATAAGTCCATTTTGGACAAAATTTTAGTACTTTGAAGTGCAATGCAAAATTCAGACTTAATTTTCAATTATTTTCTCCTTATTAGAAGTTAATATACTTTTACATCATTTTTAAAAATGAATATTCTTTTATTTCCTGGCTGTATGTACTAAGTAGTGTATAATATTAGTCTTTAACCTATAAAATCTTTCTTTAATTGTTTTTTATTTACATGTGACTGTACAATTTATTTTGACATAATTATAAAAGCATGGAATATAATGGAATATAATATATATAATATTAAAATATAACTCAGACCCAAGTACTCCTTCTTCCTCATCCCTTTTCCCTCCTCCTGTTCCCTTCCGTCTACTCTAGCAATTGTTCTGCTACTTAGTTATATTTGAAAATTAGTATCTTGTGGATGTATTTGATGGTGAGATTCACTGTGGTATATCTATATTCACACATAGGAATGTTAGATCAGATTCATTCCATTGTCTTTCCCTATCCCATCCTTCTTCCCTTCCTTTCATTCCTCTAAAATCTTAAAGTTTAGTAAGTAACAATTTAAAGAGTATATTTTAATGATCAGCATGTTAAGTTATACTTATCATTTAACTATAGAAATATGATCTTATAATTAGAAATGTTTGAATTTGCAAATAGGCCTGCAAATTGGCAAAGTGGTAGATATACCTGCCAAATTGGGGGACAAGAGTTGATTTAGTCTTGAATACAAAAGCTTTCTCCTAAAAATAAGGTTTCAGAGGTTTCAGTTCATGGTTGGCAGGTTTCAAGGCAGAAGAAACATCATGGCAGAAGGATGAGGCAGAGGAAAGCTGCTCACCTCAGGGCAACCAAGAAGCAGGCAGAGAGATGGGGGGAGGGAAAGTGCTTGGGACAAGATATACCCTGGAAGGTACACACACTTCCGATGATCTTCCTCCAACTAGACCCCATATTCTACACTTTCTACTACCTCCCAATAATGCCATCAAATTATTAATCCACTGATGGATTAATCCACTGATGAGGTCAGAGTATTCATGATCTAATAATCACTTTCCAGGAGCGCCACTTGGGAGCACTTCTGCACCAGGGGCCAAGCCTTCAACACATAAGATTTGGGGGACATTCTAGATATATACCATAACACACAGTCTACCACTCAAAAGAATAATAAGCTAATGTAGCCATGAAGAGCTTGTTAGATTCTGAGAAATAAGTCAAAAGAGATCTTACCAGGCATCTAGACTAGTCTCCTTTGCCAAAAACAGGTCAAGAGTTGTGTACTACATGTTTTCTTCACATATGAGGATGACTAATTTAAAAAAAAATTTTTTGAATTGAAATTCTTGATTTCCACTAACACTGAGGCAAATTACCTGAAGTATTAAAACTATTGGATTATAAACATGAATCACTGTCTTTTTATATTGATGCCCTATCAGAAGGTCCTGAGTAAACCCACTGGTGATTGAGCATGTAACAAAGTAGTGCATTATAAAAGGAGCACAGACACAATTATAAAGCCCAGATATAAGAGGACAATACCAGAACTCAGAGATATTGATATATTAGTGTACTTGACTCAGAGTCTTATAATTCTGAAGAGTGGTGTAGTGAAAATTGTAAAAACAGAGGTGGGTATAGATTAAAAAAAATTGAAAGCAGGTTGTCCATGAGATATTTGCATATTTGTATTTATAGCAGTATTGTTCACAATAACTAAGAGGGAAGCAACGCAAATGTCCATCAGCAGCAATTGTATAAAGAAAATATGGATGTGTGTGTATAGGCATGTATGTATACATATGCACATGCACACACAGAATAGAATAGCCTTAAAAAGGTAGAAAATTTTGACACATACTACAGGACATTATGCTGAGTGAAGCAAGCCAGTCACAGAAAGACAGATTGTGTGACTCCACTTATGTGAAGTATCTATAGTAGTCAGAGTCTTAGAGTATAGAGTTTCAGTTTTGCGTTCTGAAGATTAGTTGTACAATGATGTGGATATGCTTAACACTAAACTGTACACTTAAAATAGCTAAGAATGTAAATTTTACATTATATTTGGCCACAATTTATTTTTAAAAGTAGGAATGAGAGTCTAATAAAGGAATTATAGGTAAAAAAGAAGTCAGAAGGTGGAGCCTGAGAAACAGAAAGGGAGGTGGCCTGAAGATGAAACTGAGTAGACTGGTCAATAACATGGGAAGCCACCACTTGGCAGTGCCGGAGTGGGAGGACAGATGTTCTTACCAGGGGCAGCTGCTAATGCTGGTACAATCTACACATACCCATCCCTTGGAAAAGAACCTCACACTGACCTTAAGGTATCTGGTCACGTCAGCAATGTGGGGAGTCTGATTATATTTCAGACAGTTAGTAGATAAGTTATTTCACTTTGGGAGGGGACAGCAGCAGGTGTGATAATATTCCTGAAGAAAGAAAAGTGACACAACCGATTTGAGTTCTCGTGCTGATGAGGCTCAAATAAGAAAGAGCATGCTGTTAATTTTGACTTTGAATTTCTATGCAGATGGTGCTAACAGATGTTTCCAAACAACAGACTTCTAAAAATCACAATTTGACTTGAAGTTTCAAACATAAATATGGGCAGACTCTGTAGCGCTTTGGCATTTCCTCTTGTTTTGAAAAATAGTGCCACACTCTCAACCACTTAGGGTGAGTGAACCTCTGCTTAGTAACATTTTTCCATGTGTATGTGCCTTTCTCCTGTTTTTTTCCCCCCATGACTTTAAGAAACTGATGAGATGGCCAGGAATCCAGCAAATTGTAATATAATAAGAAAAGCATACCCCTCTAAATTAGGAAGAGTACAATTAAAGAGATGTAGACAGCAATAAAAGTGACAATATAGATTTGACTCTAAATCCCCACCAGCAGACTTCATTCTACTGTAAAATATTTACTGAATGCACATACATACTGGATACTATACTTAGGGACAGAGCAAAGGACCAAATGCTTTCCAATGGGACTTTATTCCAGAAAATAAACAAAATAGGTGAATAATAGTAGAAGGAAACAAATGGTATATGAAAGATATCCTGAGCTTGACCCTGTAAGTGTCTCAGGAAAATTCTGGAATCTTTTTTCATGATCCCTCAAGAGCTGTCACTGTTTCTGCTGTTTGCCTCTATCCCTTGTACCCTGAATTGCTGCTTCCTTCTGGGCTGATTCTATGATAAAGGCCAGACATGACAAGTCAGCACAGGTCTTCATCATATTGACACACTTCCCAACCTCACTTTTGGAGTCCTGATTGTGTCTATGTCAGGGCACCTTCCTCCAATATTGAGAAATATTGATTGAGGACACGACGTCAGGGAGACAAGATCCTTGACTGCACAGAACTTATCATCTAGATAGGGAACAATCACAACAAATACAAACAAAAACAAATAAAAAAACCTAAACAAGTCAATCTGAGAAGTGCTATGAAGGAAGGAAACAACAAAGTTTAGATATGGTGGTCAGGGAATTCTTCCTTGATGATGTGACATTTAAGTTAGATATGAAAAAAGAAAGGAATCAACATTGTTCTTTTTGCATTTGTGTAGGTATGTGTTTATGTGAGCAGAGACCCTGACCTAAGGGTCCATCCCTAACTCAATGCCACGAAAGCTTCAGTTCAGGTTCTTTTTAAAAAAATATTTTTATTGGTTGTTGATGAATCTTTAGTTACTTATTTATATGTGGTGATGAGAATTGAACCCAGTGCCTCACACATGCTAGGCAAGTGCTCTACCAGTGAGCCACAACACCAGCCCTCAGTTCAGGTTCATAATCATGGACTCCAGAATGACCTGGATCTACTTCTTAAAGCAAATTTAATGTTGAGGACTTAATTGATTGTTATTATTTTTCCTCCACAAATCCTCTCAAAAGCTTTGGAATCATCTGTACACATGCTGGGGGCTGGTACTTTTGACAAAGCATGAATCCAGGTTGTTCCCTGAATGATTTCCATCTACCCCAAATCCTACTACCTAGACTCTTTCCTTCCCCAGAAATGGTTCTCTGAGAATGCTTTGAGGAGTCCAGAACTTCCAAGGATTCCTACCACTGTTCTTCCTATGATGCTTTGCAGTCTCCAACAGTCCTCCATGTCAGACAGCATTCTTCAAAACTTGCCATTAACACAGTGATTGGTAAAGAGAAACAATTTGGTTTTTTTTCATTTTGATGAAACTATTTGCTTTTAATTGAAGATTCATTTTCTTTCTTAAAAATATTTTTCAAAAGTACCAGATGGACAAATATTTAATTACACCCTCTATTGCCTTGTAAAAATTCAGTAAGCCAACACACCTTTGAGCTTTGTTGTATAACTACTCATATTTGGAGATTTTTATTTTTCAAAGTATATTTTTTACCCAGTGGATATCACCCCAAACTGTGATACTTTCACAGGAAGGGATTGCCCTCTTCTGCCTGTGTGCACATTTGGTCTTAGTAGCTGGGCCAAAGGAAATATTTGTAGTAAAGACAAATCTGTTGAAGAAACCAAGTTACTTCCTTTTATTTCCACTATGGGGTATTCTTCAATGATTTGGCTAGAAGAAAATAATGAGTATAAATGATCATTGGGTATTTTTATTGTATCTAAGCAGGGTAAGTTTGCTGAGAAGAGAACTTGACAAATAAACTGGATCTTTACCACTCTGAAGACCAAAAAATAGTATTTTATTATTGTTTTAACTTGTATTTCTTTGATTACCATCGTAATGGGCTATTTCTGTTTCTTAATCACTGGTCATTGATATTGCCTTTGTGCATTACCTCTTGTTTCTTACCTGTGTGTGTGTGTGTGTGTGTGTGTTTGTGTTTTGACTTTTTTCATTGATAGGTAAGATTGCTATTTATGTTACCTATGGATATGTTAGTATACAATAATATGTTTCCAGGTTATTTATGGTCAAATCTGTCCATCTATTTCACTTTTATCAAGTTGAGCCATATATAGTTGCTGCTTCTGTCCATCAAACATGGGAAAAAAACCCAGCAATTACATATGGTTAATTCTAAATAGTTTATTGATGTCAAACTGATAGTTTGTACTTGCACCAGATTACATAAAGTTTCATATGTTCTTTTTTCTGATACCTAATAACCTATAATATGTATTCATTTAAGAATTGTATTTCTTTGAATATCAGCACTGTATTCCTCCTTAGAGTATTGAAAAGATTTTCTTCTAGCATGGTCTGGTATCTAATTTGGCATATATTGGTTTTGTTCTGATTCTGATATTCACAGCATTCCCTAACATATTTTACATTCCACTCTGACATCATCCTCTCTGTGAAGCCTCCTAGACCCCATTGGCTCGGCTAGGTAGAAGTTCTGTGCTTCTGTGGGATACCCTATACATTTTCTGCTGTGGAATTTACCACTTCTATAGGAATTGTTGATTCTTCCACTTTCAATCCTAGGACTTAGGTCAGTGGTTATTTTTCCTTTTACCTAAATTTATTAATTGAGCCGAGGGCCCAAGGAAGAGAGCAATTACTTCTGTTTAATGTTGTGTGATAAACATGCAAGCAGCATCCACAATACAATTACCAGCACTAATAGAAATAATAGGAACACAAGAAGGAAGTGTGCTGGACTGTATTGCATCGTCATCCTACACTCTCTATAGTCTCTTTACATTTGTCTTTCTTCTCATTCATTTTTCTTTTTATGTTTTTTTCTTTTTTTGGTAAATATTCTCGTGACTTAAAATTCTAGTCACTGACCTTATCTTTACATATTCTTTTCCTGAAATCCATCAGGAAAAGAACGCTTAACTGTTTCAAGGGTAAATGGATTATAGACAGATGAAGTGTTTTTCCTGTTTGAATATTTTACTTTTCATGTTGTTTGATTACAGAATAGATATTTGTTGGAAAAATGGCATTGGAAATGTCATATCATTATGTTCAGACTGAATTTCAGGCATTTTCAATTTGGAGAAATACTTTGCATTTTAACTGGATTGTGTTAGTAAGCTTTTCATCACTGTAACAAAAATACCCAATAAGAACAACATAGAGGAGGGAAAATTTATTTGGACTCATGATTTCAGAGGTCTTAGTCCAAAGTTGGCCCACTCCATTAGCCTGGGCCTGAGTTGAGAGAGAATCAAGGCATCAGGGCATGGAGGAGGAAAGCTGCTCAGCTCATGGAAGCCAGGAAGCAGGGAGACAGGCAGAGGAGCCAGGGACAAGACAGAGTTCCCAAGGACATGCCCAATGACATACTTCCTCTGGACACTCCTAATTGCCTACATTAACCATCCAGTAGGCTATTCAAATTCTTAACTCATAAATGGATTCATCCATTGATGAGGTTATGGCCTCATAATCATCATTTCACCTCTGAACATTGTGCATTGGATAACCCACAAGCTTTTGGAGGGCCATTAAAGATACAAACCAGAGTACTGATCATGTGAACATAGCATAGGTAATTACATTTCATTTGTAGACTTCAGCATTTTACACATTGCAACATTTTTAAATTGTCTACATTTCTTTCCAAATAAGTGTTTAAAATTACCAAATTAAATCCTTTGATTTGTCCTACTAATTTTTCCCAAGCTTAAAATTGATTCCTGCTGACTTTAATATCAAGGGAAAATGACTCATGGTAAACTGTTTTTAAAAAATAAATGAAAAACAATTATAGAGTAATGTAGGTTACAGATCATAAAATTTAGTAAACCATATTCAGTTAAAAAAATAAGAGAGAAATGTACATTTCTGGGTATAATTTGCCCTGAGAAAAAATACTTTACCATTTCAATTTCTGTTTTTTTCCTGTGCAGGCCTTCATAAGTGTTCAGTATCCTAAATATCATGTTAATTAATCCCTTGCCTTTTTTTAAAGTTGGAAAAAAAATCTTTTAGGAATCAATTGCTAAATATTATAGTATTTAGTTTTATCTGTTTTTACAATTTGTATAATGATACTATCATACTGTATGAGTTCTTAGGTAACTTGACAATACCATTCAGCATTACATTCTTGAGACTTATTTATTTTGATTGTAATGCATTCTTTTTCATAATAATATAGTATGCCTTGATATCAATATGTCACAACTTATTTTACTTATGAGGTACATATAAGGGTTTTCCAATTTTAGTGCTGTTGTAAGCAGGATAGTTGTAAATATTCTTATGTATATCTTCCAGTATGCATGGGAAAATTTTTACTCTTTTTTGAAAAAAATTATTTATTCTAATTAGGTATATTTGACAGAAGAATGCATTTTGATTCATTGTACACAAATGGAGCACAACTTTTCATGTTTCTGGTTGTACCCAATGTAGAGTCACACCATATGTGCAGTCATATATGTACCTAGGGCATTGTTGTCCATCTCATTCCACCATCTTTCCTGTCCCCATGTCCCCTCCTTTACCTTCCCTCCCCTTTGACCAAAGTTCCTCCATTCTTCCCATGCCCCCTCCCCCATTATGGATCATCATCCACTTATCAGAACATTCAGCCTTTGGTTTTTTGGGATTGGCTTACTTTGTTTAGCATGATATTCTCCAACTCCACCCATTTACCTGCAAATGCCATAATGTTATTCTCTTTTACTGCCAAATAATATTCCATTGTGTATATATACCACAGTTTCTTTATTTATTCATCTGTTGAGGGTCATCTAGGTTGGTTCCACAGTTTAGATATCATGGATTGAACTGCTATAAATATTGAAATGGCAGTGTCACTGTAATATGCTGTTTTTAAGTCCTTTGGGTAAAGACCAGGGAGTGGGATAGCTGGGTTAAATGGTAGTTCCATTCCAAGTTTTCTAAGGAATCTCCATATTGTTTTCCAGATTGTTTGCACCAATTTTTAGCAATGTATGAGTGTGCCTTTTCTTCCACATCCTTGCGAACATTTATTGTTGCTTGTATTTTTGATAACTGCCATTCTGACTGGTGTGAGATGAAATATTAGAGTAGTTTTGATTTGCATTTCTCTAATGGCTAGAGATGTTGGACATTTTTTCATATATATGTTGATTGATTATATATCTTCTTCTGAGAAATGTCTGTTCAGCTCCTTAGCCCATTTATTGTTGGGTTGTTTGTTTTTTTGGAGTTAAGTTTTTTGAGTTCTTTATACATCCTGAAGATCAGTGCTCTATCTGACGTGCATGTGGCAAAATTTGCTCCCAGAATGTAGGCTCTCTGTTAACCTAATTGATTATTTCTTTTGCTGAGAAGAAGCTTTTTAGTTTGAATCCATCCTATTTATTGATTCTTGATTTTATTTCTTATGCTTTAGGAGTCTTGTTAAGGAAGTCAGGACATAATCCGATGTGATGAAGGGTTAGGCCTACTTTTTCTTCTATCAGGCTCAGGGTCTCTGGTCTAATTCCTAGGTTTTTTATTCACTTTGAGTTAAGGTTTGTGCATTGTGAGAGATAACAGTTTAGTTTCATTTTGCTGCATATGGATTTCTAGTTTTCCCAGCACCATTTGTTGAAGAGGCTATCTTTCTCCAATGTGCTTTTGCACCTTTATCTAGTATGAGATAACTGTATTTATGTGGGTTTGTCTTCTATTCTGTACCATTGGTCTATATGTCTATTTTGGTGCTAATAGCATTCCATTTTTGTTATTATAGCTTTGTTGTAGAGTTTAAAGTCTGGTATTGTGATGTCTCCTGCTTCACTCTTCTTGCTAAGGATTGCTGTGGCTATTTTGGGTCTTTTCTTTTTCCAAATGAATTGCATGATTACTTTTTCTATTTCTATAAGGAATAATATTGGGATTTTAATTAGAATCACATTGAATCTGTATAGCACTTTGGGTGGTATGGCCATTTTGACAATATTGATTCTGCCTATCCAAGAGCATGGGAGATCTTTCCATCTTCTAAGATCTTCTTCAATTTCTTTTTTTTACTGTCCATTAGTTTTCATTGTAGAGGTCTTTCACCTCTTTTGTTAAATTGATTCCCAAGTATTTAATTTTTTAAGGCTATTGTGGATGGGGTGGTTTTCCTAATTTCTCTTTTAGAGGATTCATCACTGATGTATAGAAATGCATTTCATTTATGGGTGTTGATTTTATATTCTGCAACTTTGCTGAATTCATTTATTTATCCTAGAAGTTTTCTTGATGAATGTTTGGCTCCTTTAAGTATAGAATCATGTCAACAGCAAATAATGATAGTTTAAGTTATTCTTTTCTTATTCTTATCCCTTTAATTTCTTTTCTCTAATTTCTCTGGCTAGAGTTGCAAGGACTATGTTGAATAGAAGTGGTGAAAGAGGGCATCCCTGTCTTGTTCCTGTTTTTAGAAGGAATGCTTCCAATTTTTCTACATTTAGGATGATGTAGCCCTTGGGTTTAGCATAGATAGCTTTCACAATGTTGAGTTTTGTTCCTACTATCCCTAGTTTTTCTAGTGTTTTGATCATGAAGAGGTGCTTTATTTTGTCAAATGCTTTATCAGAATCTATGGAGATAATCATATGATTCTTGTCTTTAAGTCTATTGATGTGATGAATTATGTTTATTGATTTTCATGTATTGAACCAACCTTTCATGCCTGGGATGAAACCCACTTGATTGTGGTGCACTATCTTTTTAATATGTTTTTGTATGTGATTTGCCAGAATTTCGTTGAGAATTTTTGTGTCAGTGTTCATCAGGGATATTGGGCTGAAGTTTTCTTTCTTTGAGGTATCTTTGTCTGGTTTTAGAGTCAGGGTGATACTAGCCTCATACAATGAGTTTGGCAGGGTTCCCTCCATTTCTATTTTATGGAATAATTTGAGGAGTATCGGTACTAATTCTTTTTTGAAGGTCTTATAGAACTTGGCTGAGAATTTGTCTGGTCCGGGGCTCTTCTTGGTTGATAAGCTTTTGATGGCATCTTCTATTTCCTTGCTTGAAATTGATCTGTTTAAGTTGTGTATGTCCTCCTGATTCAGTTTGGGCAGATCATATGCCCCTAGAAATTTGTCAGTGTCTTTGGGATTTTCTTTTTTACCAGCGTATAGATTTTCAAAATAGTTTCTAATTATTTTCTGTATTTCAATAGTTTCTGTCATGATATTTCCTTTTTCATCATGAATTTTAGTAATTTGAGTTTTCTCTCTCCTTTTTGTTAGGTTAGCTAAGGGTTTGTCAATTTTATTTATTTTTTCAAAGGACCAGCTTTTTGTTTTGTCAATTTTTTGAATTGTTTCCTTTGTTTCAATTTCACTGATTTCAGCCCTGATTTTAAACATTTCCCATCTTCCACTTCTTTTGATGTTGATTTGATCTTCTTTTTCTAGAGCTTTGAGATGTAATGTAAGATCATTTATTTGTTGACTTTTTCTTTTAATGATTAAGCTCAATGCAATGAATTTTACTCTTAGTACTGCCTTCTTTGTGTCTCAGAGATTTTGATATGTTGTATCAGAGTTCTCATTTACCTCTAAGATTTTTTTATCTCCCCTCTGATGATTTCTGTTATCCATGCATCATTCCATAGCATATTATTTAATCTCCAGGTGATGGAGTAGCTTCTAATTTTCATTTTATCATTGATTTCTAATTTCATTCCATTGTAGTCTGATAGAGTGCAGAGTAGTATTTCTATTTTTTTGTATTTGCTACAAGTTACTTTTAGAGAAGTTGTCTATTTTAGAGAAGGATCCATGTGTTGCTGAGGGAAAAAAGTGTATTCATTTATTGATGGATGAAATACTCTATATGTATCTGTTGATTCTAAATTATTGATTGTGTTATTGAGCCATATGGTTTCTCTGTTTAGTTTTTATTTGGAAGATCTGTCCAGTGGTGAGAGAGGTGTGTTCAAGTCACCCAGTATTATTGTGTTGTGGTCTATTTGATTCTCGAAATTGAGAAGGGTTTGTCTGATATATGTGAATGCACCATTGTTTGGAGCATAGATATTTATGATTGTTATGTCTTATTGATGTATGGTTCCCTTAAGCAGTATGAAATGACCTTCTTTATACCTTTTGACTATCTTTGGTTTGATGTCCACTTTATCTGATATGGGCATGGAAGCCCCTGCTTGTTTATGCAGTTCATTTGAGTGGTATGTTTTTTCCCATCCTTTCACCTTCAGTCTGTGGATGTCTTTTTCTATGAAATGAGTCTGTTGAAAGCAGCATATTTTTGGGGTCTTTTTTTTTTTGGTACTGGAGATTGAACTCAGGGGCACTTGAACACTGAGCCACATCCCCAGCCCTATTTTTGTGTTTTATGTAGAGACAGGGTCTCACGGAGTTGCTTAGCACCTTGCCCTTGCTGAGGCTGGCTTTGAACTCATGATTCTCCTGTCTCAGCTTCTCTAAGTGTTGAGATTACAGGCTTGAGCCACCACACCTGGCTCTTTTTTTTTTTTAAATCCAATCTGCCCGTCTATGTCTTTTTTTAAAAATATTTTTTAGTTGTCAGTGGACATTTATTTTATTCATTTATTTATATGTGGTGCTGAGAATTGAACCCAGTGCCTCATGCATGCTAGGCAAGCGCTCTACCACTGAGCCACATTCCAGCTCCCCAGTCTATGTCTTTTAATTGATGAGTTTAGGCCATTAACCTTCAGGGTTATTATTGAAATATGGTTTGCATTCCCAGTCATTTTGGTTTATTTTTGGTTTTTAACTTGACTTGGTTTCTCCTTTTATTGGGTTTCTCTTTAGTGTAGTTCCTTTCTTTGCTGACTTTTATTGTTGTTTTAATTTCTTCCTCATGGAGTATTGTGCTGAGAATGTTGTCTACTGCAGGCTTTCTTGTTGTAAATTCTTTTAACTTTTGTTTATCATGGAAAGTTTTTATTTCATTATCAAATCTGAGCTTAATTTTGCTGGGTATAAGATTCTTGGATTGCACCCATTTTCTTTCAGAGCTTGCTATATGTTGTTTCAGGATCTCCTGGCTTTGAGGGTCTGGGTTGAGCAATCTGCTGAAATCTGAATTGGTTTCCCCCTGTATGTAATTTGAAACTTCTCTCTTACAGCTTTTAAAATTCTATCCTAGGCTAGGCTTTTTTATTATAATGTGCCTTGGTGTGGATCTGTTGTAGTTTTGTACATTTGGTGTCTTGTAAGCCTCTTGTATTTGATTTTCCAATTCATTTGGGAAATTTTCTGATGTTATTTCATTGAAGAGATTGTGCATTCCTTTGGTTTGTATCTCTGTGCCTTCTTCTATCCTGATAATTCTTAGATTTGGTCTTTTCATGTTATCCCATAATTATTGAATGTTATGTTCATGTTTTCTTATCATTTTCATTGTGTGGTCAACTTTATTTTCAAGATTATATATTTTGTCTTCATTGTCTGAGGTTCTGTCTTCCAAGTTATCTAATCTGTTGGTGATGCTTTCTATTGAAATTTTTATTTGGTTTATTTTTTCCTTCATTTCAAGAATTTCTGCTTGCTTTTTTTTTTGTTGTTGTTGTTGTTGTTTTTTCAGTTTCTATCTCTTTCTTAAAGTAATCTTTTGCTCCCTGTATTTGCTCTCTTATCTCTTTGTTGAAGTGATTGATTGTTGCCTGTATTTGCTTTCCTATATTATTCTGTGCTTCACAGATCATTTTAATTATGTGCATTCTGAACTCCTCTGACATTTCATCTACTGTGCTGTCAATGGATTCTATTATTGTAGCATCTTGGTTTGTTTCGGGCATTATTTTCCCTGTTTTTTCATGTTGTTTATGTGTTTTCCTCTCTAGCAGTGCCAATCTGAGGTATTAAAATTATCCTGTAATCTTGTAGTGTCCCTACATGTTACTAATACCTCACTTCTGGTGTAACAGAGCCTGCAGAGTCCTTGGGGATGGTCTTCCCAGTCCTGGCTGTTATCTCTAGTCAGAAGCAGGCCGGGACAGCCATGTATTAGTAGATGGGGGCCGCAGCATGGTCGATCTCCTCCTTCATGCGTCGTGCCTGTATCTGTCTCCTCCGCCACTTGTAGGCCTGGTGTGGGTCTGCTCTGCCTCCTCTGCCTCCTCCGCATGTGGGCCCAGGGTCAGGCTGCCAGGAAAACTTTTTTTAAGGATAAATACCTAGTCATAAATTCCCTGATCTACAGGCTAACACGTTTAACTTTCCTACATGATTTTCCAATCCTCCTTCATATACTTGCACTTTAGGCATGAGACTATTCTTTGCTCTGTATTCATTGTAACACTTTTGTCCTACATTTACATTCTTGCCCACTGAAATAAATTGTATCTCATAATGATTTTAATTTGTATTTCCCTGATTACTAAAAAGGTTAATGTCTTTTGTATTGGTTCTTTTCAGTTATACATGACAGTAGAATTCATTTTGATATAATTGTACAAGCCCATGCTTGTTAGGACCACATTCTTATGGATATATGATGGTAGGATTCACTATGGTGTATTCATATAAGTGCATAGGAAAATTATTTTGGATTCATTCCATTGTCTTTCATTCTTCTACTCCCCCATCCCTTCCCTTCATTTCCCTTTGTCTAATCTACTGAATACCTACTCTTCCCCTCCCCTCTTAATATGCCTGCCAGTCATTTATTCACTTTTGATAAATTTATGTTCATTTCTATTTAACATTTTTCAATAGTGTTTGACTTTGTCTTGATAAATTCTTTGTGTAATGCATGGTAATCTTTAATTGTTTATATGTTGCTTTATCTAAATTTATGGCTTCTATTTTTATGCCATGGTGGTTTTTGAGGATAAAAGTTCTTATTTTTATGTAATTATATTTACCATTATTTCCCTCTATAATTTGCTCATTTTGTGCCTTGTTTAAGAAATAATATTCTACTCACCCAAATATTTAAAAAATTTTCCCAAATTGCTTTTAAAATTTTGCCATTCACATTTGTATGCTTGATTAATCAGAAATTGACTCATGTGCATGATAGAGGAAGGGAATTTTCTTCCACATGCATAGTGAATTGCTTCAATGCCCTTATTTTAAAAATTTTATTCTTTCTCTAGGGTTCTGAATTATAAAGTCCTTCATATGTCATCCATTATTCTGTTTCTAGGCTCATTATGTTGGTTTTTCTGTTTATCAGTCACTGTTCTCAAACTTACCTTTAGTAATATGGTTTTATAGTAAATTTTGAAACCTGGTAGTCAAGTCCCATGACATTATTCCTTTTCTTATTTTATGTAATTATTGGAACTTGACAATTTTTTAATATATTTTAGAATCAGTTTGCCAGGTTTCATATAACACACACACACACACACACACACACACACACACACACACTCCTGGAAATCGTGATCAGAATTCAATCTATAAATCAATTTGTGATCAAATAACATTAAGGAACTACTGAATATTCCAGTCCATCAATCTAGTGTTTCACTTATTAAACTACTCTTTTATATCTTTCAATAGATGTTATAATTTTCACTGTAGAGATCATGAACCTGATTTTTTTTGTACTAGTATTTTTTATAAGTTTTCGTTTTTAAAATTTTATTGCTAGTGAATATAAATGCACATGAATTTTGTGCCCTTCATTTATACCCAATTTTGCTTATTGCATTAACAGTCATAATAATTTATTGGAATATTCTTATTGTCTATAAGTATAATCATATAGTGAATAGAAATTATTATTTTTTCTTTTCCAATTCTTATATGTTTTTCCGCACCTTAGTTTATTTATGGAACTCAAGCAAAGATGAATAAATGTGGTGATAGCAGGTATCTTTGCCTTTCTTTGCAAACTCGATGGAAAAATTTTCAGTACTTCAACACCGAGAACCAGAAGGGCTTCTCCTGTCTGGACTAGGCCCTAACATATAAACCCCTAAGAAGTTAGGTACATCACTGAAGGTGAAAGGGAAGATGCCAACCTAACATGTTTCTGCCATAAAGTGTACTAGGAGCTCAAGGCAAAAATTAATTTCCACTATGGAAAAATACAGCGACATGCCTTGCATACTTAGGTTTGTGTCTTAAAGTACATGCCCTCTTTGTGAGAAAATGACATTCCAGTACAGAAAGCACTGTCAGGCTTTCATGTCAGTGTTTTCTGGCGCTCTCTGCAGATTATCTTTTAAAGAGTTTCTTGGTGAAAATCCTCTCTGTTTGAGTCCAGACAGTGGCTTACAGATTATCTAGCCTTTGCAGCATTTCCTGGAAGAAGGGAAGGTAGCCAGGTGCTTGCAGGACCCCTTAACTAATCTGTAAGTGTATGAAGGACCTGGTGTGTTCTTTCACTATCACTGTACTAGGTGTGTGTCTGCTGGAAAGACAGCAGGACAATAGTACTCTCAGCTGTCTCATTCTAAAGGAAATCAGAGGTTCTGTAGTCTCACTCAGTAAAGCCACTCCATTCTTTCACACATAAAAACAGAATTTTCATTGCTAGGCCTGCATAGGGAAGGCTTTCTGTATAGTAGATATACCTCTTTTTGAAATGTACTTGGATACTATAGAAGTCAAACCCAAGAAGTGATAAATCAAGGAACACCTCTGCCTAGGACACTAGTGCAGCAGTAGAAGTGGGCTGAAATCCTGGAGCAGCCTGAAGCTCAGGTGAACCGATCAGGGAGGTGGTGAAACACTCATATCCCTGGCGAAGGAGTGAACACATAATGTGCAGAGCTACCGGCAATATGAGGACCTATGAACAATGGATGTCATCCAAAGGCATGTTATTTATAAATAATTGCACAGAAACAATAGGTGGCATGTCCCATATCATAGCCAGGAACTAAAATTGAGAGATACAGGATGAGTCAAAGTAGAGGGTCTTGGTCGAATATGTAGAATATAGCTGAGAGCTTGTGAAGCTACCAATGTAGATATAAAGATTAACATAGAGAATACATCTCAAGAAGACTGGGAGACATGTGAATAGGGCAGGATAACTTGGGCTTAGGCAAAAACATTTGACATTGTCTTTAGAGATTCCTTATCTCCCCCAACAGTTTCAAACAATTACAGACACAATATGCTGAATCAGCACTTTGAGAAAGCAGATTAATGGTAAACATTCTAATAAGCAATAATAAATGTTGGTGAGGATGTAGGGAAAAAGGCACACTCATGCACTGCTGGTAGGACTGCAAATTGGTGCAACCAATCTGGAAAGCAGTATGAAAGATTCCTCAGAAAACTTGGAATGGAACCACCACTTGACCCAGCTATCCCACTCCTCAGTTTATACTCAAAGGACTTAAGATCAGCATACTACAGTGACGCAGCCACATTAACATTATAGCCGCTCAACTCACGATAGCCAAACTATGGAACCAACCTAGATGCCCTTCAATAGAAGAAAGGATAAAGAAAATGTGGTATATGTACACAATGAATTATAACTCAGCCTTGAAGAAGAATGAAATTATGGCATTTGCCAGTAAACGGATAGAGCTGGAGAATATCATGCTAAGCAAAATAAGCCAATCCCAAGAAACCAAAGGCTGAATGTTCTCTCTGATATGCAGATTCTAATTCACAGTAAGTGAGTAGGGGCTAGGGAAGAATAGATGTACTTGGTGTTAGAGGGGAATAAAATGAGGGGAGGGGATATGGCAAAGAAAGGATAGTAGAATGAATCAGACATTATTATAATATATATAATATATATGATTACACAACAGGTGTGATTCTACATTGTGTATGACCAGAAGAGTGAGAAGTTGTACTCCGTTTATGTATAATGTGTCAAAATGCATTCTACTGTTGGGTATAACTAACTAGAACAAATAAAATTTTTAAAAAAAGAAAAAACATAATAAACATTCTAGAGTTCCCAGGACCAAAGAACACCTTCCTTTCGATGTTATAAACCTAAGGTATGACCTTATTGACATTTTTAATGACAACCATGATGGAAAAATACAGACTGAAATTATATGTTATCGATAGCAACTTGGCCTGCTAAAGCCATCTCCATCTTTCTATGCCAAAGGATAAAAAAGAATAGAAGATAGGAAAACAATTCATGGTGACAGATTGGGTGACAGGGCCATCTTTTTCTTTCCTCTAACATTGGCATATTTTTTTAAAATTTATTTATTCTAATTAAGTATACTTGACAGCAGAACGCATTGTGATTCATTGTACACAAATGGAACACAACTTTTCATTTCTCTGGTCGTACATGATGTAGAGTCATACCATATGTGCAGTCATACAGGTACCTAGGACAATGATGTCCATCTCATTCCACATCTTTCCTGCCCCCATTTCCCCTCCCCTCCCCTCCCTCCCCTTTGACCAAAGTTCCTCCATTCTTCCCATGCTCCCTCCCCCATTATGGATTAGCATCCACTTATCAGAAATAACATTTGGCCTTTGTTTTTGGGGGGATTGGCTTATTTCACTTATCTTGATATTCCCCAACTCCATCTATTTACCTGAAAATGCCATACTTTTATTCTCTTTTTAACGCTGAGTAATATTCCATTGTGTATATATACCACAGTTTCTTTATCCATTCATCCATTGAAGGGCATCTATGTTGGTTCCATAGTTTAGCTATTGTGAATTGAGCTGCTATAAACATTGAAGTGGCTGCATCACTGTAGTATGCTGTTTTTAAGTCCTTTGGGTATAGACCGAGGAGTGGGATAGCTGGGTCAAATGGTGGTTCCATTCCAAGTTTTCTAAGGAATCTCCATACTGCTTTCCAGATTGGTTGCCCCAATTTGCAGTCCCACCAGTAATGTGTGAGTATGCCTTTTTCCCCACAACCTCACCAACACTTAGTGGTGCTTGTATTCTTGATAACTGCCATTCTGGCTAGTGCGAGATGAAATCTTAGAGTAGTTTTGATTTACATTTCTGTAATGGCTAGAAATGTTGGACATTTTTTCATATATTTGTTAATTGATTGTATTTCTTCTTCTGAGCTCCTTGTTCAGCTCCTTATCCTATTTATTTATTTATTTATTTATTTATTTATTTTTAATATTTATTTTTTAGTTGTAGGTGGACAGAATATCTTCACTTTCATTTTCATGTGGTGCTGAGGATCGAACCCAGTGTCTCACGCATGCTAGATGAGCACACTACCACTGCGCCACACCCCCAGCCCTCCTTATCCTATTTATTGATTGTATTTTTTTTTGATGTTAAGTTGTTTGAGTTTTTTATATATCCTGGAGATCAATACCCATAAACCAAATGAATATCTATACATCAGTGATGAATCCTCTGAAAGAGATTAGGAAAACTACTCCATTCACAATAGCCTCAAAAAATAAAATAAAATACTTGAGAATCAACTTAACAAAAGAGGTGAAAGACCTCTACAATGAAAATTACAGAAATTGAAGAAGATCTTAGAAGATGGAAAGATCTCCCATGCTCTTGGATAGGCGGAATCAATATTGTCAAAATGGCCAGACTACCCAAAGTGCTATACAGATTCAATGTGATTCTAATTAAAATCTCAATGTCATTCCTTACAGAAATAGAAAAAGCAATCATGAAATTCATTTGGAAAGAGACCCAGACCCCAAAGCAATCTTTAGCAAGAAGAGTGGAGCAGAAGACATCAGAATACCAGATCTTAAACTATACGAGGAGCTATAGTAACAAAAATGGCATGGTATAGACATGTAGATCAATGGTACAGAATAGAAGACAAACCCACATAAATACAGTTATCTCATACTAGACAAGGTTGCCAAAAACATACATTGGAGAAAAGATAGCCTCTTTAAGAAATGGTGCTAGGAAAACTGGAAATCCATATGCAGCAAAATGAAACTAAACCCCTCACCATCACAAAATCAACTCAAAATGAATCAAAAACCTGAGCCTAATTGAGGAAAAAGTAGCCCCGAATCTCCATCATGTCGGATTAGGCCCCGACTTCCTTAACAAGACTCCTAAAGCACAAGAAATAAAATCATGAATCTATAAATGGGATGGATTCAAACTAAAAAGCTTCTTCTCAGAAAAAGAATCAATCAATGAAGTGAAGAGAGAGCCTATATTTTGGTATATTTCTTGTCAATACCACAATGCTGGAATCAGGGCTTTGCTGTGGTAGTTGAACTGTGTAGCTGGAGCTGAATGTGATTTAGATCCTGTCTCTAAATAAAATACAGAAAACAGGGCTGGGGATGTGGCTCACTTGTTGAGTGCCCCAGAGTTTGATCCCTGGTACCCCACACACCCTCCGAAAAAAAGAATTAAGCTAAGTGAAATTATAAACACCTTTAAAATAGTCATTTTTCTGTGTATAGCCTTTCTATTTTCTTGATGTTTTGGTCATTGAAAAGGAAAAAAACATTAAAAAAATACAATACGTCTATACTCAGACACTATTTGAATATGATGCATTCACATTTCAATTTAAATTTACTACCTGCCAGGCTCAATTGCCAAGGAGATGTTCAAGCACAACTCATTTTTCTCAATTTTGAGTTATAACATATTCCTTCTGTTACTCTAAATTCTGTCTCAGCCTGGCACAGGAAGGGTGGAATAAGTGGTACTAAATTGGCTCTTCATAAGAGGTAGGACAAGAGCCACTGGTTTGGCTCCCCCAGGGATGGAGAATGAATAGGTCTTTATCCTTTTTCTCTTCTCCTCTCACCCCTGTTCACCTCTTTCTTTCATGTCTTTTGATTCAAAGAGGCAGCTTCTGTTAACTGTTCACCGAGTGGAAAAATGACTATGCTCTCTGTGTTTGGGATTTTGTGTCTGGGGCTGCTGGGGATGATGCTGTCACCTCCCATGGAGAATTCCACAGAGGTGTGTTTGCCAGTCTAGTCATTACCCGATCAAACCAGGCCCCACTGGGAGCGCTTTGTGGTTCTTTTATATTTTAGTGTACTTACTCCAGCACCTCCCTCACACTCCTTTGCTCCTTGAGACAGTTTTGTGCTCCTCACTTGGAAGGGCCTTTTAGAAACAGACTCCTCTCTTCTGCTTGCTGCAGAAATGGTCTGTTTCCTTTTCTTACAGAGTTGATGAGCAAGTGCTAAGTTTGTGTTCACAATGGGGAAATTCAGAAAAAGTATCAAGTCAAAAAACATGAGACCCTTTCCAAATGTGACTCTCTGGCTGCAGTAGTAAAATCTTAGGACCAAAATAGGCTTAATAATTTTAAATATAGGGAAATTATTTATTAGTGTGAACTTTGAGTGTGAGGGTAAGAAAAGGGAAAGCATACTCTTTTTTGTATCTGTCCATCAAGACTCATTTTATTACTGGCACTTGTCAAACTATGGGCTAGCTCAAGCATCTTCTAGCTCAACTCCCTACAAATTTATCTGCATGGAAAATATGTCCGATATTACATCTAACATATCTTTGTTTTATTTTACTTAAAATTGTTGTTTCGGATTTGACATATTAAACGCTTTATTTATTTTTTTTAAATTTTTTTAAGTTCTTGGTTAACCTTTATTTATTCATTTATTTATATGTGGTGCTGAGAATGGAACCCAGTGCCTCCCACATGCGAGGCAAGCGCTCTACCACTGAGCCACAATCCCAGCTCTGAATGCTTTATGTTTTTACATGAATACTTATATATTTCCCAATACAATATAATGAAAACATCATACTACACAGGAATGCATGCGGCGGGGTATGTGAGAGTGTGTGGAGGTATAATGTTGCTTCATGGTTGAGAACTGTGATTAAAAGGTACTTCCTGGGCTGAGGCTATAGCTCAGTGGTAGAGCACTTGCCTTGCACATGTGAGGCACTGGGTTCGATCCTCAGCACCACATAAAAATAAAAACAAAACAAAATAAAGATATTGTGTCCAACTCTAACTAAAAATATATATATATAAAAAGGCACTTTCCACAGCTGTGACTGTACAGATGGCAAGATCCAAGTCAGAGAGGCTGAAAGGACCTCTGAAACCATAAGCCCCCAAATAAATTTTTCCTCAGTTATTCTGGTTGGGTCCTTTAGTCACAGCAGAGAAAAAGCTGAATAAAAGAGTTAAACTGAAGCCAGAATAATTGCAAGGTACCTGCTAAAGGAATACCCAGGGAGAAGGGCATTCCAGTAAAAGAAACAGCAGTTCCTAGGACACTGAGGCAGAGGATGCTTGGTATTCTCAAGGAATAGGCATAAGGCTACCTGCAATAATTAGGAGAGCTGTGTGGGACCAGTCCAGTGAGAAAAGGGATTACCCAGACCTAAAGGTTTGGAATACATTTTGAGTATGAAATGAAATTCTTGGAAGATTTGAAACTGTTTTAAGCAGTATCATAAACTTCATGATCACATATCAAGAACAAAAGTGCAATTCTGAGCAGAGGACTGAATCAGACCTGTATAATAACAACACTCAAGAAATGAAATAGGGGCTAGGATTGTAGCTCAGTGGTAGAGCGCCTGCCTCACATGCGTGAGGCACTGGGTTCAATCCTCAGCACCACATAACAATAAATAAAATAAAGATATTGTGTCCATCTACAACTAAAAAAAAATTTAAAAAAAAGAAATGAAATAGACTAAGACCATTACCCTTTCTGGTCATACTATAGAAACTCATATAAAATGATACATACACATATTTATTCTACCTGAATGTGTGATAGAATAAAAGTGGTTCAAGGATGTAAGTGTGAATCTGAGTAATTTTAATCAGCCCTGACCTCCCATTCTGCCACCATAAAAGTGGTGGTTCTGTTGAGAATTCTCAGGAACCAAAATCCAAAGGGAATTCCAGGCAAGAGTATGCCTATGAGATCTTGTTTCAAGGGCTACTGTCATTCTCATTCAAGCAGTTGGTGCTTCCCTGTTTTTGTTTTTGTTTTTTCAGAGCATCATCCACTCCAGTTTCTCTAGTTCTTTTTCATGCTCTTAGAAGCCAGGCTTTAACCCATTTAAAAAAAATTCACACAAAAGAATAGCTCTTTCTTCTTTTGATTCCATATCAGGCTCTCCCAGCTCACTGGCCAGTGGTAAGTCTTGCTCTTTATAAGGTGATTTTAACCTCCACAATAAATGAGGAGTAAATTTTATTTCAAATGTGATTATTCTGCTCTGTTGCTCTGTACAGGTGCTAAGATGCTGGCCATGGTTCACTGACTTAGAGGAGGAAAGTGTTCAGTTTTTGTCTTAAGCTGAACATACCTACCATGTCCCTGCCATGCCTCTAAAAATATTTCAGTGGTAATAGGTTATAGCACACACACACACAAATATTCATAATCTCTGATCCTGACTATGTATGCAAAATAAGCCTTTTCTCTTTGTAATTGTTTGATGCAACATTTTCATCTCATCTCTACTTGTTTATAGTTTGTTCTTTCTTACTTAAGAACAGTAGTACTTGTGCTTTGTACATCTTTAAATGTAGTGTTCCAACTCTTCAAATGTGAATCTACTAAATGTTGTCTAGCTTTTATTCAAAATAATTTTATGCAGAGAATATGCCTCTATTATAGAGTCCCAACCCGATATTGCGGCTTGCTCTTTACCCTTACCTGCCCCTTCATTCACCCTAGGCTTTTATTTTCCTCTAAGTATACCATGTATTTTCCTGATTATACTGCTTTGTATGTATGGTTTGCTCTGCTTGAAATGTCCTGTAACCTAACTTCTCTTGTGAATTTATATTTCTCCTTCAAAGCTCAGGAAAAATAATGCTTTCCCTGAGAAGCTTTTTTTCTGATCCTTATACACAGATCTAGCACCTGTTCTCAAGAGCTCATGCCGGGATAGTGAGGCCTCCTTTAGAGCATTTAGTTCTAGCACCATGGTTACTTAATTCTATCACTCAATTCACCATCCCTGACATATCCTAGGCTCAATACAAGCTTATTTTCTGAACTAATAGCTTGAGACCATTTTAAATAATCAATGTGAAGTATTCAAAGTTTCCTAGCCAATTTGCTCCTGTGTCATTTGCTCATCAGCATCCAATACAAACAACTTTAGGGTGACTGACCTCAAGAGATTTTAAATGCACCGAGATGGAAAATAATCTCTATCTTTTCTCAGGTACCCTAGACATTCTGGTAAAAACTGGAGATATCTGAGACTCATTTTATTTTTATGATGGTTGTTCTCATTATTTATCATCTCTTGGGAATATTAGCAAAAAATCATACAAGTCCATCTTCCATCATGTCCATTTAAAGTAGGTGACAGTAAACAAATGTCTGTTTGTATCTCTGGGCATTTTATAAAGACTGAGTCTTGGCACAAAGTGAGAGGTGGGCTATGGAATTTTAGATTCTCTGGATGGAGCAGCAGAGATGCTAGGTAGAGTCTGACCAAAAGGCCTCCCTGACCTTCCAAATCTTTGTGTAGCCCTGGGGAGTGCCAGGAAAGATATAGAATCTGGAGCACTTAGAGAACTGGCATTCATGAGTTTATCCAAGTGTTTGTTCATTCTTTGGCAGCAATCTACCGAGAGCTCCCTGGGGCAGCCATTTGCTGGGTGTTGGAGCCACAATGTTAGATGAAACAGAAAGAGGTCTTGCCCCCATGCTACTTCTAACCTTGGAGAGCAAACATGAGCACATGAGTAATTTAATTGCGACAGTTTCGATAAATGTTGTGTTTAATATTCTGAGGTGTTATAAAACAGTGGAGGTGGGTGTTAACTTCACTGAAGTGTTTTTGAAGGAGGTGACACTTAAGCTGAGTGCTGGAGGAGTGTGCAGCAGGGCAAGGCAGTGAGACATGGGGAGGAGAAGGCCCAGGGGTGCGTGGCTCCCTTGCCATTTTCCATAAGTTTGCCACAGATGACCAATAGCGTTGGCTTTTTGGTTTCTGTTTCTTTATTTTTGAGTTTGAGTCTTAGAAAGTTAAAATTTACTTTTGTTATTTGGCATGACTTTTATTTGTGAGAGGAAGACATGGCATTGAAAGGATTAAAATTATATTCATTAATAAAACAGTGTTATGCTCAATGAAATGAGCCAGTCACAGACAAATACAACAGGATTCCATGAATGTGGGGTGTCTGAAGTAGTCAAATTAATAATCAGAGTGGAATGGTGATTACTAGGGTTTAAGGAGAGTGAGAACTGAGAAGTTACTAACAATTGGCATTAAGTTTCATTTTATTTTTATTTTTTAAAATGTTTTAAAAATATTTTTTAATTGTTAATGGATTTTTATTTTATTTATTTATATGTGGTGCTGAGAATCAAACCCAGTGCTTCACACATGCGAGGCAAGCGCTCTGCCACTGAGCCACAACCCTAGCCCATGAAGTTTCATTTTAAATAAATAACCTCTGAAGAGCTGCTGTCCAATGTGCCTCCCATCTGCAATACTATGTTGTGCACTTAAAAATTTAAGAGAGTTGATCTCATGTTAAGTGTTCTTACCACAAAAAGTAGAATAAAATATCAAAATATGATAAAAACACAGAACACACTAAAAGTTTTCTTCATGCTTTTGGGCTTGTTTGGCCACTTATGGAAGGAAAAACAAAGGGGTAAAAGAAAGGAGAGGATTCTTGGAAATAACTATGGAAGGAACAAAATAACATAGAGAAAATAGAACAAAATGCAGGTAGACTGATGGATGGTGTGTTCCAATTACTGAAAAAAAAAATGGATTTGTCCTTACTTCCTGGAGCCTCATGGTTCAGAGCACTATCTTCTATCATTCCCTCAAGATATAAAAATTACTAGGTTAGTTCATGTTCACCACTTTCAATTCTTCTTTATTTTGATATCTTCAAATAAATTATTCTCTGGGTTTCAGTGCCCAGAATCAGATAACTGTGAGGGCTGGATAAATTGAAGGCAAGAGCCGTGGCAAGCCTTCGTTTGCTGATATGGTCTATGCAGTGATGTGCAGTACGATGGGCTAGAATACAAAAGTAGCCAGGAAATAGACAAAATGTCAGATTTCAGTTTTGGTTGCAGGACACTCTAACTTTGAGAGATCTGTAGGCCTCAACGGCTCATGGTGTTGCAAGTGGTGACAGATATCAATTCCCTCTCTCTAGCCAGAGAGGGGACAGCATGACAAATTGGTTGATACTTACACATAGGATGGGTTTATCCATACTGAAAGGGAAGTCAGAATGTGACATTTGTGACAGTGTTGGATTTCAATTGAGTGGGTGGGTCACTTGAATTTAAAATATGAGAAGTAAAGAGGAAGAGAGAAAATAGTCAACGGTTAAGATGAGGTAACAGTGTGAACTTTGTCATGAAAGTTCTAATTTATCTTTTTCCCTTAATTCCTATGACAATAATTAGAAAAATAACTCAGCCAATTGTACATTAGAAAGGCAAATGTGAGCATGTGGGAGATGTAGCTGCCATCAACATCAAGTGCCTTTCCCCACGGTGCTCAACACTCAAAACACACTCACCAACCAATAGCTCCAAACCGCATATCACAGAAGACACAAAACAAGTAAAAGAAGCTCGAGCAACTTTTGAAAAGTAATGCTTAAAAACTATCAATGGGGTGCCAGGTATAGTGGCACATGCCTATAATCCCACTGACACAGGAGGCTGAGGCAGGAGGATTGCAAGTTCAAGGCCAGCCTTAGCAATGTAGACCCTGTCTCAAAAAGGATTGGAGTTGTTGCTCAGTGGTGGAGCATCCAAAGGTTCAATCCCCAGTACCCAAAACAAACAATGGCAATGAAAAGCCAATGGATTAATGGAAATAAAGTTAGTGAGACTAGAATCACATGCCTTGAACTTTGGTGGTATATATAATGTAATGGGACAATCAAACAATAGCTACTTAGCACACACATTCACTTATGCATCTGGAAAAGTCACCATTTAAAACATAATTTTTTAAATTTACCATCCTACCTGTTGTCCAGATGATTTCCTCTTTTAAAGGATGTGAGAGAAAACAATCTTAATACAGAACATAAAAAATTTAAGTAACTATCAGATAATATATTCTAATAGTCTATCTGGCCACGATATGAATCTAATAGTATACTGAAAGAAAATTTAAAATCATGAAATAATTCTTCCATTTAACAAATATATAATGCATTTTGTAGGTAATATGTCAAAGGGGATTTATTAACTTTTATTTCTTTGTCATGAAAGTTCTAATTTATCTTTTTCCCTTAATTCCTATTAAAATACTAAAGTGATTTAAGAGAATCAAGTGGGTGTTTCATACTTATAAATATATCTTTCCTTGCTATCATCCAAATTAAATGTATTTCTTTGTTAAAACACCTTGTGGTAAGATCTTAACCAAGCTCTCTCTAGTATTAATGAGAAATGGTGCACCCACCTGCAATCAACACACTTCTAAAAATATGTTTTTTAAATTTTGCATTAAACAGATTTTCAAAATACTTAGGATAGTAATAATGCGCTTTGGGATGTAGAGGATAGAAAATTAAATGTTTTTCATAAGACAGGAAGAAAGGAAGGCAGAAATGAGGGAAGGCAAGTGGTATGACGGGTCCTCGTGCAGCTCTGCGGTACGCCCGCCTTCTTTAAATTCTGCTCTACGGCCACATTGAGTGAGTTTCCCTAACCTCCTCAGCCTTGGCTTCCTTACCTGAAGAGTCGGTGGGAGCAGGGCCCACTTCATAGGGCTTTTGTAAGTGTCCAATGAGCGCATGTCTGTGAAGTTCACAAAACAGTGACTATACCTGGTAGAGTCTCATCGATTAAATAGAATCTATTTTCTTTTAAAAGGAAAATATTCCCATGCTGATGCAACTGAAATATTCACCAACCCCCTGCTTTATTGAGGTATAATTGACAAACATTTTTATGAGTATTCTCATCATTCCCTTTTTAAAAGTACCTTTTTAGTTTATTTTATTTATTTTTATGCAATGCTGAGGATCAAACCCAGTGCCTCACATGCACTAGGCAAAGGCTCTACCACTGAGCTACAGCCCCAGCCCTCCTCATTCCCTTTTGTTGCCTGGGCACATCAGATGGTAGAGGAGGTGGGGCCAAGGGCCCTCTGCCTCTGCTGGTGTGAATTCTCTCCAGCTTCTGAGAGGGGGGCCACCATTCCATGATTTTCTCTTCTTCAGTTCTTTGTCCTCTGTCACTTCTTTTCCCCTCTTCTCCTACTTAGGAATCTTAACAAGTGGATCAAAGGTAAATCACACAGACTTGTGGAATAGAATTTGGGGTAAGAATTGTTTGGAATGAGAACAGGTAAGAGCTTTTGCGTATTTGAGATCCAGGGTCGATTCTGTGGTCCTTGTGCACACTCAAGGACTGCACTTTTCTCGTCTATGGGGAACAATCTAAATGCTGCAGAGTATAGAATAGAAGACACAGAGAGTAATGCACATAAATACAACTATCTCATACTAGACAAAGGAGCCAAAAATATTCATTGGAGCAAAGATAGCCTTTTCAACAAATGGTGCTGGGAAAACTGGAAATGCATTTGCAGCAAAATGAA
>CM053399.1:120100754-120150166 GCA_028644305.1 Xerus rutilus
GGATTACAGGCCTGTGCCACTGTGCCCAGCTCCAAGCCTTTTCTTATTTTCATTTTTATTTTTTGTATCATGCTCTGAACCTAGAGGTGCACAACCACTAAGCCACATACCCAGGACTTTTTATGTTTGATCATTTTAAGTTAAGGCCTCACTAGGTTGCTTATAGACTTGCTAAATTGCTGAGGCTTAATTTGTTTTTTTTTTTTTTGAGATTTTATTTATGCATTTATTTCTAACTGATGTAAAAATTATGCATATCAATAGGGTACCGTGTGATGTTTCAATACATATACATTGCAATTGTTTAAATCAGGGTAAACATATCTCCTCAAACAGTTATCAATTCTTTTTGGTGAAAACCTTCAAAATCCTTTCTTCTAGCTATTCTGAAATATACAGCTCATTATTGTTATCTGTAGTCACCCCACTGTGCAATAACACCTCAGAAGTTCTTCCTCCTACCAACTGTATCCTAGAATCGATAGATCAAACTTTCCCCATCTCTTCTCACTACTCCCACTCTTCCCAGACTCTGATAACCAGTGTTCTACTCTTGATGTCTATAAGATCAACTTTTTTAGATGGCACATATGAGTGAGATCATGTAGTACTTATTTTTTTTTGTCCTTGGTTTATTTAATTTAACATAATGATCTATAGTTCCATCCATGTTGCTGTACGAAGGGAATTTCTTAACTCAGTTTGAACAACCAACAAAAGAGCAGCAGGAAAACTATTCAAAATTTGGCCATAGACTTTAATCTTGTTTGCATTTGAGCCCTGGCCTTGAGCAGCTTCAATATATGTGGAAGAATGATGTTAAATACTGCAAGATGTAAAGGTGTCAGTTGATGGGCATGTTTTTGGAAGGCAAGTACTCATTTAAAAAAAAATCATCTTATGCTGGAGCTTTATTTTTTTTTGTTTTTGTCTTTTTCAAGTGATTTCTATTTCTATTCATTCAGCTGCTTTTATCAGTTCTTTCTTTTTCCACTGTTGTTGCCCTTACTTGCACGCCCTGCTTTCTGCTAATTTTTTCTTATAATTTCCCTCGGCTGTGTTCTTAAAACCATTGGAATTATGTTAGTTCTTATCTCAATACTCCTTGCCTGTGATCTGGAGCATAAAAGTCAGGTGTCCTCACATTTCATTCATAGTTCTCCCTGTGATTTTCCAAACTCTTCTCCTGGAATATTCCCTTTATTTTACCCACCTGGTATTTACTGATGCTCCAGTATTGCCATCGTTATGATTGCCATGCCTCTTTGCATATTGTTCTAGGAACCTGGTATGTCCTCCCCAAGAACACTTAAAGTCCTGCTCATTTCTCCAGATCCGTTTTGAATGCCATCTTGATTCTCATAAACCCCTTCTCCTAATCCACAAGTCAGAATTAACCAAACATGTGCTATACTACTAAACTAAATTCTATGTGGTACTATCGAATCACTTCACGCGTCCTGCCTTTTATTGGATCCAGAGATTCATTTGCACTTTCTCCATTGCTTGATACATCCTTCCCACTTCCCTGCCCTAAGCACTTAGGAGCCCAGTAACATCCGTGGAATAAAATTACCTGTTATTAAAATAGTATGACTTGTACTTTTTATGTGATCTTTATAATTTTACAAAATTTAGTATGAAAAGTAAAACAGAGTGCACGACTTTCTGGTTTTTAATGCACTTGTTGACCCCAAGTGGTCTTTTGTCATGGCTGGACATCGATTCCTTTACCCCTCAGAGCAGCATGAGTGGACTTGGAATGATTTAGAAAATTACAGACTTTGTTGATGCACAGAAAATACACACAGACATTACAGATACTATCAAGTCCTGTGTTTACTGTGTTGCAGGAGTACAAGCAGGGAGATTAGTAAAAAGGCTTTCACACAAAGCCCAGGCAAGAAGTAACGTAGCAATGAGGACAGCAAAGGTTGTAGTAGCTGAAGTACTAGTGATTATAATACAAATAAGATCAATAGCATTAGGAATAATAGCAAAAATAGTAATAGCAACAAAGAGGCATATCTTTCTAAGCCTGATTCTAAATAGAATACTATAGAAACCAATATTCAGAGAGCCAACTTAGATTGCATTCTTGCATCAAAACCTAAATTCCTGCATTCAATTTAATTCTGTAAACAAAAGTCAAATAGGTCATTCTCTTCATTGAATCTGGTAGTGCTGGAGAGTTTTCAGGATGGTACTACAAGGTTATACAGGGTGTTCAGGTGTGGGAAATTGGGTATTTCCTCCATTAACTGAACATTTCTTAGACCAGCCACTAAGAGCTGGAAGTCCTTCTGTGGGTCAAATAACCTTTCTCAGTGAAGAAAATGTCTGTGAAGTTAGCAGCCTCAGCTGGAGGGGCCGTGGTTTCGTTGTGATTTCTTGCCCTTGCAGTAATGCATTGTGCAGAGTCCTGTACCTTATGCTACTGAAGGACAATGGAATCTTTTGCCCAAAACACTGTTTTCTACAGCTGTCTGCTGCTAAATAAATAGATAGATAGATAAAGTTTTTAAGAGGAAGTGATTTCCCAAATTGACACATATGCAAATGTGAGTGATGTTTTTATCTTAAAACTTCCTTCTGAAAGCAATAATATGCCTGAGTTATTCTGATACTTTGTGCCCACTGGACATCCAATGAAGTGAATGTCCTAAATAAAATCATGTGAACTAGGTATTTCCTTGAATATTTAAAATCAATATTAATTTGCATAAAGTCAAAATTAGTCCATTCCTTAAAGTTTTGATTTTAAAGTAAGTCTGTATATATCACTCAGTGTATTTATATCTTTTTTTTTTTTTTTTGGCAAATGAGTTTAACTTTCATGGCATACCCCGTCAGTAAGCTTATGGAGCATTAACACAATACATGACAAAATTCCAATGTAGTGCATTGCAATTATTATATGGATAAAGATTTCAATCCAGAGTTATTTTTAATTTGTTAAGTCAAATGAAAATTTTGGCTGGACAAGTTTACCAAAAAGCCACTAGGACTATAGAGAAAGGAGTTACCAAGAGAAAGAGGAGAAAAAGCTCTGGCAACTTTTCCCTTCTTACCACTGGAGAAGATTTAAAATCTAAAGGTGTAAAACAAGAGTCATTGAAAGTGTGGTTACCTGAGATTCAAGTTCTATTTGAAGGCTGCTGCATTTGGATGAAGTAATTTATTGTGTTGTTAACTTAAAACCCTACAAATGAGTGATAATTCTGAGATATTACCTCCATTTGCATTTTTCTTGGAAGACAAGTAATCTCAGATCATTAATAAAGCTTTTTAAATATGTTTAGAAAGAAAAGGTTTAAAAGGGACACAGTTTATAAACAGGCTAGTGATCAACTAATACTACAAAGCATAATCTACACCATAGGAGATTCTCAACATATGAAATATGGTGTCATAGTAGGATCCAAAAGAGTTCAATTAAAATTTTAGCCCTGGCATGACCTAGATACCACTCTATGAATTATTTTTAGCAGACAAAACCTAAAATGGGTAGATTACAGACCCTTCTATTTTGTTTGAGTTTGTTTTTTCCCCCAAAATGGTGACAATCCTCTCTTCATTTTCCCTGCCCTGTAACTACCATTACCATTAAAACTGCTTTTGTAGCTGGGGCACAGTGGCACACACCTATAATCCCAGCACTTTGGGAGGTTGAGACAGGAGAATCGTGAGTTCAAAGCCAGCCTCAGCAACAGTGAGGCACTAAGCAACTCAGTGAGACTCTGTCTCTACATAAAAAAGAAAATAGGGCTGGGGATGTGGCTCAGTGGTCTAGTACTCCTGAGTTCAATCCCCAGCACCAAAAATAAATAAATAAACAAACAATAAATAAATAAAATAAAAAAACTGCTTTTGTAAAAGTTTTCAATAAAAGAAATTGTATTTTTCAAATTCCTCTTTGTTTCCAAAAAGAGAAGATGTATTTATTGTTGTTTAAAAAATATTCCAAGTGAAAACATAGTTCCTGCCCTCCAGGAACTTATAATCGAGCCAGTCTCTTCTCCTGATCATCATTTCAGACTATAGCAATAATGAAAATTTTCCTCCAAAGAAAAAAAATGATTCAGCAATGAGGTAGAAAATTTTTAAGTTCATTAAATATTATTTCAATAAGGAATCTGGCTGGCCTGGTGTAAAAAGTGGTACATATAAGGCTCATACAGTTCCACAGAGGAAAGAATCTGCATATTTAGGTGATGATTTTTAAGATGCATGAAATTATCCCTCTGAGCTATATTTAGATGCTATAAAGATCTCTTTAGTTAATCCTTGACAAAAGAATGAAATGTTTCAAGCAAATAAATTCATATGTAGCAAATGTTGTGAATAAATTCCACAGGCTGCCCTAACTAATTCTATTTTATGAATAGAAAGAAATCCCCCTTTTTAACAAAGACCTAAACAGGCAAAGCAATCTTTGAAATTTTCAGTTCATGAAACTCTATCATGGTGATATAAATTAGTTTCAATGCACAATTTTTGTATTTGGTCTACTTCAGGTTTTGGAGTTGATAAAATGCATGAAAGTATGATTTTCTCCTCCCTTTATAAATAAGAAGAAAAAAGGTCATCAAAAACTCATTATGAGAAATGCATTGTGTATTAGTATTTTAAGCAATGAATAGTATTTTGCATTTACTGTTGTTGAATTATACTGAGTTTGTATCAAAGGAAACAGGTAAATATTTCCTGTAACTAATGTAACCCCTGTTTTAACTCATGACTTTTGATGTAAGAAGATGATTTCTTTTTAAATCTCTGCTAATATTTTTAGTAAAGTTTATTGTTTTGTATTAATTTGATAATTTTTGAGTGATAAATTTATATATCAATATTGTTATATATTTTTCTATAGAATATTAATCTATAGTGAATGTACCAATGTTTTCCAGAATTCAAAATGTCTTAAATAGTAACATTGCAAGAGCTATGTGTTTTTAAGTGTTCATTTGTGAGAAACTTTTCAAAGCATACCAAAAATTGTGGTAGGAAGGCTATTCTGTCCTTCTAGTGTGGGGAATGAGATCAATACCAATTGATTTAGGGAAGGAGGTAGGAAAAGTCATCTCAATGGAGGTGCATTTGATCCAACACAGATATTTGCTGTTTGGAATATTCCACCTGATATCTTTGGGATCACATTGTGTTTAGTGACCACAGCTTCAATTGGTAGAAGGCCATACAAAAGAGAATAGTAAAACCTCTTAGAACAAGGGCTGGCGAGTTTTCAAAAGTGTTGTTCAAGAATAACATTAAAAAACTGGGTGCACCTCTAATCTCACAAACTCAGGAGACTGAGGTAGGAAGATCACAAGTTCCAGGCCAGCCTCACCAACTTAGTGAGTCATTGTCTAAAAATTTAAAAAATTAAATTTTAAAAAGGCTGAGGATGTGGTTCAGTGGTAAAGTATTCCTGGGCTCAATCCCCAGTACAAAAAAATCAATATGCTTGAGATATACCAGAAAGAGACAAACCAAGTATGAAATACACGATCATATGGTAAATTCAGTAGAACAAAGAAGATCCCCTTTACTTTAAAAGGCATCCTGAAATTTTCTTGGTAACCTTCCTGTGGTCTCACTGCTTAAAGTTCTACCAATTAGAGATGCATTGAGTTTATAAGATCCCTTTAAAGTTAATGGACCCTGAAGGATAAAGATATCTAATGTTATATTGATAATATTTAATCATGGAAATTCTAGGAAAAGGATGTATTTACTCACTAATTATAAATGAAGGAAAGAAAGTTTATTTTAGAGCATTGAGAATTTGAGAACAGAGACTCAGGGAGATGAAGTAGAGAGATGATGAAACTTAACTGAGGACTCCATAAAATAAAGTAGGGGGGTTAACTTGTTTAACCCCCTGGTTTAACTTTGAAATTTTTTACTGAAGTTGAGGTGATAACTTACCTTGTATATTGTGTAACACTTGGATGAGGGAGAGAAAGTTATAATTTCACCTGAGTAAAAGAATAATATGTAGAAAGGGAAACCAGACTTCATCCTGAAAAATCGAGCATCATTTTTAACAGGTAGTACTCATGATCTATGTAAGATGAAATTAAAGTACATTTACTGAGGAGAAAATCAATGTCCTAATAATTTAATGCTACTACTTTATTCTTTTGTAGAAATGCATTACAGTGTATTATGGAAAGGCAGAAAAGGTGTTATTTTGCAAATTCTGTAAATTTGAGCTAACCCTTCATTGCAAAGACCATTTAGAGTTCAATAGATATAACCTACTCCATACCCAAGAAAAATGGAGAAAAATCTGCCAATCACTTTTTGGGAGGCTTCTATCTTTTGCTTGAGGAATTTATATTTACATTGAAAATGGTGTCCAAACAACAAAAACACTAAAATTCCACCAGAAATACTCACAATAGAAATCATCTTCCATATTACCTAATAAATGCATAAAATTTAGACTTTCTATTGCTATCCACACCCCCTTATCCCATCTACCTTGTAAGAAAATGAAGTGAGTTTCTGAAGCAATATACCTGGATAAGGAAATACTACTTAAAAGACTGAGGGGAAAATATTTCTAAAAGATACAATTGATGAAAATGTTGAAGTCATATGAACATGCTCTGAAACTATGTTCATAATTATCTCCTCATTTATGCAAAAGCAAAGAGAATTTGATTCAAGAGCATACTAAGAAAACTGAATAGATCAGTGCTGAGTTGGGGAGACTTGATACCATGGTCTCATTGTACCCATTTCTTGTGCTGCTCAGCACAGAACTAGTTCAGCATGTGCCCACCTTAATTTTAGCAGGTAACTCTGTTTACACAGATGGTTGCATTTTTTTCTAGGTTGGTCAATAAACAGATGTATATCTTATTACCTCTTATGACATGAAGTATTATAACTTAATTTATCCTCAGAGGATTCTCTGGAGCTTTAGTGAGCATCAATTGAGGATGTATGAATAGTTAAAAAAAAAACAACTTTGAGACTTATTAAGTGAAATAGGATTATTTCCTTATATATCACCACTTTTTAAAAACTTCTCCAGTTACTTCTTTTTATTTCCTACTACAAGTCCAGAGGAGTGACCCAGAAAGGTAGAGTGACTGGATTTTAGAATTGAAAGAAATGGTACAGACTGAACCATTACACCTCAGCTTATAGAAAAGGAAACTAATGTCCAGAGAATTTAAATAACTTACCACAATCCACACATGGGAACCTGATACTGGAAATAGGGGCTCTAAATCTTAGCCAAGAGGCATTTCCACAATACATAGAAAATCTGAGGATGGGGACAGATAATTTGTCTCTGAAAGTGTTTTTGTAAGTTATGTTTATTAACTTATTTTATGGCATCTGTAGACCATAGAAAGTGGCTGATCCATCTATAATTTTGTCACCACCATAAGTCAAATAGTTTCAAAGGCCCACAATTTGCTTTTCAGGTAAAAAATTCATGTACAACACAGAAAGGAAGTCATGAAGCATTCTATAAGCTTAATCCTAGGCCATATCATTTTTATTAGAGTAAATAATTATTTTCTGCCTTCAATGATTAGTTTTAGGGAAATGTACAAAAGTCGTATGCCTCAAGAGAAAGCCCTTTGCAAGTCTGTGAACTTGAATCTTTCAATATTGAGAGTTTCTTGGAAACATCCAGATTGGCACTCATTTGTGTGTTTGACTGTTAACACTGCAGATGTAACGTCTTGAGTCCCATATCTAAGAAAAACAAATACTTACTGGCAATTTCCAATGTAATTAAAGCAATTTACTGAAATTATGTCATGAGAGCAACAAATGTATTCTATTCCTGATCAGAAACTTTGGGATATGTAAATTACAAATAACACCTTAACTCCTCCTCCTTTGTTCTGTCAGTCAGACTGCCCAAACTAACCTGATACAGCCATTTGTTCATTTATTCAACAAATAAATACAGTTTATGTATGATACACTATTGTCGGGGTCCTCCCAGCCAGGTATCAGTCTCCCCCCTCAGCCAGTGGGGAGGAGGGGATCCCCGGGATTTCCCGACACAACGGCTGAGAATGGTAAAGTCGTCCTGCTCGCAGTTACCACGCCTGAGCCGGAGAGTTCTGTCTTAAGCAGGAACTGATTTATTGAGGAGAGATACAGGCTTATATAGAGGAGGGGGTAGGTGTCCTGTTACTGAGCTAAGAATTCGGAAGTGGGATGTACAGAGGCACTTAGGTAGGAGAGTATTCATTGTCCATGTCTTGTCCACGAACACGGAAGCAGAGGTCAGCCAATAAGGGCAAGGTGATGTCTCTCCCGGGGCAGCATGGTCAGGCCTGAGCTGGTAGCTCAGCGCCATTTTGTGGCATGCCCTTGCATATGTCCCCCACAACTATGACACTGTGCCAACATAATAAAAAGAATGAACAAAGCCCCCATGATAGTAGATCTCATAGTTTAATTAATAAACCATTAAAAATGTAACATGACGACAGATTTGGGTGGGGAAGAGGAAGAATGTTTATATAAAATGGGAGTCTGGAAAGTTCTCTCTGAAGAGAAGCTATTTCAGCAGAGTTTAAAATAAATGAGTGAACTGGACATGCAGTTCACTCCAGAGCAGTCTAACACTCCAGGTTCAGGCACCAGCAGAGATCCTACAGGGCCACAAGCCTGGTGCTAGAGGAGCCACCAGCAGGCTGCAGTGGAGGAGGAGCCGGTGGAGGGACAGGGATCAGGTTAGAATTGTTCTCAGGGGCCAGGGTACATAAGCAGAAACATAGGCCATGACAAGGAATTTGAAGGTGATCCTTACCTTCTCAGAACTTTGTCTTTGAAACCTGTGACACATATGTAGATAGATACAAAATAGTATTTGTTCACTATTTGTGAAGGAGGACATGTATTTGAGTAGGCAGTTTGAATATTTGATTTTCTAACTCCAAGGACAAAGGATGTCTTTTAGGAAGAAGGTGGAAAACAGAATTCTTTGGGCTGAATTGTGTCCCTTCCAAATTCATAGGCTGAGGTCCTTAAACTTTAGCACCTCAGAATTTGACTATATTGGAGATAAAGTCTTTAAAAAGATAAGCTAAAATAAGGATCTTGAGGTAGGCCCTAATCCACTGTGACTTGTGTCACTTATAAGAAGAGATTAGGATACAGATACACACAAAGGAAAGACCTTGTGGAGACATAGGGAGAAGACAACCACCTGTAAGCCAAGAAGAGAGGCCTCAGAAGAAATTACCATGGTCAACTCTTAGATCTCAAGCTTCTAGCCTTTAGAATTGTGGGGGCAAATTCTGTCATTTAAGCCAGCCAGTCGTTTATGCTGCCGCCTGAGCATACCAACACATAAGGGTCATCAGACTTTCAGCCACTGAGACTAAACTACCATAACACCTGCCTCCAGGTACTCCCACCCCAGTGCGTTTTTCGACACCCCAATAGAAAATGATAGTGACTTCTATGGCTGGGTCAAAGGGATGCTGGGGCTTCTGCCTTGCTTTCGCTTGGATCACTCATTCTGGGAAAAGCCAACTGCTCTGTACACACTTCAGCAGCCCCATAAAGAGGTTCAGATGGCAGGAAACCCAGATCCCTGACAACAGGCATGTGAGAAAGTGACCTGGAGAAAGCCCGCCCTGCCACACTGCCTCGGCAGCCTCATTCCTAGTCTGAGTCAGACCCACCCAGCTGAGCTGCATCCCTATTCCTGACCTATAGGGAAGGCTAAACTGGTATTGTTGCTGTTATCCACTCAATCCGAGAGAGATTTGTTACATAGCAACTGATTAATAATATAATAATTAAAGCGAAAATGGCCTCACTAATATACATTTTTTTTTCTTTTGAATCTGAAAGTAGGTCAACAGGAGCTCATTCAGTCTGAATTAAAGGAAATGATTTTTGAACTTTGCTGCAGAGAAATCCTGAGCCTGGAATGACATTTCAAAGATCTACCTGGCTTTTTGGCTAGAGGGTCTTTGAAAAATTGTTTTTTGCAAATTCTGAAAGGCTTTCTAATGCTAATAACAACCCATCCAATTCGTTTAGCTCTAATTTAAAACACATTTTCACGTGAACAGTCCTCGCTTAATTTGGAAGATGGCATTTTTTTTTTTTCCTGCAGTTTTCTAGAATTTGCAGTTACTTTTCTAAAATTATCAAAACTGTTCCCCATGGAATGATGCATAAGATAATGCTTTTTATTTTTATGGCATAGATGATGACTTTGCAAAGTAGAGCAAGATATCCTCACATCTTAATATGTCTTTTAATTTTGCAAATAATACTTATGCCAAGAATTGAGCAATTGAAGATATCTGCATATAATTAAAGCTGTTATTGACTGGAAGATGAATATTTGGTACTGAAACTTTAATTATCAAATTGTAATTTGGAGACAAATGAAAACTGTTGGCTTTAAGTGATTACAGCTTTTGCAAAACGAAAATGGGGCATAGGATCTTTGATAGAACATGGATCTGTCATTCTTTTGAATTTTAAAGGAAGGATAAAGGGGGGATGGGGAAATGTTGATGGGAAAAGTTACAGTTAGATAGAAGTAAGTCACATTGCACAGCCAAGCGACTATTGATAATAATAATGCACTGTACATTTCAAAAAGCTGCATGAAAGGATTTTGAAAGTTTTTACTATAATGAAATGATGAATGTTTAAGGCTGATTTAAACATTACACAGTGATGTATCAAAATGTTACATGATTCCCTATTAATATGTACAATTTTCTTGTGTGTATGTATCAGTTAAACATTTAGAAAAAGGATATAAGATTTATTTGATTCAAAAAGTATATTATTTCTTATCTCTTCTAGGTTCATTTGTTTAATTGTCCTATGCTAATTTAGGCAAGCATGATGTAAACTGTTGAAGACTTAGGTGGCACAATAAAATGAAGACCTTGGATTGCCTTTTCCTAGCTATATGTGGCATTTTCAGTTTAATCCAAGAAGGTACTTGAGGCTTACAGCCTTTCCTGGATGGAGGCTGAAGACAGACGGCAGATATAAGCCTTGTTACAGAAGGAACAAACTATGCATTGTCCCAGGGCAGTTGTGTGATAATGCGGACCAGAGTGTTTATTCATCACAGCACAGGTATGGAAGGCAACATGAAGTTAAATGTAGAAAGGAGGATGGTGCAAGTTGAGGAATGGGTGCTGTCACGTTGAATCTGCTTTTAAATACATTAGATCATGTATCAGAGAGGGTGCAGGGTAAGGAAAAGGAATACATAATGTTCTTGCAGTGGATGTTTTAGAGGCTGATGGGAGAGCATTGATAGTCTGTACATTGGAATTGTGTTAGCATAACTTCAATTTCTGGTTTGACCATTTACTAATTAATAGTGTGTTTGACTTTGGCAGGTTGTCAGGATGATGCCACGGATACCTAGCTTAGACTGGACTAAAGTACAATGGGTACAAATGGTGCTGGTGCCAGTTCATTGCTAGGTTGAAAGCTCAGATTCCCTCCAGTTGCTCTATCCTCTTTGTAGACTGCCCCATTGATATTAGCATTTGTTGAATCTTGCTCTCTGAAGCTAGCCTCCGTTTTTAACTTACAGCTAGCAGGCATTTTTTGAGCCTTCAAAGAAACAATGCCTTAGGAGTTCTTTAAGTTCAATTTCTTGAAATAACTAATACAAATGTGAAACTTAACCCGATTTTTAATTGTTCAAATATATAAATATATGTATAAATATGTCTGTGGGTGTACACACACACACACACGCACACACATATTACCTTTTGATGTTGTAACAAGTGACCACCAACTTAGAGTTTAAGAAAAGTATAAACCCATTTTTTAAAATTCTGGAAGTCAAAAGTCCTAAAATGGATCAGTAAAGCTGCATTCCTTAGAAGGTTCTAAGGAAGAATCAGTACTTTAATTTTACAGCTTTAAAAGGCCAGCTGTATGTCTTGGTTCCTGATCAACAGTGAGTATCTTTCTGTCGTTTAGCCTCTGCTTCCATCACCACATCTCCTTGTCTGACTCTGACCCTTCTGTCACCATCTTATAAAACTCAGGGATTACATTGGGTCACATAGATAATGCAGGACAATCTCCCCATCTCAAGAACTTTAACTTAATCACATCTGTAAAATATCTTTTACCAGGTAGGATGATATAAAGGCTGTGGGGAGAGGATATAGACATTTTTGGAAGGGATATTTAGCTTGCCACAATATGTGTATATGTCAGATAGCTTGTCCTAGTTCTCAGTAGGACACCATTTTATATCCTGTGTTACTTCTAGGAATTATAACTAGGTGGTACTGGTTAAATTGTGGCTCTGAAACCTAGTAAAAATTCAGAGTAATAGATACTTTTTTTCTATGTTGTCTCAAATATTTTCCTGTGATATGAGCAATGTGAAGTTTCTCTTTTTTATTTTTAATTTTTTTTCAGTATTGACTTCAGGGGTGTTCTACCACTGACCTGTACCCCAGGTCTTTTTGATTTTTAATTTTGACTCAGTCTTGCCCAGGCTGGACTTGAACCTGTAATTCTCCTGCCTCAACCTCCTGAGTTGCTGGGATTAAGGGTGTGCACCACTGTTCTCAGCTGAGTTTACCTTTTAAATGTGGCAGAAAGACAATCCAGAAGCCAAAACAGGAACACATGCTTAGAGGTTTAGGGCTTGGGAAGCTTCTGAACAGCATTTGTAATCCAGAAACTTGAGGGTAGCCTTAGGTGGTCTTCATTTCATGTCCAAATTAGAATCTTAACTGCCTTGGAATCTGTGCAGATCAGGATCCTAATTTAATGAAAAAACATGAGCAATCTGGATCAAGTCCATTTTGCAAATGCAGAATTTGGGAGAGAAATGGTTCTGCTACAAAGTTGGCCTACAAGCAGTTGTATATTTGTGTTGTTAAAATTGCCCGTCTCACTTATTAGGAAGAATATGTGGTGGTCAGGAGCAATGAGAATGTGTTTCCCCACTCCACCTCCCCATGAAAAAAACCACCAAATGAGCAAAGTATAACTTCTTCACTTAACAGATGGATGTTTGGTGTTTGTCAATGGGACTTTCTTTCACCTTCAGACTCTTGTCCTTATTAAACTTCAAGCATCCTAGAAAGATTGAGCTGTTAAGACCACTGAAAGCCAGGTTTATTATATGTTTAGTCATTCACTCAGTCATTTATTCATTTTCCATTTATTGACAGTGAGCTGCTCAGTTTCTTTTGTGAGGGAGCTAGGCCATTTACATAGATTAGACACATTGTGTAATCTCAACGTCAGAATTTATTGAATAACAGTAAACTCACTAGATAAATCACTTTCAGTGGCATTAATTCACCAAGTACTCACGGTCACTTGGTAGCCATGTGCAGGGAAATCAAAAGTTTTTAAATCCATTTCAGTCTTAATTACTGATATGTATAATTCTTCGTTACACATCGCAGTTTATACATTGATATATGGGTTATAAAATGGCTATAAAAGAGTTCACAGTGGCCACAGGGTTTAAAGAGAGCTCTGAAAGCAAAGACAATTGATACATATGCAAAGGAATTGCTGTAGGTGGTCAGATAAGATTCTCAAACCAGTGGAAGAACTTGTTGGAGGCATGGAATTGTTCAAAGTGAGGGTCCAGACAGTAGTTTTGAAGTGGGCTTTGTCAACAGGGAGACCCAACTAAACTGAAGCCCTGGGGATAGAGTTGGGAGTTCTTACTTGTTGACCTATTAAACCATTCTCCAAATGATCTGATGAGAAGATGGGTCAGTGGGTCAGGTGCTCCTCCTTTTAAGTGTTTCAGGTGAGGGGATTGCATCATCTGATGGTCTGGTGTGCTTCATAAGCTTATGGGGATGGTTTCTCTGATATGGGTTTGATCCACCCATGCATCCATATGCTTCTGATTTAATTTGATAAGTTCACAAGTGTTCATTTTTGATTAGTACAATTAATTTATTTATCAGTATGTGCCTTATGATTGCGCTATGCAGCTGGAGGTTATTCTTTTAAGTTCTATATGTCCAACATCTGTTGGTTATCATTTTTCCCTGACAAGTTTCCAAGTCATTCTGTCTTAGCAGTTGTACTCAAAAATGAAGGACAAACTGCTGCTTTATAAAATGGAGTAACTCAGGGCAGGGCACAGACTGCTCTTTACAGTTTCAGCTTCAACTAATATATTCTAAGCACATTCTGAGAGCCAAGCACCCTGGTAGGTATCTTGATAACATATGAAAATGAATTAACATAATTCTTATTTTTCAAATATAAGAATTATCCCAAAAGTAAGTGTTAGGGAAACTGGTATTCAATTTTATTAACCTTCAGGTAGTTTGGTATCCATACTTGTTCACTGAACCTCTGAGCAGCTTTGTCTTCTGGGACAACCATTTCCCTTTATCCGTCTCCCTTAGGTATGTTCTAACTTGCCCGGGTTTTACTTCCTGGTTTATCTCACCTAGGCGCTAGCTTTACTTCATGCCTAATGGGTTCCTACAGGTAATCTGAATTTAAAGTGTTGATATGTCCAAGGTCTGACCTCCTGACCACTGCTCTTCTCACGTTATCATAGCCACAGGTGGACGTCTGGATAGACCCTATGTCACATGCCAGCCACAGGCCAAATGCGAATACTGAGCACTGCAGTTGTCCAAACTGACATGACATGGGAGTACAAGGCAGAGAAAAGTAGCTTTGAGTACACACACAGTTTTATACCCAAGACAAAGTTTGTATCTTTTTGCCTAAATTGCAGTGCTTCTCATGAAGGTCCTACATGTCTGAAGGCATAAACTGAAATCTCAGAACATGGTAGGAAATAATAAAACTTCAGTTGGCCCTTGAGTTAGTTCATAAATTAAAGGTGATTGAGTGCAAATGGCCTGGGATTAGCTTTTCTTCCCTAATATACCTATTTAGGTCAATTGGTAAAATGAGCCCACTTTGCATCAGGCTTTTTAAAATTTAAAAGCATTATTTATTCATATTAAATGTAGTAAACAAATAAGGAAGTAATGACTTTCTGCAAAGTAATCTAATATCCCAATGGTAGGGTTTTTATAGTAGCTCAGTCTAGATATTACCTTTGCAAAGAGTGGCTGGTGTCAAATGTGAGATTAATGATTCTTCCTAAACTGTGGTTGACTCTTTGGAGTCTAGTTATTTAAAAACCAATACTGGGAAAGCTTTTAAACAGGCCATTTCATATGAATACATTTTATTACACAGTTGTCCAGGCATAAACACAGTGAGCAATGAATAAATAAAATAAAAATGAATTCTAAAACAATAGGGATATCAACTTCTTTTTCGTTAGTGAAAACAGTCAGTTTTTAAGCTATTCGTTTTTGGTGAGGGGATCCAGGAAAGAATACAAACCATTTTGAGCTTAATTAAAGTCATTTTGAGCTTAAATAAAATAAAGCGCTTGCTTTATTTCTAGAGGTACAAACCAAAGGGAATCAGTAAGGAACTTCATCATGGAAGTGGGGATAAACAGGTTGTTTGGTGCTTGGCAGGTTATGCCCATCTCTGGATGGCTGTGTTTGAACTTGGAGCTGTGAGCTAAGGCAGGGGGCCAGCATGATCTGGGCTTTCTTGAACTGGGGAATTTTACCCAGGAGTTCCCAGGAAAGGAGCTTCCCTACCTTAATGGCTCAAACAATGTCCACAGTTCATCCACGGCTCC
Source organism: Xerus rutilus (assembly GCA_028644305.1). NCBI lineage: Eukaryota > Metazoa > Chordata > Mammalia > Rodentia > Sciuridae > Xerus > Xerus rutilus. The sequence continues at coordinate 120,116,425 of CM053399.1, forward strand.
CAACAAAGCCCACTTTAGGTTATATTCTATGACCCCTGAGTTGTATCATTGTTTCATATCTTCTCTTGATCCTTTTTTATAATCTTTATTGGGAAATCTGATTTTCCCAAGTTCACCCTTACTTTCCTGGTTCCCAGTTCTAAGATGAATGTTATACTCACTATATTAGTATCTAAGACTCAGTTTATGAAACTCTAGAAAGATGTCTGATATACTGTAAATGTTTGTGCCAAGAATCACAGTGGAAAGGTAAGTGGACAAGGTATACAAATTTTTAGTTCTCTCAAGTTAGCAGGAAATGAAAATAGTTTATTTTTTTCTGAATTCAGGAAAATTTCATTGGTTTCTTACATGGCAGTCACTTTTTTTCGTCAATAATCTAGATATTTTAGGATCAGCCAGGCTAGTCAGTCATATCTCTGAAGAATTTAACATATATGTTTAAATAGCACACAGTGTCATTGAAACCTCCTGCAGCTGACTATTAAGAATATCAGGAAAATGTACATTTGAGAGATTCATGAATACATTGATGCACGCAATTTTGTGTCAAGTCTGTGATATTATTTGCAAGTCCTAAAATTTTTGGAATCTGCTCAAACAATAGCAAAAGATAACTATGAGCAACTCTTCCACCTTGGAAGAGTTTAATAAAGCTTGGTTATTCAATCTTTAATAAAGCTTGGTTACTCCAAACAGATCCCCTGCACAGAAATAAAAATGCAAACTTTTCTCAGTGGAAAACTTTAAGCATAATCATAATGTAGTCATAATACTACCAGTCAGTATATTTCTTATCTTTTCAGACTTGGTTAAATGATCATTCACAGGGAAAAGTCTCTAATTACCTGGCTGGCAGGTAATTAGCTAGCCATCATTTTGTGCTCCTGTATAATTTTTGAACAGATTATGTAGAATTCATTGGAATATTAGTCAGTCTTTCTCAATAGATTATAAACTTGGTCTTATGCACCTCTGTATCCTTAACTCCAAACACAGTCACTTGTGCATATTAGGGGTTCAATAAATGTGTTCAGGTTGAATGAGTGAATAGATAAATGTCCATAAAAAGGACCAAAGGACTGGGGATGTAGCTTAGTGATAGAGTGCTTGTCTAGCATGTTCCAGGGCCTGGGTTTGATCCCCAGAACAGCAAAAAGAAAAAAAAGAAAAGTTCAAAGAATGGTTCTCTGTGTTAGTTAGCTTTTCAGAGCTGGGATGAAAATATGTGACAATAACAAGTTAGAGGTGGAAAACTTTATTTTGGGTTCATGTTTTCAGAGGTCCAGTCCATGGTAGGCTGAGTTCAGTGCTTTGATCCCAAGATAAGGCACAACATCATGGTGGAAAGGTATAGAAGAGGAAAATGCTTAGTTCATGATTGCTGGGAAGTAAGAGAAAAGCCAGGAGCAAAAAACAAAATACAGTCCATAAGGCCACACCCCCAGTGCCCCACCTCCTCCAGACATACCCCACCTGCCTACAGTGACCACCCAGTAAACCAATCAAATCACTAATCCTTCTAATGGATTAATCTACTATTTAGGTTACAGTTCTCATAATCTGTTTCACTTGTGAACATTCCTGCATTACCTAATATGAGCTTTTTGGAGGACACCTTGTATCCAAACAATAACTATGGTCACATCAGGTAACCAAATGAAGGGATGCAATTTTTGTGATAGAAAATTTAGATTCTTTTCAGGCAATATCCTTTGGCGAATTTTGTAGATAAGAGGTTTAGCAGTAAACTTAGACTTAGGGACTTGGGAGCTAGATTTCCTGAGTTCAAATCCTGGCACTACTGTTTACTACTTGTCTGAAATTAGGCTTCTTATTTAATTGTACTATGCTTCAACTTAGTCCATTTGATCCATTTGCTTACAAAAATGGGGACAAACCTAAATCATTATGTTGATTAAGTTATTATTATTAAATATAGGTAGAGCACCTGACATGTGTTATATGACAGTGTGTTGTTATTGTTGTTTTTGAATCTCTGTATATTTGGAATGAAGAGGATTTAATTAGTAGAGCTGAATTTCAGTCCAGACTTAAAAACTGTTGCTTTTTAAACCTTTGTGTGTCAACATTTTTCTATTTATCCTTAACCTGGTATTTGATTAAGTGATGTTAATCAATGCATTTTTATTGTGCACATTAAAAGGACAATGCTGCACTAAATACCATGTACATCAATTCTGGCTTTATAAGGAAGTGATCAAGGTGGTTGAGTGAAGCTGGTCATGCTTAGTCCTTTAATCAGTCATAGAAGATAAACATGTAACGTCTTCAGTTCATTGCCCTCCACTTTCTCTCTTTGTCTCTTCTACACACACACACACACACACACACACATACACACACACACACACACACACACACACTTTAGTGCCTGCAAAAGTGGAACAAAACTGTTTCATAGTGTGTCTTTTCTAAACGTGAGCACGAGCTCCATGACACTGTCTGTAGTCCACAGGAAAGAGAGTATTTTAAGTAAGGGCCACTGGACATGTTTGCACAAAGCAGATTTCACGAGTCACTGCTGTGGCATCTTAATTGGGTGTTTTCGCTAAGATTTTCTTGGGGAGTAGACAGTATGAAAGTCTTTGTTCTTTTCCATAGGCTGGTGTCAGTAAATTAGTGCTTAATTCAGTGCTACAAACATTATGTGTGTGCCCTGTGCTATTAAAGGACAGAGCTGAGTAAGGGAGATGCCCTTCCCTTTTTCCCCCAAGAAATTTACGGGAAAGAGGATCTAACTGAAAACAAGGATGCCAGGTAGTGAACTGAGTTAATGCAGTTGTGCCCCCTCGTTAGCTCTTCACATTCCATTCAGCTCAAAGAAATAATTAATAAACTGTTTTCTCTTCCAGTATGTATGTCTAAAAGTCACTATGGACATGTGTACTGATATATAAACACAGAAGCCCACAGTAAATTGAGAACATGCTACCAAAGAAAATAGCTATATTTTATTTTTTTATGTAGATTAAAGTATAATAATTGTATTAGCTTTTTAGGCAAGTGCAATATGAAAGTGATGTACAATCTTTTGTTCTTTTACCTCTCACAACCAACTGGGCAAGTAATTTGAGAAAGAAATAGGCAGAAAGATCGCTGAATTCATTTTTATTTGGTTGACAGGCATCTATGAGATCAACTCACACTAATATATGCACAAATTAGTAGAAGAATAATTAGCATTCCTGTTAGTTAGAAACCAATTTACAATTTAATCATTTGAACTTATTCTCCCACTTTTAATATACTCACATCTGTTCATAAATAAGAATATTTACAGGTCCCCTTAGTTGGGAGCAAAATTCTGTCAGCAATTTCAAACTTGGTTGCAATCGGGGTATGGGTTTTCATTTTAGCCTTTAAGCACTTAGCTTTCACAATAGACATGCACTAGACCTTTGGTTCCAGGCTATTAGTGATCTATCTTTATCTGTGACATGTCCCTCTGCTCTCCCCTATTGTGAGCCTACTAGGGGAAGATATTCTCTCGTGTTGTGTGTAACTTTAAGGGTCTCTCTGCTACTTTGTGATAGGAACTTACATTTTCTGTTCTGCACTAAAATGCCTGTTCATTCTAACATTAAAAACAAACAAACAAAAATCTATAGAACACTCTCTTTAAAACAGTAAATGAGCAATCACTTTAATTAAAATCACAATGAAAGAAAATCACTTCCTGCCCCAAATGGAACTGAGTCTCTTTCATTTCATCCTTAAGTGAACCTACCTCCTAAATTTGCTGGTTTCTTAATACTTGTCTTACTTGAATTCCCAAGGACGTCAAAAAAATTTAGTGCGTTCTTTGGTAGTGATCCAAGAATGCATTTAGTTAAGACAAGTTCAAAGTAAATTGAATTAAATTCTGGTTGCTCCTGGAAGAAATCTCTTAAACTACAAAATAAGAGGACTTTAGGAAGTTGTGAAATCTCATGGATTCTAAAATTAGACTTGAGATGTTGAGCAACTGTGGATTGCAAAGCAGAGCTCTCAAGTCTAACTAATTTTGCAGTCTACAAAACAGAGCTCCTAGAATGCCTCTTAAAATCTGACACATGGCCATGAAATATTGTTCTTTGTCTTTACTCTTGCTTTATTTGCATACTTTAAATGAGTGTCCTTTAATATCTCTTCCATATGTAAGCCAAATCCAATGCCTTATTAAGCTACACTGAGGAGTAAATTTTAGAAAACAAGGCTGGCAGTAACGTTCTGGGATATTAATTAACAAATTTATGAACCATAACTTTTTGTCAAGCATTTGTGCTGAGCACAAGTAATGCCTTGTCTCTGACCTAACAGCCCTTCAATTTTGAGCTATATTTTTGTTGTAGAGGGTGGACAAGTATCTGCTGCAAAGTTAAAAAATAAAAAGCCAGCAGCAACAAAAAGAATTATGATAATAATGAAGAGGCTTCTGGGTATAAAATGATAGGAGAATTCACCTGGAAAAGTAGAAGAACTTAGGGAAAGCACCGGAGAGACAGGCCATTTCACTGGATCTGCAAAGATTAGTTTCCAGGTAAACAAGAAGGGGAATTACATTTCAGGCATATGAATCAATAGAAGCAGAGATATGGAATTATGAAGTATGAGAATATTCAGGGATTATTAGTCCCTGTGGCTGGAACACAAGGTGTATGGGAGCAGAAGATGATATCCATGAAGAAGGTTTAGTAATGTACCATGATCAATAATTTAGGCTATGTCCTGGCAAGGGTAGGGAGCCATCAGAGGTTTAAAAGGGGAGTAACATGATATGACAAAAATCTAAGAATGGTGAATGGAGTCACCATAGAGAAAAGACTGGATAATTCGATACCTATAGTGAGAGTGTTTAGTGCAGCTGGGGGACATTGAAGATGGTTGTCTTCTCTGGTTCTTGCTGCTGTCAACATTTGTAACTTTTTGTGTGGAAGTGCTTTTTCGATGCTCTCGGGTAGATAACCAAGAGTGGAAATGCTGAGTTGTAAAATAAATATATTACTAACTTTTAAAGAAATATCTAAATTATTTCCCTATTCCTAACATTGGGGGGATGCCTGGACATTGTGATGTACTGATATATTGTTAAGATTTGGATTCTATCCTCCTTTTCAAACACACACTATTTCTCTTTTGTTAGACTCCTCTTTCTGGGAATGCTGGACGCTTGCCTTAAGATGTTGTTTATAAAAGTCAAATGAGTGGGAGACAATTTTTTTCAAAAAGGATTAGTACATAATTACTCATTTCCACATCTTTTAGAAAATTATGAGTTTGGGGAGAATGGTTAAGAGAAAGCATCTCATAACCTCAAATAAAATGACTTTGCTTTGAAATGTAGAGGAAGAAAAGGAAGCATTTGAAGAAAAAATAAAATAGATCACAACCCAAGAAACTCTGGGCTTATATTTTCAAGGTAAATATAAATCTTTACCAAACTTTGCTCTGCCAAACAGGTTCTATTATGTGTTTGTTGTACCAGAAAGAAATAGGTAAACTACGCTTGACTTCCAAAAAGTCAATAGATTGGATCATTCATTTATACAAGAAGTAGTGTTGAACCAACAGAATTTATTTGGGTCATGTCTTAGTCTTTTGGTGGAAATTTTGAAGTTAGAAATCTTTGTAGTGTCTGTCGAAAGTACTGCTATATCCTAGTACCCCATATAACTTATGTTTCTATCTCCATCATTTCTCTTCCTTAAAAGTATAAAGTTAAAAAACAATAAAATAGAGTAGTAGAACAATTAGTAATATCATTCTGAGTCTATAACATATTTTTAAAACTTACATATTCTGAGCCTGAACATGAGAAACCAAAGATGGAATTAAAACCAAATATCTAATTTGATGATTGACAAGTTAAGTCTCAAGGACAAAATCCAACTTGTTGACTATTTTTGTACATCTCACAAGCAAATACTGGTGTTTTGCATTTTTAGTGATTGAAAAAGATCAAAAGGAGAATAACTGGAGACACATGAAAATTATTTGAAATTTAAATGTCAGTATTCTCCCAGAAACCTTCTTGGGAATGTGGCCACTTGTTTCTGTACCTATTGTTTATGGCTTCATTCATGCTACGATGCCATTGTGAAGCAGCCACAACAGAGATTGTATGGCCTGAAAATCTTAAAAATATATCCTAGATGGTCATTCATACAAAACATTTGCAGGTGCCTGTTCATAAAACTCATTATGGTCTTACATTATGGTCTGATTAAAAAATGCATATATTAATTGTTTTTGGTTATTATTTCTTGACTTATTTTTGTCTTTACTATTACCTTTGTTCTCTACCTCCCAGAATGTATGCCTGTAAACTTTACATTTTATTCCAGTTCTTCTTATGAACTGTTATAATACATACATGCATGCTAAAGCTGAATGTGATCATCCATAGCACATTATAAAGTCTCTATAAGGAGAAAAATAAAAGCTAAACTCTGTTAACTTTAACATAGAGTTTTGCCCCCAGCCATTTTCCTCTCAGAAAACTCTTCTGTTAATAATTACCACTAACTTCATGTACATTCACATCTTTGTTTTTATCCTGAAAGTGTCTTTCTTCTAAATGGAGCATTTATTGGGGAATGCTGGTCTCAAGGCACGCACCTCCTAATTGGGCTCAGCAATCAAGTACATTTGGGGAGCCACGCAGCCTGTGCTCCATCCGAAACACACATTTGTATCTTAAAGGCTCTGAGAATTCCTGTGGTAAAGACGTTGCTTATAGTTATTTGACTCAGTGTTTTCCCTTGGAGACTTCTTTTTTTCTTATAATACTTATCAATAATAAACTCAGGGAAACACTGATTCTTCCTATCTTTTTATCAAGGGAACAAAATTAGAAACTCAATGTTACAGAGAACCTCAATACAAAAACAAATGACATCCTGTCTGTCCAAGCAGAAACTTTAGGGAAGGGAGCCTTGAGGCCCATTTCTCTGGCATCCCAGCTAAGCCTTCCTAGCCCAACCTCTTGGTAGAATCCATTATAATTAAGGATCTATAATTTATATAAGTGAGATTATAAAATGAGCTTTCAAGATATCCTCTGTAAAAAAGGTGCTAAGTATTGATTTGTGTCTCCCCCAAATACAATCAGGTTGATTGAAGTCCTGACCCCCAATACTTAAGAATGCGACTTTATTTAGAAATGGTATCATTGTGCCTGTAATTAAAGATGATGTCACACTGGAAGGAGATGGGCTTGTAATCCAAGATAACTAGTGTTCTTAGGAAAAGGATAAAATTGGACATAGAGATACTCACAGGAAGAATACTGAGAAGATGAAAGCAGAGATTGTGGTGAGTCTGTTACAAGCTAGGTAATGCCAAAGACTGCCAGTCACAAGGAGAGACCTGGGACAGATTGTCCCGCACAGCCCTCAGATGGAACCAACCCCATCAACACCTTGATCACAAACTTCCAGCCTGCAGAACTGTGAGATACTAAACTTCTGATTTTAAGCCACCCAGTTTATAGCATTTTGTTATAGCAGCCCTAGGGAACTAATGCATAGGGGATGTGAAACTTTGCATTGGCATAATTTTTAATGCAGACCCCATGGAGAAAGATATGCCATATCTAAAAGAAAGGACCATAATTATGTAGAGAACAGTAGCAAACTGAAGGAAAAAAAGGGGTTTGAAAGAGTTCTACCTTATGGAATAGAAGAAGAAAGTAGGGGACCAGTGAAACTTCTTGATACCATCTAGAAAGAGCTAAAACTTAGGGATAAAGGATAATGATTAAGATTCCTACAGGGCTTTGGGAAACTGGGATCAGATTGAGTCTACTGCATTTTTCTCCCTATGTGGTTTTCCATCATGAATAAAAGCAGCAAGTAAAAAGAAAAAGTCATCCACAGAATGAATTATGTCACACCCACAATTCATATTCTCAACCCCTAACCCCCATGTGATTGCACTTGGAGGTAAGGCCTGTGAGGAGGTGATAAAAAGTAAATGGAGCCATGAGGATGAAGTTCCAACCTTGGATGATGCTCTTGTAAGAAGAAGAAGAGACACTAGTGTGTGCGCTCTACCATGCAAGGATACAGCAGAAGGATGGTCATCTACAAGCCAGGAAGAGAGTTCTCACAAGAAACTGAATTGACTGGTACTTTCAGCTTAGGCTTTCCACCCTCCAGAGCTGTAAGAAGTAGATTTCTGTTGCATAAGCCATCCAGTCTGTGATGTTTTGTTATAGCAGCCAGAGCTGACTGAGACAAGATCCATTGCTAACTACACATAAAAAACAGTAATATCCTAATCTTGAGCAATTACATCCTACTCTTGAGTCAGTTTGCTAGAGATGAGACCCTCTCACACAGTAGGGCAAAACCCTAGGGTCTTTCAGAAGTATGGAAAGGTACAAGGGGAAGTCAACCTAGGATTTAGAAATGCACTGAGAGATTTACTGTTGGGATTCCTAAAATGCCGGAGTTGGCAGATAGTTTTGTAACCCAACTAGGAAATATTTTAGACTTTATGTGCCACATAGTCTATATTACAATTTCTCAATTCTGCTGTTATAACTCAAAAACAGCCATAGACAAATATAAATAAGTGAGCATGGCTATATTCCAATGAAATTTTATTGATGAATATTAATGATTAAATTTTGTATAGTTTCCATGTGCCATGAAATATTCTTCCTTAGATTTTTTTCAACTATTAAATAATGTAAAACCATTCTTATGTCATGGGTCAGACCTAAAGAGGCAGCAGGCTGGATTTGGCCTGTGGGCAGTAGTTTGCTGGCTCTGCTATAGAGAGTTCCCCCACCTCTCATAGCAGGTGCCCTTTACATAAAAGGCAAAATTTTGCCAAGCTCACTGCTGTTATTTGTGCAATAATAACATTTAGCAGATGTCATGGAGAAAACAAGATGGCCTCTAATACCTGATGTTGTTTTGTTTGAGATTATTTTTGAAAAATTTTCCACTTCCCTTTTTGGCCTAATTTATCTGATAATTGTGTTAAAGAAGGAAATAACTACTCCCCTCCCTTGCTTTCTCAAAGCTCCTTTTCTCAGGTATATGTTATAACTCATAAAATCATTTTGTTGGCATCAGTTTCCTCATCAGAGAGTTAAGTTTAAATATTTTGCTTATGGAAATGCACATTCACTTCCTAATATTTGCATAGAAACTGCAAGCTTATTTCTTACAAAGCAAACAGTTGGTTTTAGCAGTTACAAAGCAGAATAGAAATGTGCATTGATTTGCTAATTGTCTTTTCCCACTCTAACATCAGCCAGAACTCAACTTCTAGCTATGGCATATGAATAATTAAAAGGATTGAGGTTTCATGATTTACATTGGGTCTGGATGGGCTAAGACTTCTTACTTCACTTCCATTCTTCGCTAGCCTTCATGGGATTCTCTTTTAAGTCTTGAAATTTGGACAACTGGAGATATTTCAGTTTACAAAGATTTTCAAGAAAAATAATAAAACTTCAAAATAATTTGAAAATTACAGAGGATTGCACTTACGTTTACATGTCCTTGACCACCTGAATTGTTACTTGGAAAATGGAACAACAAAGGAAGTGTTATAGTGTATAGTTTATCATATATTATAAAAATATTTAAAGATATTATTTTGGCCGCTCTTGTGTTAGTACATACTTTTAATGAGATAATTTAGGAAAACTTCATATTTTTTTCTTTTTCTGAGTATTGCTAACATTAATACTTATGTTAATAACTTATTTTGATTGACTGCTAAGACCTAAGTAAATTCCATTCTTTCTTAGAAACTGCTCTCACAAGTTGTCATAGTTAATTAATGCAAACCAAAGTAGGCATCTGTAAAGCAATATGAACTATGATATCTGATATCTGAGAGGGATGGGTTCTAGGACCCATGGGTGCTCAAGTCCTTTATATAAAATTAAGGAGTATTTGCATCTAAATTTTGCAGTTTTCCTGTATACTTTAAATAATCTCTAGATTAATTTATAATACCTAATACAATGAAATGCTATGTAAATAATTGTTTTACTGTATTGTTATAAATTATACCTGGTATGATAAAATGGTATATAAATAATTGTTATATTGTGGTGTTTAGAGGATAATTATAGAGAAAGATAAACGTATATACATGTTCAATTTAGTGCAATTATTTTCAAATATTTGCAATCTGTGGTTAAATTTGTGGATATTCAGATATAGAAGGTCTCCTGTCTTTATTCCTAACATGCATTTTCCCCCACAAATATTGGTCCTCCACTACAGAAATATTTTCCACTGATTTCCTGGATTTGGGGTAAAGGATAAAAGTCGAGTTCTGACATTTCTCTCAATGTTTCAAAAGCTCCCATACCAAAATTATTAACAATTTTTTGGTAAATGTTTTGCTTAAACTAAAAATTTTAACACAATGTGTTTTGTTCTTGCTTCCCTTGCCCCAGAAGTCTCAGTTTGCACTATTATCGTGTGGCCAGTTCCAGCAAGGGCGAATGCAAGTTTTTGTTAGGCAGGCATGCTAGAGAACAGTAATTGGCTTAAATGCTGACAGTGTTGGGTCTACCCTTTCTGGGAAGAATACCTGAATAAAGTGAACTCTTTTTTCAGGATCTCTTTCCACTTCCATTTCAAGTCTAGAGCTGAAAGAACAGAATTAAAATGGTCCTGCTCTTCCCTAACTTGTCTGAACCTTCCTCCCTCTGATGTGAGACCTTACTGCGTGGGTCAAGTGTGGGACTAAAAGAGGAGGGTTTGGGGTATGTGGAAAAAATTCCTACCAAAGAATGTAATGATGTGGGGGCTGGGGCTGTAGCTCAGTGGTAGAGCGCTTGCCTAGCATGCGCGAGGCACTGGGTTCCATCCTCAGCACCACGTATAAATAAATAATAAATGAATAAAATAAAGACCCATCAACTAAAATAAAATTAAAAAAAAAAGAATGTAATGATGTAATTTTAGAGCAGTTTAAGAAAAAATAAAGTGAAGTTAACCTGTATTGGGGAACTGAAGAAAATAAAAAAGCTTGAAATACCTTAACTCTTTACTCTTTCATATTGATTTTTAAAAGGGGCAATGAAGATCTGTTAAAACCTATTAAAAAGACCAACTGTTTAATATGATATATTTAAAAATACTCTAAATTTTATTTTGAATAATATTTGATTCACAGAATTTCTGTGATTGCACTATCCATTACTGTATAGAAAATGTATAGTACTATGCTATAAATTCCCAAATTCTTATTCATGAAGAATTAACTAAATGATGTACAATATCTATTAGAAGATCTGTTCAGGACATCTCAATTATTTCTTTATCTCTTGTGCCAAAAGTCACTTTAGGAAAAAATGGCCAATTTGACTTAATGGGGTATCTATCAAAGAATCTCAATATATTCTTTAATTTTGGTTTGTGTTCTTAGCTGCCACCTTGTTATAAACTGATCACATTTAAATTGTCACATCTTTGATCATGTTGAGTGAGAAATTTAGATATGGCTAAGGATTATGGTAAGAAATAAATTTAGTGAAAAAATTATTTTTAACCCTAAGCAGATTTTCTCATTAAAAAAAAATGATAAAGTAAGAGATTCATCCTAGTAATTAGGTCTGTAACTGTCAGTAGAATGTTAGATATTTTTATGTGTCATAATCCTTTTATTAAAGAAAAGAATGTAGAAACTGACTGTTTGATACAACTTTAAGGTTCTCATTTCTAGTCATTTTCCAGGTACATAACAGTGTGATAAAGAGCTGAATCTGAAATATCAGCTCTTGCCTATGGCCATACCACCCTGAATGTGGCCATCTTGTCTGAAATATCAGCTCCTTATTGCATACTCTAAGCTGTTCTCCAGTGTCCTTGCTTTGCTTCTGCATGCAGCTCAACGGCTGTCAGAGGGGACTTCCCATGTGCGCTATCTGAGCTAGCCTTTGCATGGTAATGCCGTCCTTGCGGTGAGATGGAGAAACCTTTGGGTGCATTATGAATCAATTTGCTTCTGCAAAGCATTTTGTAAACCTGTTTATTTTCTTTACTTTGTATGCTATCTCTTTACTCCTGTTCTCTAATATCCCCCATCTTTCAACTCCATTTTCCCTTTAGATTCTGAGGAGTGTTCTTAAAATAAGAGCCAAGGCTTCCTGTGCTTATTTTCTTTCCCTGAGGTGACTCTTTCACACTTTGATTTGTACTGAAATCAAGGTGTACAAACATAAGGATTTATGTCATTTCTCATGGAAACTACCAGTAGACAGTTTAATTTGTTCATTCTGATGACAGTCTTAGGTGAAAGACATTTATTATTTTGTGTGAATGAATCACATTTACCACTACAGGAAATGTAAATTTGGGAAGGGTGAGTAATTACTTTTTGAGCTGATATTATTCTGACTGCATAGTGTATAGTTCAAGATGTATCAGCATATGTTTCTAGAAAAGTACATAATTAGTATAGCTTTTATTTTTCTGTCCTCAAACAGCTCAATGTATTTTAACACTTCACACAGTATTGCATCTGATTTTATTTAAAAGGCATTTGGCCAACAAACTTGGTACAGATGCCATCCCATCTCCTTTACCCTTCCTCCTCCACAATCAGTCTCTACCCTACTAGGTGAGAGGCAAACCGAGGCATGGACACTGAGGAAACCCAAGCAAGTTCAGAGGAGAACATATTAAATTCATTTGGGATTAAATAAGTAGCTATTTTGAAGCACAGAATAAAAATAGAAATCAATACTTACTTTTGTACAACTTCCCTCTTTTTACATTCAAATCTTTGAAGTGGGGTTATTAGCAATTATATTGCTATTTGTGGCACAGAATTAGAAGATAAAAGAAGAAGAGGAGGAGGAGGAAGAGGAGGAGAAAGAGGAGGAGGAAGAATGTAACAAGTATTTGTATGAAATTCCTAACACTGTGCCAGGCATTAGCCAAAGTACTAAGCACATTAACTTATCTAATCCACACAATAGCCTTAAGAGGTAGATAGAACTCCAATCACTATTTTACAGATGAGGAAACAGACATAACGAGATCAAGTAACACAGCTAAGGTCACACAGATATTTGGTAGCAGAGTTGGGATTTTAATATTAAGGATCTGTCTCCACGGCTTTTCTTCCTTTCTAGTGTTATTACTCAGTGACACCCATCTCTTGTTGGGCCTTCCAGACATATTTTTGGCTGAATAAACAAATGATAAAATAAAAGTTTAAAATAGATTGGAATGTATGTCTGCCATGTTTTAGTACAACTAAGTACAATAGGTTTGACCACAATTTACTTGTTAAGAGCGAAAGGGGCACAAGAGTGTTATTGACTGTGCATTCTGAGCAAGACACGATACTCCTGTGAAGGGGGTAATTTGAAGATTTTCAGATAAGGGAGAATGAAGCACAGAGACGTTCGTAAATATAACCAAAGTGACATTATAAGTGGTGAAGATAGCCTTCCAAACAGATCTGTCCTGCTCCAGAGCTTCTGTTTTTCTGGAACTAGATCTGCCTCAGCATGTGTCAATTAATATAAACGAGAGAAGCAGATCCAGTTACATGTGTCCACTGGCCAAACCAGATGCTTCTGGCACCAACCTGCAGGCCACCAATTTGCAACCTGGCATTCAATAATTGATGCTGTTTTCATAAAGTCAGTGCAGTGGGCATATGATGCTATTACTGGCCAACTTAGGGGCTTCATTTTTACAAAAACAAATGAATTATTCAGTATGTATAATGTTCTTCTTCAGAGAACTGAAGAATATTAAAAAATATCTACTATGCATCAGTTGCCATCTTAAGCAATTTACACCACTTTTCTCATTTAGTCTCTCCCAAACTTACATGAAGTAAATTGTACCAGTAGATTTATCTTACTGAGAAGGACACAAAGGGTAAAGGTCATTGCAAATGACAAAATTGGCATTCAAACCTAGGAAGTTTGGCTCCACAGTCTGGGCTCTTAAAAAAATCAGACTTTGCTAAAATTTTACAACCAAGGGTACTGAAGTATATTTGCTTCATAGCAAACAGTGTTGTACAGTAGCACAGCTATGTGTGAATGGTCGGACTCCTTTTCATATCTTAGCTTTCTTTGGAAATAAATAAAAGCTCTGCAAGTATCACTAAATAGCCGAATATAGTTTGGCAGGAATTTAACTACCTGGTGTCAATTAGGTAACTAAATATTGGAAGCTGATTAGGGGGTGGAAGTAGGAGAGAGGAGGCAGTAGCAGGACGGGGAAGAAGGAGGGACTGTGGCAAAATACACATGACATAACATTAGCAGAAAACGTGCAATATAAATCTCCAGTAGATTATTAAGGTAGAAATGCAAATATTGACTATGCAGATGAACAAGGACCAGAGGTGGCGCAAAAAAGAAAAATGCATTTGGAGATGAGGGTATAGATGATGTTTTGGGCTTTGTTATTTTAGTACTATATGAAATAAAGTATTAAAATAGTAAAACAATATCTAGAAGTCAGGAAATCAATAAGTATGCTAAAAATAAGTACAAAACATTAATTTACTGTGTGTGTGTGTTTATCACAATATTCTTTCAAAAGATAGTGCCTGTTCTACATTGCTTCTTTATAGTTAACACAATGAAATGAGAGAGATGTCAATGTTTCTTTGTGTAATATGTATGCCATGATTCTTTATTAGCTACCTACTTAGAAGTTCGTTGAGCATGATTATCTTGATGATTTTTGTTGCATACATTTTGTTACATCTGATCCCTTTCTCAAGACTCGCTGAGTTCTTAGAACTACAGATCAATCATTCCTAATTTAAAAATCTGAAATTTGGAATTGGAAATGCTCCAAAATCCAAAAGTTTTGATCATCAATATAATCACCGTGACAGATTCCACATCTGGCTTCATATGGTTATAGTCAAAACTGATGTGCACTAAAAATATTATATAAAACTATATTCAGGCTCTGTGACTAAATTGTTTCTGAAATATAAATTTTGTGTTTATTTTGGGTCTTATCCCCAAGATATCTCATTATGTATATGCAAATATTCCAAAGCCCAGAAACGAAATCTGAAATCTGTTCTACTTCTAGTCTCGAGCAATTTAGATAAAGATTTTCAACCTACAATTGGAATTATTTTTTTCCCAAATTATGTTCACATACTGCCAACTGCAGGGTATGCTTTTGGTACTATAGTCAAAGCAGTTGTACATGGATAAAAGTACTTCCTAATGCCTGTGCATTAGTTAAGGAGAACCTTGCTGCTATGGCAGATAAACCTAGTGATTTCACACAGCAAGAGTTTCTCTCTTATGTGAGAGTTCCATGAGAACGTCCCTAGTTGGATGGTTCTCCTCCACGCAGAAATTCAGAAATCCAGGCTTTATCTACTTTGTAGGTTCACCACCACCAGTTTATGATGACCAAACTAACCTTGGGGGCCATATTCACTCCAGTTGATCATATTACCTGTGGGATGTTTCATGGAACAACTAGATTGTAAAATGGAATGCATGCTTTTGTCAAATTTTATTGGCCAGGATTCAGTAACAGGACCTAACTTAAAGAGAGGCTGGGAAACATATTCCAGCTATGTACCAAGGAAGAAGAGGAAGCAGGGTTCATGGAGCATATAGCGTCTGTGCAGTTTACCCTGTTGGTCACTATGGATCTATTTCACTTTCTCCCACACGTGAACAATTTCACCTCTTTATAAATCATAAACTATCAAAAATAGCCAATAAACAATAAAATTTTCAGTGGTCAGTAATTATGAATAGTACTTTCTAATTTAGTAGGAATGAAGGGAAGCCTGATTCAAGCTACCCACAATGGTAACAAATTAAAAAACAATCTAGACAGTGTCATCCCTCCCAACAATATGAAACATTTCAATGTCACCAACATCTGTAAAAATATTTTTATTTTAAAATTTGTATGTGTGTATATTTATATTAACTATATCTACATTTGACCGTTTGGGTGTACACTGAGCACCCATTAGTGGGTATTTTAATAAACGCTGAAACTGTGAGAGACACAGCATCATGACCTCTTCTAATAAGGCAACTGAGCTCTAGTAAGAGCAAGATACTTTTCAATGTCAAAGCACTCATTAGTAGCACTTTTTCCTTAATCCAAACTGACCATCTACATTTTAGATCTCTTGCTAAAATGACTGCAATGTCATTCACTGACTGAAGGAATACAAGAGAATAAAAAGGGTTGAGGAATAAAATGGATTTTGTAATGTGAGATATTTTGTGGATAGATTTAATAGATAATTGAAATTTAAGTTTTGGAAATGTATATGAAGGTGAGAGTTAGAGATATAAACAAGATATGTAGCCTAATAGTGTCACTTGGATTTAATTGGAGGGAAATAGATATTTTAAGAAGCACTGAGAAAGAGGAAGGTGAGACATGAGAAGAAGTTCTGGGAATTTGGATCCATTAAAGAAGCTGAGTTTGAGAGTTGGGGTGAGTAGGAGGGAGTGGGGTCATGAGAACCGAGAGGACAGGCAGCAGCATCAGATTTTAAGTGGAGTCCAAGAAGGGCCTTAGTGATTTATCGCAGGTATTTTCAGAAGAATATAGGAAGTAAAAGACTTTAAGATGGATTGATAGTGCAGGAAGGCAATGTAAGTGATGGTCACATGGGAAGAGAGAGAGATGATTCCACATCACGATAGTGACAACGGCTTGAAGGAAGGGTTTCTGGAGTAGATTCATGAGAAAGTTCAAAAGGATTTTCTTTCACCTTTGGGAAGGTATTTGTAGTACCATAATGTTTTAAAAATAGTGCTTATTATCTCCTTAAGATTCTTTACAGCTAAAGTTAAATACAATTTATTTTTTGTCAACTTTATTAAAGTATAATTAAAAATAAAAATTGTATAAACAAAGTGTAAAAAAAATGTCTTGATATACATGGTGGAATCAATTGAGCTACTTAAACTCTGAGAACACTTATGGGAAAATCTTTGCAACATTAGTTTTGACAACAAATTTTGTTTTTAGCTATGACTGGAAATAAACAAGCATAGCTAATAAAAATGAAAATAAGCAAGGGGAATTATATCAACCTAAAAAGTTTCTGCAAAGGAACCAGCCAACCAGCCACAACATGAAAAGGTAACTATGGAATAGGAGAAGATATTTACCAACAATGTGCCCACTAAAGGGTTAATATAAAAAAATTATAAGGAAGTCTTACCACACAATAGCAAAATAAAATAAATAACCAATTAAAAATAGGAAAAAACATTTTTGAATATCTACACTCATGTTTATTAATGCTATTATTCACAATAGCCAAGATATGGAAGCAATATGTATATAAAATATGGATACATATATACACACATGATACAGAGACAGACATGAATATATGGAGATATGTATATCCATCTATGTATGTATGTGTATTTATATAGTGTATGTATATGTGTGTGTGTGTGTGTATATATATATAATGGAATAATATATAGCCTTAAAATATATATTATATATACATATATATGTATACTGTATAGCTTTAAAAAGATCCCAATATGCTAAGTGAAATAATCTAGGTGCAGAAAGACAAATACTGTATGATCTTATCTCTGGACTCAGTTGAATTCACAGAAGTAAAGACTAGCATGAGGATTACCAGAGACTATGGGAGAAAAGTGAATGAGTAAAGGGGAAATGTTGATTAGAGTGTTCAAAATTTCACTTAGTAGAAAAAGCTTTAGTACTCTATTGCACAGAATAGTGACTATAATAAATCATAGTGTATAATGTATTTCAAAATTGCTAAAATAGACTTTAAATATCTTCACCATGAAAAAGTGATTATGTGAGGTGATGGACTTATTAGTCTGATTTAATTACCCTACACTATAAACATGTATGAGAACACCATGTTGTATATGCCCACACAGCAAATACAATTATTTGTTGATTAAAAACAAAATTAAATAAAAAGTATAACACAATTCTGTGATATATTTGTTTGAAAGAATTTCCATTCTTTCCTAAGTGTTCTTAGGCATGGCCCTTAAGTTGCTTTTAGAGAGCAAAGCTTCATGCCTTTCTCCCCTCACCCTCGGCCGTCTAGATTTGGAAGAAGAGAACATTAGCTATGCTGTATGAAGGCCAGCACCCAGTGATATCCACTGGACTACAATTAATACGTGCCTTTGCTATTTTTACATCAAGATTTAAGACATTGCTTTTCTTAAGCTCAGAAATAAAGGTTATTGTTGTGCATGATATACTTTTTACTTTTCTTTCTATATTCTAAGACTAAAAAGGCAGAGTAAGAAAGTACCACATCTATTAGAATGGTACATTGATTTCTATGTAGGGGAGTGAGGTGCCAGAGTTGTGACCTCAGCAGTTCTGAAGGAAGGGGAAAATAATGTAACTCACAAACCTGACATTATCCTGAGGCAGAGGCTCCCAGTGACTGGAGACTGGAATTCGTACTTTAGTGTTTTGATCCTTGGTGATGTGGTAGATTTAAAAAAAAAAATCACTGTTCTGTTGTTTCTTAAGGAAATATAAACAGATTAAAGTCAGAATAACTTCCTCCACAGCAAAAGAAACAGTGATTGCATTTGAGAAAGAGCTGCTCTAAATGGGCAAATTGCAATAGACAAAAATAGTTTTCATCTCACAGACTTTCAGGTGAATAGACTACATCCTGGCACAGAAAATGCCACATCAGCTATCCCTGAGCTCCATGCATGAAAACTATGTGAATAGAAATAAATGAAAAAGGACAACAAATACATCAGTTTTACTATGGAGTGGAGCATTAATTACAAATGTCTAGTAGAGACCAGGAGTTAAGGAGAGATGGGAGTTGGTTGGAGAAGTCAGTTAGTCATAGGAAGCACTGTAGAAGTAGGTGACCTTAAAGGAGAGTTGAGGGAA
This sequence comes from Xerus rutilus, assembly GCA_028644305.1. NCBI lineage: Eukaryota > Metazoa > Chordata > Mammalia > Rodentia > Sciuridae > Xerus > Xerus rutilus. Next base: position 120,135,321 of record CM053399.1, read on the forward strand.
GGCTGAGTGAGCTTTGTCAATACAGCCAGAAAACAAGCAAGCAAGTTTGTTGACCCATTCAACAAGCGTTTATGGAGCGTTTGCTCTGTACATTCATTGCACCATGCTGACCACTAAGGATATAGACAAGTTGAAGTTGGAAATCACAGACCTGTCCAATGCAGCTGTGAGTTTAAAAGGACTTGGAATCATTATTCACATTCTGACTACATTGTCTTCAAGGTGTGTGGCTTTAGGAAAGTTGCACTATCATTTTAGGCTACAGTTTTTCTCATCTCTGAATAGAAGGCAAAATGTCTTCTTGGCAGAGCTATTGTAAGGAGTCTATGAGATAATAATATGCAAACAAAATACCAAAGGCTCAGAAAACGGATGTTGCTTTTCTGGATTAGAGCTTACATCTAGTGGAAGAAAGGGAGCTTTGACCAGGTACTTGGTTGGCAGCTACCTATGAATGGTTGGAGGAAGATGAAAACAGTCTACAAGTTTCAGGAGTCCTGAAAAGATTGCAGGGGTTCCTGTGCAGGAGAATATCATGATCACAGTGACTGTGTCACAGGTGGATTTTATGAGACGACAAGTCAGTCACCTCGGTAGCTACGAAAGCTTGGCATCCTGGAAAAATTCATTTTGTGTTTTCTGTAACTGCGTAGATTTGGAGATGCCATCTCATAAAAAATGTGTGTTGTAAACTTGAGCAATTTATGACATTCCCAGGAATTTATCAAGTATCTGTATAAAACTGAATATTCCCTTTCTCTGACTCCTCATTATCTTGCCTGTACCACCTTATAGAAAGACCTCAGGTACCTGGAAGACTTCTGTTTTCAGATACTTCATAAATTAAATAAAATTCTTAAGTGGACAAAAGATTATTGTTTTGGAGCTAATTGCTACGAAGTCTCTGTGGCAAAAGTTTTAATATTGGGCATTAATAGGAAAACTTTTAATTGTTGATATAAAAAGGTTTAGTATCCACTCAGGAATTATTAATTGAAATTTTAGTTTGGTATATATGTAAGTTCTTTAGGGTAGGGTGGACTGACCTGCTTTGTTTAGCATGTTTGATACTAGTGGATCCCAATGCAAATGGGAATTCCACTACCATTCCTACTTTGGCTCCAGTGAGCGACTGTGAACAACAACTTGGCCCTGTTACTGCTCATGCTTTGTTTACTATAAACTATAGACATAACTGACCTTATAAAAAATATATATATATATATATATATATACTGTTCATTGAAAGTGCATATAAAGATGTTTAATATGAAGAATGTAATCTGCTTATAATTTTGTGCAAAGTTAGAAAAATTATGATTGTAACAATTTTTTTTCTATTTGCCTCAACAAATGTTTTCAGTGAAAAAAATAAAAAATAAAAAAAAATAAATAAAATAAAAATAAAAAAAATAAAAAAAAAAAAAGTCAAGACAAAGCATTTGGTTTCCTCTTTCACAACTGCTCATTTTTGATGACTAATGGGGAAATCAATTTGTAAGTTGAAATGTATAAAAATGACAGCGGGGTTGTGGCTCAGTGGCAGAGTGCTTGCCTTGCACATGTGAGGCACTGGGTTCAATCCTCAGCACCACATAAAAATAAATAAAACAAAATGAATTGTGTCTATACTATAACTAAAAAATATTAAGACAAACAAACAAAAATGACACCAAGCTGGGCACGGTGGTGCACGCCTGTAATCCCAGCACTTTGGGAGCCTGAGACAGGAGAATCGCGAGTTCAAAGCCAGCCTCAGCAATGGCGAGGTGCTAAGCAACTCAGTGAGACCCTGTCTCTACATAAAACACAAAATAGGGCTGGGGATGTGGCTCAGTGGCCGAGTACCCCTGAGTTCAATCTCCAGTACCAAAAAAAAAAAAAAAACCCACAAAAATGACACCAAAGTCAATCTAGAGGATAAAATCTGATTTTTCGAATCCTTTTCTAGTTACTGTGAGCTAAAGATGAATTTTTATGGGACATGTAAGTGAACTGTGTAAGTGGACATGTAAAGTCCTGGAGATAAAAGGTTTAAACAGCACATCATACATAAATGTTCTCAAGAGATATATAATCTCAAAGGAGGAAGAAAGATATTCAAGATATATTTTGCAAATGTTGACTTGAGACAAAGAGTGTTGTAGAAGAAAGAGAGGGATAAAGGCAATGGGTTATAAAAGACAATTGAGTTGGACTTTTAGGGATAAGTAAGTGTTTAATAAATGAGTGGTTGTATAGAGAGGATGAAGTAGTTCTAGGCAGGAAGGACAGTCACTGATACAAAGAGATGAAAAAGTAGTAGCCATCAGGAAGCCCTGAAAACCAGAGAGGGTGGAGTTTGGAAGTGGAAGAATTAGGATTAACACATAAAGGCTAAGGTTGTTCCAGAATGCAAATAATCTTATTTTTAGAGCTAAGGAATATGCACATACAATAAATGAACAATAAAGACAACAGCTTGAGGACACATTCATATGCATGAATATTAGTGCCCAGTGCTTTAGCATATAAATAACTTTTTTTAAATGCCACAAATTCATGTAGACCAAAATCAAATTCCTATTCTTGATTGATTAATGTGGCAGACACAACTGATTTTCATATAAAATCATCTACCTTGGTTCTCCATTGAAAAATGAGCTTTTTTTCTCTTTATAGGGAATAAGATAAAATTCGAGAAAATGATAAGCTTTTATTTCCAATTTTCCAAGATAGTTCCTTTCATTACACCTAGCTTATTCTGGACATGGGGCAGGGAAGGAGATGGATTTCACTAGGCATTACATGAGAGGTATATGTTAGCTTTGCTTTTATCCAAATGTACCACGCATATTGCTGAAGGAACAGACCACCACACAATATCCAAAACAAAAAGTTGAATATGTTGCTGATTAAGCAAAGGCCAACTGTACTTATGAAGGAGAGTGAGCAAAGTCAGTGGATGAACTTGTATAGAATTTTGAGACATCTAAAGGTAGAAGGACTTTTAGAATTGAGCATGTTTAGGGACTGGCTGACCTTTGTGCCCTAATTCTGGACACCAGAGAGAAATTTTTGCTGTTGACCAACTTTCAGAAGCATCTTTATTGAAGTGATGCTGGCACAGATTGATTTAAAACCAATTTTGGGAATTTTATATGTTTGAGGCTCAAGGATGAAAGTCAACACTTCCCTTCTTGAATTTGTGGAATTTAAATTTATCCTCAAGAACATGTGAGCCAAAAAAACCCCACAGTAATATAAAAATATCAATGTACCAATTTTATGTATTTACTGCATGCCAGACAATGATTTTATTTAATCATTTTATTTAATCCTTATTTCAATTAAAAGAGGTAGGGATTATTTATCTCCATTGTCCAGAAGAGAGAAAGCAAAACTTGTGGACAGTAACTCTCTAAATGGGCACGACTGTGGTGTCTATGATGTTTTCTATTTTTAAAAAATTCTTTTTCCCTGATCTGGATATTTGATGATATCTGATATTTGAAAAAGATCTGGATATTTGATGATATCTGGTGTTGGCAAGTATATGGGGGAATATGCACTCTTGCCCAGGGCTACCAGGAGTGTAAATGGTGCAAAGAAAAATGACATTTCCCTCTAAAATTTAAAATAAGCAAAATTTTTATTCATCACTTCTCCATGTTTATTGTAGTTGTTTGTAACAGAGAAAATGGAAACTTAAATGTTCATCAATAGAAGGATGTTAAATTGTAATATAATTATAGAATTAAATCTTGCTTAACTTAATTATAAACGTGAGATCAATTCATCAATTAATCTTTCCTTTGTCTCAAAATGAAAAGAGAAGATACACTCAGAAACATAGAGTGTCATAGAATAATACAGGCAGTATTTCCTTTCACGTTGTGAAAGTGTGTGCCTGCATATGATCACATATTCTCAGACCATATCAGAAGATATGCCGCCCGCTTTGGGTAATGGGAGGGTGTCTTTTAAATTTTGCTTACTGCTCTTTTATATTGTCTGTATTTTTTCACTTTATAAAGAATGTTTTTTATTTATAAAAATAAATGTGGGGTTTAAAATATCATTGCTTGATTGAGTTACAGTTTTATCCTGGAAATGATTCTGTGTTTTCTAGTTCATTTAATCTTCCTACTCCCGTTTCTCCAGAACTTTTTTGTTTTTTCTCTTTTCTTTTTGGTATCAGGGATTGAACCCAGGGGCACTTAACCACTGAACCACACCCCCAGCCCTTTTTAATATTTTATTTAGAGACAGGGTCTCACTGAGTTGCTTAGGGCCTCAATAAATTGCCGAGGCAGGCTTTGAACTCGAGATCCCCCTACCTCAGCCTTCCAAGTCTCTGGGATTACAGGCATGTGCCACAGCACCTGGCTTCCCCAGAACCTTCTTGATAGACTGAGTGTGCAGATGCTGGACGTGTCCTTCCTCCATCCGCTTCATCCCCTCTTCCATCCTGTGTGCCTTTGTTTAGAATGCTGAGCATCCAGAAGGATGCCTTGGAATAAGACAGGGCAGACTTCTGCTGGTACTGTGAGTAGGCATTGCCTAGAGGGAAAAGAAAACAAACCTATGTGTTGAGAGATAACTCAGTGCAAACAAACTATGTAGAAACAAATATTGTGATGCCAACATATAACCTCTTAACTATAGACTGATGAATTAGAAATAAAGGGACCTCATTCCTAATTAAAAATGAGGATTTATGTTGGAAATGAGGAATTAAATCTGTTAGGATTGTACAAAAGTGTATGATATTCTTAATCAGAAATATAGTAAAAGCAGAATTTATGGAAGTTATTAGAAACATAGTGGGAGCTAATTTTATCTTGTTCCTTAAAAATGATGATTTAAAAATAATGGGACATATGTTGAACTGAAGTTTAACTTTATCTGATCTGCAAAAAGATTTGCCAAGCACAGTAGTACTGTTATAAAGATATTCAAAGCTTATTTAATCTGTTCTATAAAGCTCCTATTAAAATTACTGACCTAATTGTTGGTGTGCAAACATGCAATAATCAGACTTATCTGTTAATTAAAGTTGTCCCCAAAGTATTTATTTCTACATAATAAAATATTAGACTTTAAATTACTTTTAAGAAGTTTTTAAGTAATAGGAGAAAATACGTTTATGAGATACTGTTTAAAGTCCAATGGCATTCTCAGATTTGTTCATAGATGGGTTGACAGTAATGAGACAGACTTTTTCTAGCTCATGTTCAGTTACAAAGCATCAGTCTGACATCAATATAGGTAAGAAGAATAGAAAGTTTTATAGACACTCAAATCATTAGTTTTAAAGGACAAAATGAAAATCAGTAGCTCCTACTATGTTTCTAACAACTTTTATAAATTCTGCTTTTAATATTTTTCTAGTTAAGAATATCACACACTTTTGTAAATACTTAACAGATTTCATTCCTCATCTTGGTCTGGGCTTCACTGTGTATTGTCAAAATTCATTTATGTATGTTTTTCCTCAGAGGCAATTCATCTCTGGACATTAATCAGTTTCTTTCATGGAGTCTAATTTACAAATTAAATGTTCTTGGAGAGAGGACATTAAGGTAGATATAGGGCTTGCCATTAAAAACATATGTCATAAGAGCAGAGCAGGCATGAAATTAGGAGGAAATGAAGGATTGGAAGTTTTTTATAAAACGATTACTTAGATTTTTCTAATTTTTTAGTTTGTGAATAGTTTGAATGCAATGAATAGTTAATCTCTAATATTTCTTTAATATAATAAATACCTAGGACCTAAAGTATTTAAGAGTGGTTCCCTTACGTGTTGAATTGACTTACACTCCTACCCCAATAAGATGTGTCGAAGGCATAACCTCCACTCCTTAAAATGTGACCTTATTTAGAAATAGAATAATTGCAAATGTATTTAGCTAATATAAGTTTACCCTGGAGTCGGCGGGCTCCTCATCTAATATGATTGGCATCTTTATAAGAAGACAGCTCTGTGAAGAGAGACACACAGGTGGAACACCATGCAATGTTAAAGGCCTAGATTATAGTCACATAGCTGCAAGCCCAGAGGCACCAAAGATTGCCAGCAAGCCACTATAAGTTAGGAAGAAGAAAGGAAGGACTCCCCCACAGGTTTCAAAGGGAGCATGGCCTTGCAGACAACACCTTCATTTTGGAATTTTAGCCTCAAGGCTACATGAAAACAATAAATCTCTGAAGTTTTAAGCCACCCAGTTTGTGGTACTCTGTTAAAGCAGCCCTAGGAAATGAATACTCCTTACATATGAGATTATGTTGCTTTTTGCACGCATAATCTCCATTCTCTGCAAGGTGTTCTTGATATTTATAGTGATCACTGAGTTCAGGCATGAGTTGCCTTGTCTCTATGAGCCTGTTTCCTGATCCACAAAATATTTAGACTCCAATCTGATAGCAGTGTTTTGTGTGGTGAGACCACACATTAAGCACACAGTACAGGACTTGACGCACCATACATGCATAATAAATAAATGTGAGGTCTCTCACATTACCTCTCAGTGAATTGAGGACAGCAGATTGCTCAAGGAGAAGCTTTGTCCAAAGTCTATTCTAATTAGTCTCCGAGTAAGAGAAGCCTGGTCCATGTCAGTAATTGGGCTTATTCTCCACCTCGCCCAGACAGCCCAGTAGGAAACAAAGAGACTCGCCCTATTGCCAAAATAAGCTTTGGGGGTTTCTGGGTTTCTTTTGTTGTTGTTGTTATTGTTTCTGTTTTATTTTGGTTTTTATACATTCTGCATGAAATATTACTTGGATATTTGTGGAATTTCTACAAGTTACTCTCTTGAATTTACATCAAGGGCTAGGATTGTGCTTTTCAATAATAGGAACTAGGGATGAAAAAGGTAGATCTGCGATGGCTGTGGTTATACCTTAGTATGATATCCAGGATTGCTCTGAATTGATTTTTTTGAACATCTCCTCTTTCCTTTCATGCATCAGATGCACACTGGATTTTTATTGCTTTAGAGTTTGTAGCTTCCCCCACAGCACCTTTTGTACCTCAAGAGTGCCCTTTAGTTCACTTGAGAGCCCAATCTTTGAAAAAGTACTTGGTTCTCTAAGCATGCCCTTAGTTTGCCCATGAATGTACTTTCACATCTGCTTGTTATAGAAGGCAGACAAATCATAGGACAGCCTGTATCTTGCCGCCTGCTATTCTGAGTGTATGTGTTTGTGTATGTGTTCTGACAACTTATTTTTCTTTCCCACCCTCCTTTTTTGTAAGACTGAAATGCATTGTGCTGTCATGTATACCTAAGTAGAATAAATAAATTTTTAAAAATAAAGGTCTTTTCCTTCCATGAAAAAAAAAGAGTGAAATAAACTTCTTCATCAGTTACAAATAGGACTTGGATGCAAATTCTCCTGTAGTAAATAGTGCAGGGAATTACGTTGAATGAGGTCTTGTCAAGCCCTTGCCTAAGAGCAGGTTTTAATGGATCAGAGACTAAAATAAATATATGGAGAAAGCTGGGACAATAAGACAGAAGAAAAGGCCAAATACCAAGACTGTCCACAACAAGGTTTTGCCTCCTTTGTAATGTTGCCCAAGGCTGCTTCTAGATGAAAACTACACAGCAAGAATGTTGTCCAGCTGCTCTGTGCAGACATGAAATCTGCCCAAATAGTGTTATTGCAGAGAGCAATGATGAGAGTAATCAAGGGCTAGCAGATATTAAGAGAGACCTTGGTTACTTCCATTTGCAAGGCTTTAACAGTACTGAAGATGGTTGGTGCAGAGGGACGGAAGTAGACAAAACCACGCCTGTAATCTTAGCGACTCAGGGAGGCTGAGGCAGGAGAATCGCGAGTTCAATGCCAGCCTCAGCAAAAGCGAGCCACTAAGCAACTCAGTGAGATTCTGTCTCTAAATAAAACACAAAATCGGGCTGCGGATGTGGCTCAGTGGTCGAATGCCCCTGAGTTCAATCACTGGCACCCCCTACAAAATTTTTTTTTGTAGCATGATTTACATGTTCACATTATAACAAATTAATACTTTTTCTTAGAGAAACAATTTAACACTTTCTTCTTCTAACTAAAAGTCTGTCTTTTACAGAGCTGGGATGGAACCCAGGGCTTCCTGCATGCTAGGCAATTGCACTACCACTGAGCTACACCCCAATCCCTAAGCCTGAAGTCCAGATTTGCGGCCCTTTCTAAGAATGAGCATTGGGCCAAGGGGCACTCTTGGAGCACCTAATCCCTGGCATTGACTTGTATCTTAGTTATGCTTTGATCTACTTCCATGTGGCATGTCACTAATAGTGAGACCTCTTCATGTGATGTATTCCTTTCTTCTTCTCTGACAACCATACATTGGTGATAAATGGAAGAGCACCCCCAAAAGTTGTGTTTGGAGGATTATACTAAAAGCTGGCAGGGTTGCCTGTCCACACTTACAGCTGGGCTGATGGTAGGACTTGACTTTTGCTGGCAAGGGTATAGGAGAGAATGTGGCAAAACTGAAGTACTGTTGGTCACTGTTCAGTGGGCCCTTAATGAACCACTATTGCATTCATTGGCATATGAGTGAGGCCTAAAAATGCTAACTCTGCTTTCTTCTTCTATTCTTTTATCTGTATTCCTATAGAGGAGATTTCCTGGAGCTTCTTATTTAAAATGACCCAGTAGGTTAAACTGGGATATACATACTTGTTCAATAACTAAGGGCAATGAGAAAATTATATCACCCCTATCATTCTTGTTATTAGTGTGTCAGATAGCAATGTTACTAGCTACAATGATAGAAACTCAAGAAGGGAAGGTTTTTCCAAGCTGTGTGTATTTGGATGCGAAAGTGATCCAAATCAATTATCTTTAATGTTTATTACAGATTAGCATAACATTAATAAGCAAAACTTAGAAAAGAAGAGGTTGCTATATAATATCAAAAACCATGCAGTGCAACTGTATTTGGCTAGGACTTTTGTTGTGGTAGTTTTCAGGAGAAGGAGACAATAATTGCTGTAAGACAGGAAAAGAAAGAGCAAAAGAGGAAAAGTATTTTCAAAGGGAATGGATGGCTAGAAGGAGAAATGCCTCCAGCATTGCTTCCAAGAGAAAGATTTGGTTCAAGTGAGAGCTTTTCTTTTCCCTGCTTTGACTTTGTGTATGTGTAGAGAACATAGCCGGTAGTGCAAGCCAGTCCCATAGTGTATGCATGGCCCTGGCCTTGCAGTTTGTGAGCTATGCTGTTATAATACTGCATACATCAGCTCTGCATCCCAAACATTTATTTCATTTTAAGTCCTTCCTAAGTGGTGGATAATGGATAAACAAAGTACATTTTTCAGTGTACCAAAATTCCTCACTATTTACTACCTTGTCCAGTATGTACTATCTACTGCCAAATTATTTAATGTCCTTTTTTGTACTATTTGAGGAGTGAGTTAAATCATTCTATTTCTTGATGTGCTTTTTTTCCACCAATGAACATTTTTTTCTGGCATGTGTAAGCCGTTTTGCTATTCTATGCTTTATTATGTTAAGTTTGATCAAATAAAATTCAAAATTGCTGAAAATGTATTTTAGAACAAATTGGTTTTTTATTTTTTATAAATATACATGAAATTAGGACCATTTTCTTCTGTAGTGCCTGCCTGCAAGTTAAGTGGAATAAAATAGAAATTATTTTGCTTAGCCATATATACTAACATAAGAGCTTAAAGGAACCCAAGTTCCTCTTGCAGACGTGAAATCCTAGAAGGCCTCTTCTCCTTCTGAAGTTATCATTTGAGGGGGCAATTTCAATGGGATGGGATCTCTGTGCATACAAATGTGGCTAATAAATTAACAGTATTTATCTTCTCTCTCTCTTTCTCTCTCTCTCTGTCTCTCATACACACACACACACACATACACACACACACATTCATATCCCAAACATTGCTATATATCCTATTCTGTGCTATGACTTGAACTTAAGAAACTTCACTGAAATCTTTGTGGCAAATACATACTCAGTAATGAAAAAGATAATGGAACAAGTATGTGTTTAATAAAACACATACTTCAGGACTTTTTATACACTGTGTGCATTGGATTAAGTGCAGTCCTAAAAAATAAGTAAGACATTTGAGTATGATGTGCAATCAGATTTGGGGGCATGAATCGTGTGGAAGCCTTGGTTTCCTTCATTTGATATATTTAATGATGGCCTGGAGTTTTGCTAAGCATGCAGAGTCCTAGGCCCTGATGATTCTGATACAGCATTTATGGAGTGGTCCAGAAAGTTGTATTACCAGACACGTCGGGTGGTTATGATGCTGTTCTTCCAGGAATGCAGAGGGATCATCTAGTGCTGACTAGGGAGAGGATCATCTGGTCCAGACATTGGAGCAAAAGCTTGACCTCAGCATTATTCCCCAGCTAGTTTCATCAGAGTCCCATGTGAGGGAATATATATGGTGGATACAGGAACAGCAGTGGATGACCCTCTGTGGCTAAAGAACAATGGTGAACTTGACATCACTTTCTGAACTTTCCAAAAGAAGAATTCAACTGTAGAAATGCAATAATGTACAATAATTATACCTTAAAGGGAACAAAAACAAGGTAGTTGTGGAAACTACTCCACATAGTTCTCCACATAGGTGTCTGATGATAAAATGTTTACTAAATGCCATGAATTCTCCTCATTTAGGATCATCAGTTATTGCTTACTATAAATTTCCTATTTGCTGCTTTATCTTGAGTAAGTTGACCTCAGAGCTTGGGCTGTCATCTTACCATTTTGTGGTTCAAAGAACCAAGTGTTCTTCTAATCAAAAGAAAAACAACAGTTTCCTACTCCATTATTCTTTTTAAAAACCAAACACTCATTTTGATTAAAACGGAAATTGGAGTTTAGAAAAAAGACACATACTTTTCCATATAAGGTTCAAAGTTCTAGGGTGCTGTGGTAGCACAAGATCAGTTTCATTCAACTTAAAAGAGAATTGGGATGATCTGAAGGTTGAGTGATAGGTTAATACCTTTGTTCTCAGGAAGAGTTTAGATTTCCCTTACTTTATAAAGTAGGGGTGTTAAAAAGACATGGTTATGTTAATTTTAATGGGAATGACTCTGACTTCTGAAGTATCTGGGTCCTCAAATAAGGGCAGTCTTGTCATCCCCCAGTGACTAAATTAACATGAAAAAAATAAACACTCTAGAGCTTTCATGAAATGTTTGCTTTTATTCTGGCAACTTAATTCTCACAGAACTGAAAAGCTGAACCTTAAATGAAATTTCATTCTGTAATTAGAAGATCAAATATGCCAGAATTTGGGAATAAGTTCAGGACCCTCTTTTCAAAAACTGTCAACCTTTTATTTACTCTGCCTACATAATCTTATGATTCAGAAGTTTTAGCTGGGGTCAGAAAGTCTCAAATCTTATGTATACAAAAGAGAAACTCTTTGTTATACATACAGTCTTTATTTAACTTGATAAAAATAATATAAAGAAAATTTCTCTGGCAACAAAGGAGGTGGCCAAAGATACCTTACTTATTCTCGTAGCTACTCATTACACATTCCATGGGAGCTGTGTATCTACCATGCCTCCTTCCTTCATATTCAGGAGGACACATTTTCAGAAATTAATTTGACCTTGGAGTATCTGTTATGGATTCCTGTGAAGGACTGAAGTATTGTAACTCACATTTCTTTCAAGTACAGAACTTACAAAGTATAGTCGTCTTTCTAAAAATGGGATCAGGCATGACCCACGCTTTAGGACATTATGACCAGGTTAAATTCCTTTTCAGATGAACTGATTTTGAAATACATTGGCAAGGATATTCCTTTGTAAGAAAGATAGATGATCAGGCTCTCCCACTTTACTGCATAGTGTAGAACCTATTACACTCTGTTGATATAGAGATGATTTCCAACATGGTGGTTCAACTAAGCAATTTCCTCCTGTGGTGAACTCAAGCTTCCTAGGTACACAAATGCCATATGGTGATGGTGGGTCCTGCTGCTATTATCAGGTAAGCCACTAAAATTTACTTCCTATTTTGGAAGGCAGATTTGATTGGAGAAATCTCTTTATGATTTTAAAATTTTGTTTAGCAGAATATTTATGGGAAAATATTCTCCAGATGGAAATTTCCCTGAGAGAGAAGAGAAGAAGAGTAGGTTATGTTCAATTGGTGTGATAAGTGATGTGCTTCTAGTGTAGAACAAGTCAAAGAAGTCTTCAGAAAAAGCATGGGGTCTGTGGTTTCCTGATTGCCTGGCCTCATTCAACACTGTTCTTATTTTACAGTTTCAGTTACTACTAGCTTTGTTTTTTGTTTTTGTTTTTTAAATAGAGATTTGTTTCAGAATCATTGAAATGGTCCAAATTTGCCAGAAAATAAAAAATCTTCCGTTTTATTACACATAGCATGCATTTGGGTTTGGTTTCTAATAAAGCAATGTCAGGCATAGACAGGAGCAGGCGAATGAAGAGACTGAAGTCTTGGAGGTGGGGGAGGTGTTGCTCCTTGCAGACAATAGCAAGGCTGCTGCATGACTCTTACTCACTTTTAAGATCAGGAGTGTGCAGGGTTCTTCCCTCTCTCTGGCTTTTAACCATGGTCTAGTTCTCCAAATTCTTTCAGATCCAGTCTGATCCAGCGGGACAGTCCCTCACACTGGAACCAGCAGTGCATGTTTAGTTGGTCCAGGGCATTTTGCACCAAACTGTACTGTTTCAGTTAAGTTCCCTTGTTTCTCTCCAAAGGCTTGTCAATCCCTTGAAGGCAGGGAGACACCCAGAATGTAAGAACCAAGGAAATTCAAGGTTCAGTATCTTCTGAAAATTCCTTTTTCATTGACTTCATTCTAATGCATGACACTTTGATTTAATAAAGGTTTAAACTGTCCTCTAAAGTGTTAAAAACGTTTTAAAATCAAAGTTAATTCTGAGAATCTTGATTCTATGGTGGCTGGGATGTCATTAGGGAATAACACAGGTTAATTACCTTGACTTCACAGTATAAACTCCTCTGATGTAAGTAGAGCATCCCTGCCTGTCAATGGCGGAGGCAGGCATTTTCAACAGCAGATTGGAATAACAAGAATATGGAGCTCATGAGTATGAAATAGATGTGGCTGCAATAATATCGGGCCTTTGTTTACTTAGAAAATATTATTAGGGAATGAATCTTACAAAATTGCAATTTTTCCCTTGAGTATACTATTCATCATCTCAGAAATTGCCTTACTTTTAGTGATTATATATTTTTTAAAATAACATCTTCTAGCTACCAATGTCATAAAGATCATATCCTAAAAGAAATAGTCCTAAATGTTCCCATAGTATTAAATGCATCATGTTTTCAAATTAATTATTTGCAAACATCATATGACATCATAGATTTGCTAGAATTTAAAAGCCTTTGGTATGGACAGGTCTAAAATCTCACCTGATGGGGATTTTTTTGGGTAATGATAAATGATGATTAATTTGAACCACAAACGAAATTGCCTGAGATCCTTTAGAAGGAAGAGAAACTACATTTTGTTTTCATTTCCTCTTTCATTTTAAATGTCTTAAGTGTATGATCTACTGTATTCCGAAGTTTTTATAGCAAATTTCTATGAAAAAAATATTGTTTCATTATGTTTATGCTGTCTAAAACAAAACAATTTATGTATTCACTCTCTGTAGCATGTTTCATTCTGATGTGTTTTAAGTTGGGAAATACACATAACATATGAATAAGAACTTCTTCCTGAAGTGAACTCAGGAAGAAGTAAAAATACAGCTGTACGCTATAGGTCATACCTCACACATTACTATCCTTGTCATTGTGTGGGTTTATGCATTTATCATATACCTTTTCTGCCAGTACAATTGTGTGATAAAAATCTTACCTAGAAGAAAATAAATCACAAGGCCTAACACTGAATAATATTTATACTTGTACTTGGTTTAAGATTATATCTCATCTTAACACAAAACATCTTCTGTTAGCAAAGGAAAATTCATTGGACACATTTTTTTTTCCTTTACTCTTCCCATTGTGATATGAAAATAGTCTCCTTTTAGCTTGGGGATGGTGCGTTAAGAAAAAGAGCAAGTGAAAACTTCATAAAAGTCCATGCAAGAGAGTCCTACATGGCATTTTCACAGAACAACAAACTAAGCCACGATGCATTAGTCCCAAAGCCAAAGGAAACCAGCTAAAAACCTGAAAACCATACAAAGTCCTGAGTCTGGGTTGGGTATATTTTATAATATTTAGAATATTTGTTGGATCTTCCCTAAGTTGAAGATTTGTGGAATAGACCAGGTTGACTTAATGAATAAATGACATGAGCTTCTGTATGTGTGTGTGTGAAAACTTCAGTATGGAGTTTATCAGACAACTATTTTCCATTGAATGGCATAAAATAATTGATTGCACTGTACAATCAACATTTCTGCCAACATTTCTGCTCCTGGCTTTGTTTTTTTTTTAAATTTTTTATTTAGGCTTACACGTTAACAGTGCAAGTTGATTCATTGTACATAGATAGAGGATAATATATCAATTCTCTAGTTGTAAGTTGTATAGAATCACAACATATATGCAGTCATACATAAAGTTAGGGCTATGATGATCATCATATTTCACCACCTTTGCTGTCCCCATGCCCCCTCCCCCCCTTATACCCCAGTGCACAGAGATCCACCATTGTTCCCATGTCTTTCCCCACATTTTGGATCAGCATCCACTTATCAACGAGTACATTTGGCATTTGGTTTTCTGAGATTGACTTACTTCACTTAGCATGATATTCTCCAACTCCATCCATTTACCTGCAAATGCCATAATTTTATTCTCTCTTATTGCTGAGTAATATTCCATT
>CM053399.1:120150666-120265156 GCA_028644305.1 Xerus rutilus
AAAAAAAAAAAAAAAAAACTGCATCATCTCATCTACTCTTAGAATAAGTTTTGTGGGCCCTCTTTCCAACCACTGTTGAACCTAAAGAACATACTTTGTAAATTGGAAGCCTGAAAGGTCACATCTGACTTATGCATTTTATTTGGAACAATGCTGCTTGGAAAAAAATTGGTTTTTTAGTCAAAATATTAAAATTATAAAATTTCATACTCACGCATAAATCAACATTGGATGATCCACTTCACAACGTGCAAAAATCATTTGAAGCTTAGCAGCAACAACTTTATTTATACAGGTGTCCAGTTCTTAGTGGACCACAGTCCTCACTACTTCCTGTTTTTTTCCCTGTGTGGATACCGGATGCAACTGCCATTCATCTCTTCTCTTCCACTGTATGCTCTTATTATAGAGAAATATTTTCTTGAATCCATGACTTTGTTAATTGTGGGAAAATGAATGATAGCTGGAGAAAGCAGCTTATTTCAAGCAAAGACTGGAAACTAGTTTATTTGTGCTAGAAAAGTATATTCTTACACATGAAATGCAAAAAAAGAAAAACAAATGTCTGGATCTTTACCCAGACAATTTTACTCATTTAAATTGCTTCCTTGTACTTGTAGGCATTTAAGTTTGTGGATCTTAAAAAAATTCAGAGAATAATGTTAGTATTAAAATTATACTAACACTCCCAGGAAGGAACCATTGCCAGAAGACAGTACAACCCATGTAGGAAGATTGTCGAGGCCTGAGGAAGGTGTCAGTGGTGCTGTGTGGCCAATCTTGACAACTCTAAACCTCCACTCAGTACCCACTGCTGTCTCGTCCTTTCCACCTAAGGGTACGTGGGGACTGTGCCATTAGGGGGTTTCTAAGGTGCAATTCTAATTATTCACAAAGGACAGATGGTACAGGATCTGTCCTGATTTACTCTCTGGTGCTAGGAAGTACAAAAGAGTGAAAACTAGCCTGCAAAGGAAGGCAGCAGAGAAGTTATCTATTCAAAAAGTCATTGCAATGTGTGTGCCACTTTGAAATAGAAGTGACTGGTGGCTTCAAAGCAATGTAAACAATGCCACTAAATATGATATGATGATGGGTGGTGGTAGTTTTAACTTGATTTGCTTTTCCTATTACAGTAACATTTTTGGCAGGCCATTTTTATATTCTCTGTGAGGTGATAATAATAGTTCTTCCTCTAAATGAGGTGTGTCATAATACACTTATTTTCAGCTTGAGCAAAAACAATTCTTTAGCAGTTTATTTGTCATGGGATATTATACAGATTTTGGGAAGAAAATTATGTGCCTGATAAAAATTACAGTTTTATTTCCTCAGTTCATCCATATCCTGCCCTCCATTCATCCCTTCTACTTCTTCTTCTGTACAAGTAGGATGCTGTTAGATTTTTTAGCAGTATATGCTGTCATGATTCCATCCATAACTGGTTTATTAAGGCTGGGTAAACCTCAAAAAGCTTAGCAGGAAAAACATGGAAAGAAGGAAGGAAGGAAGGAAGGAAGGAAGGAAGGAAGGAAGGAAGGAAGGAAGGAAGGAAGGAAGGGAGGGAGGGAGGGAGGGAGGGAGGGAAGGAGGGAGGGAGGAGGGAGTGAGGGAGAAAACTGTAAGCCACTTGTGCCATTAGGGGGTTTTAATTGGAACCTTAGCCCTGAGCCTATGGTTCTCAGAACTCTAATTAGGTTCTAAATTAACATCTGTGTGGAGGAAACTGTTGGCTTTAGGAGCATGTTATCACTATGAGGCAGAGTGACGTTTATAAAGAATACAAAATGAAACTTGTTTGGGGAGAAACAAATGGAGTTCATTTGTTGGGAAGGGCATAATGTTTGATAGTTTTGCTGGTTTTATGGATGAAGCAAGTATTATTCTGATAAATTCAGTCTTGTATTCTTCATGTCTTTGAGTGTACACTTGTGGAATATCAGGAGAAAATAGCAGTGAATTTTACATAAAAGACAATAATGTCTTTATTTCATTGTATCATATTCACTGGTCTTAAAAAAGAATGACAGGAGGGAAATAAATGAGCAAATAATCTAGGTAGCACTGGAAAAAACAAAAGCATGTTTGGAATGATTTGGATGTAATTTTACTGGTTTTAAACCAACGGGTGCAAGTGCTCATTTAAAAGATAATATCTGATGTATTTCATTTGATACTGTCATGAATTTAAAAATATTACAGCTTGTTTTCTGTTTTCTGTGGACCAACTACGTTTTAGGTACTATGTCCATTGATATTTTCTCTGTCTGATTCATTGTGTATCAAACGCAAATGGAACCTTAGGAAACTGCTGTTATAGAGGGGAAAATAATGAAAGAAAGAAAACTAGACACCTCCTACACACCATAAATTTTCACAAACTGTTAAATCCTGTCTATCCAATACACATTTCTGTAAACCATTGCAAATAGTTAAAAGAAACCCGTAAATTTGATGAACTGGCCAGTGAATTAACTTTTAGAACACTGGTTTTAAATAAAGTGGTTGTCCAGCCAACTGGGGACATAAGAAATATCTTCGAGGATGTTGGCACGGGGTTGCCCTGGCTCCTGCCTCTCCTAATGTTCAGCTCCTCCTTGATGATGTCAGCAGCTCTCCCATCACCTGTTTTTGAGCTCATTCTAAATACAACCTTCACACAGGCTATTCAGCATCTGTCATTTGATAGCAAGAGTCCCAACTGAACCTGCTGGATGTTGGATCCTACACTGAAATTTTCTTTGGCCACAGTGACCACGGACTTCCCCCAATGGTCAAATCTAGTGGCTATAATTTTGTCCTTATATTTCCTGATAATTCTCTTCTTTTTCCCTGTGTGACTATTCTCTGCAACTTGCATTCTATTTTTTTGGTTTCTTGGATTCTTCCTTCCAGGATCTTTGGCCTCACTAGTGGTTCCTTCTGTTGACTTTATATCTGTCTTCACCTGCCTGTTCCTTTTAATGGGTGTTTCTCCAGGACCCAGTCTTTTTTCTTCTGATCATCTTACTTTACATTTTTAAATGTGTTCTCCTATGTGCATGACTTCAAATAATGTCCCTGCACTGAAAATCCCAAATTTATCCCCTGTATTGGCCTGTTTGCTGATCTCTAGATACATGTCCAACTGTCAACTTACTATCTCAGTTTGAGTATCTCATAAATACTTTAATCTCTTCATCCTTTTCTGAATTTTCCTCTCTGATGCTGCCCATCTTGATAAATGGCACCATCATTCACTACCAGTACACCACGCTGTGCCTCTTCCATCTGTCACCCTTTGGTGTTCATTTAGTCACCAAATTCTGCCATTTCCATCTCCCGAATCAACAACCAGCTTCCCCATCTTCCTCCCTCCCTAACTCCTTCCTTTCCTCCTTCCCCTCCCTTTCCCTTCCTCCTCTTTTTCCCCGAACCCTCCCCTCTTACAATGTATTTCTCCTGCCCTAGTACAGTTCTGTATCTGTTCTCACACAAAACATCACAACTGCTCCTGAGTGCTATGTTCTATTTCATCTGAACTCCTTCTAATCTGTCCTTCACATTGTGGTTTCTAAGGTGCAATTCTAATTATGTCCCTTTTGGAGGTAAGATGTTTATTCTCTTCAGAACAGAGTGATCTCTTTAGTATAAATAGAAGGCCCTTGTAAACTGGCCTCTGCTTAGCACTCTTAATATTTTTCTTTCACTCCGCGACCTGTATCCATAGCTATCACATTTTCTACAGGTTGTGTGCAGATTAAAGCTTTCAAGCCTCTGCACCTGTTCTGTGATGATCCATGTGAAGCCTCACCTCCCATAGGAAATCTCTGCCTCCCCAACCTGACATCACACTTCCCTATTGTGCTCCCACAGCATCTTGTGCCCACACATCTCTTCTTAGTGCCTATCATACCCTTCTGTAATAATCTGTTTACTTGTTTGTCTCTTCTGTTGAAGTCCAAATTCTATTCAGTTTATCTCCTCACAACTGAGCCCAGCACATGACAGATTGTCAATGAAAGTCTGTGGAATGAATGATTAACGTATCAGTGAATGAATGTACAGCATAATAAATGAGCAAATTAAGACACCGGTGTTTCATTTCTGAAATTCCATTCCATTTCTGTAATTTCATTTACATTTTAAAGTCTGCATATTTTGAGGAGAGTTGAATTCTTATTATATACATATTTCAATTAATACTCTATGAAGTATATCTGTTTTTTTGAAAAAGAATATAAGACACCTAGTACAAAAAAACTGTGGTTTATTAGGAGACCCTAAGCAACTTAGTGAGACCCTGTCTCAAAATAAAATAAAAATAAATAAATAAATAAATAAATAGGGCTGAGCATGTGGCTCAGTGGTTAAGTGCCCTTTGGTTCAATCCCTGGTACAAAACCAAACCAAACCAAACACACACACACACACATACACAACAACAACACAAACCTGTGGTCTAAATGAACAAATCTATAGTGTTGTTTTCATCTTTGTTCACTGTCATGTCCTGTTGGTTGTTGTGACTGTCAATTATTGTCATATGGTAGATATGGAACCTGTAGGTTCCCAGAAATATGAAAACTTATATTTTTTATTCTAATCCCCAGGCTATAATTTCTTTTAATGAGATTGTTTTAAAAGATCCTCTGGAATCTGTAGGAGCTCAATAATATGAATATAGTAAACTTTTAGGTATTTCAGTCATCTCTTCACAGAGTTTTAAATGAGTAAGAATCCCTTTTGTAATAATTCTCCTGTCTTTTAGTCAGCTTTTCCACTGCTGCAACTTAAAGACCCAACCAGCACAATTGTAAAGGAGGAAAAAAGTTTGAAGGCCCATGGTTTCAAGGTCTCAATCCATAGACAGCAGGCTGCATTCCTCGGGACTGGAGGTGAGGCGGAACATCATGGTAGAAGAGTGTGGCAGAAGGAAGCAGCTCACATGATGATCAGAAATCAGAGAGACTCCACTCACCAGATATAAATATATATACCCCAAAGTCATACCCTTCATGCCCCACCTCCAGCCACACCCAACCTGCCTTCAGTTACCACTTGATTAATCTCCTCAGGTGATTAATTCACTGATTAAGTTAAGACTTTCATAACCCAATCATTTCTTCTCTGAACCTTCTTGCATTGTCTTACATGTGAGCTTTGGGGGACACCTCACATCCAAACCATAACAACCTATAATGTAGCATCATTCTTAAAGTTTAAGCATTCTCCTAAAAATCCTCTCTGTTGAGTTTGAGTCATCAGAGATTCCTCTATTCACCTCTTCCTTAGCGTGGTACCGGGTGCTCAGCAGGTTCTCAGAAACTGTATCTTGAATCTGTTCTTGAAGCTATTTTCCCTTTTAGTTATGTCACATTTAAAGAAGTTTCAACCCACCAACGTCCCTAATATATTCTTTGGAAAGCTGAAGATATATTCAAGAACATAACATAGAAGAAGAGATTATTTATTAATCTCCTTGTGATTATGGACACAGTTACAGACTTGAGAGTCTGATATAGGTCCTCTCTGAAGGAAAATGCATATACTCATATACTCACAAATTGTGACTGCAAGTTCAAGAGGTCATAGATCCTTAAAAACTTTTCATTGAACTTCTATGGTCCATGGAGCTCATGTGGAGCCTGGAGTCAAGTTTGATTATCACTGCAATGAAAGGTGTTCTGTTGGGATGTTAAGGACAAATTAGAGGTAAACATGAGATAGAGAAGGGTGTGGATTCTGTGAAAACAGTTGAGATTTCTTCCTAAAAAAGTATCTCAACCTGTGGTGACTAAATTGAAGGATATTTACAAAACCAAGACTAACAAATCAGAAAGTGGATTTTTCATTTGTTTTATAGAAAAGCTTGATATAAGAGAAATGTTGAGATTTCAGAATCACTTCTGTGCTCTGTGAAATGGGATTAAGTAGGAAATCAATCAGCAAATTGATTTACACTGAATTGGGAGAAGTGAAGTACCATTTAGTACAAAGCATAAGGTTTACTTATGTCTAATATTTTGTCTACCAACAACACAAAACCACAAAGATATGGCCAGTTCAATCTCATATGTGGGTGCCAAAAAGTGTCAGACACTGTTTAAGCTTTAAGAGGAAAATTATGAAGCATTTTAAAGACCATAGCTTCTTGAGAAAGAGACAGATAAGAAATTTTGGCAATGCTATTACTGAGGTCCAGTTATGTCAGGAAAAAAGAAAGATTTGATCCTGCTTACTAGAATCTGAGGCCTCCAGAGGAGGGAGAACTTGAGCAGACTTTGAAGACAGGTTGGGTTTTAACAAGTAGAAATAAGGTGCAGATACCATTCTATATAAAACTATATTGTAATCAAAAACATGGAGTTTGGCTGAGAGTGTAGCTCAATGGTAGGGCACTTGCCTAGTATGTGCAGGGCCCTGGGTTTAATCCCTAGCACTGCAAAACAAAACAAAAACAAAAACATGGGAATTAGAGAAATCAAGGTGGATGACAGTGTTCTTGAGTTGGGACAGAGATGGTATAATGTGAGGTAAGGAAAAGTCTTAATTTGTTCTGCATTCAACATTCAATAAATACTGAGTTCTTACCATGTGTGAGTAGAAAGAAACAAATGATAATAATAGAAAAAATATAAATGACATTAGAAGGTTACTATATACTAATAAGAATAAAAGAAAATAAAGTAGGTAAGGATAATTGTGAAAGCCTTGTGGGATGCAGAATATATTTTAAATTGGGTGGGCCAAGTATATCCATTGGGAAAGTGATATTGAAGTGAAAAGTTAAAGGGGATAAGAGAAGGAGCCACTCAGGGATCTTAAGGGAGAATGTTTCAGGAAAGGAGTTACAAGGCCAAACTGTGCCTGGTGTGCCTGGGGAGTGACATGGAGGCCAGTGTCACTTGAGCCAAATGCACAGGAGAGGAGTAGAAAATACAGTCAAAGAGGTAAAGTGGTGTGAGGCATCAAGGGAGCTGATTACTCTAACTCTGATGGAAGTTTAAGAATTTTACCTCTTCCAATACTCAGAATTGGCTCACAGAATACTCAGTGGGTATATTATCTCATAGAAAATGTGGAGTAAATGTTCTGCCACAGCTTTCCCCTGGAAGGGATGTGGTGATTCATCTATCTGTATGCCAGCAGATGGAATCAACATAGTCTCTCTTATTATTTCAAATTTTATTCAACCTCATAAATCTCTGAAATTGAGATGATTTTAATAGACTTCAAAAAGTAAGGAAGCAATATTTCAGGTTGTTAAAGGTTCTCTCTATGGAGACATACCCATATTGCATTAGACTCAACAGGTATGAGTTATTTCCAACTGTAGAGAGGTTTTACCCCAGGAAATTCAAAGGAATTTGTTAGAAAAAAAGCAGTTAGATAATAACTTTCTTGAAAAGATGAGAAAATAAAGGAATATGTTTGTAGGTTTTATGCTTATTAGGATTTTTTAAACATACGTGTATTTTATTGGTCAAACGTTGAAGTATGTGTGCTTGATACAACATGTTGATATTATAGATTCCCCTTCTAATTCACACAGATAGCATATCCAGACCTTAGTTCATCACATGATTCTATCTATATTAGGGATATACAGAAACATGATTGTGTGTGTCTGAGAATATTAATGTCCTTTTATGGCCTGTTCTGTTCACTGCTGTTTGTACTACACTATCTATCTTATTCTCATAACAGCTCTGTATTAGTTCCAGAGAAATAAAGCCAATTGTGCACATATATGTGTGTGTGTATTCACACATATGTATAATATGTATGTACAAATATATACATGCCATATATATGCAGCAAATACGTATACATAAAAATGTGTGCATATGTGTAAAACTTACAGAATTATGGAGGCTAAGTGGTCCCTTGATTTGCTATCTGCAAGTTGGAGACCTAGGGAAGTCAAAGACAACTAAAAACTCAGTAAAGGCCTAAAGACCCAGGAAAGGCCTGGTAGTGTAGATTCCAGTTTTGGTCTGAAGGCCAAGGGCGCAAGAAGACCAGTGTTTCAGCTTAAACAGTTAGGCAGGGAGAAAAATCAAACTTCCTCCTCCTTTTTGTTCTACTCGGGCTCTCAGCAGATTGGATGAGGATCATCTGCTTTGCTCCGGCCACAGATCCAGAATCTGGTCTTCTAACGTGCTTCACAGACATGTCAAGTAGACATATAAAATTAAACATCACAGGCTCCATAGAGGGAGACATTTATTCTAGTTTTAGAGAAGAGTTACCTCAATCCAATAATGGTTAATTAATTTTGCTAAAATTATGTGCTTATAGGCTATGGAACTATAATATCAGGTCATGTTTCTCAGATGCCAAATTCTTTGTAATTTCCACTTAATTGAGTAATTGTTCTTCCTTTTAACTATCTATAAACAATATATAACTAGAGTCTAGTAGAAGACATGAATTGTTCATAGGTTGATAGATAATGGATATCATCTTTCCTAGATTTGACACCCTAGGATAACTTTGGTAGTATGGGTTTAAAAGTCCTGGATTTACATTCAAGCTTTGCTCCTCATCATAGTGTAACTTTGCTCAAGTTATTTAATGGTCTTGAGTTTTCATTTTCTAATCTATGCAATGAGGATAATCATATCTACATCGAAGAATTGTTAGGAGAATGAAATGAGGGCATATTTTGGACCACATAAGACTTCAGTTTTTGTCAGTTGAATATTTCTACAAAGAATGTTTCTATATCAAGAATTAATAGTCTGCTATGTCACAACTTTAAGATTGCATGTACTACGTCTCACTGCATAATGTGCTAATTAAGCTTTCAATAAGAAAAGTTCATTACGGGTCTTGCATGGTAAGTTGTGCTAACCTCATTTAACCCAGTCAAGTGTTCTGTGGTGCCAAATGCAGACTTTTTTTTGACAATCTGTCCCCTTAGTTTTTGCATAATTTAATTATTTCAGTTTCAACAATCTGTCTGTGTGCTCTTCAGCTTGTATCTCCTCTTACTAAACTACTTGATTCCTCCTACCTACCACAGAATAACTAAAAATAGCATATCTTTAACCTAATTTCTTTTATTGCTTAGCATCCATCTGTAGTCAGATGGTGTCAGTTAAAAAGCTAGGCCATCAAAACTCCACAGTTTTGTTTCCCTGTAATACTTAAAAGCAATATTCATATACCAATGCATTAGTGGCTCATAGTATAGCTAATAACTGAACTTTGATCAGAGTTTTGGTGTATATATAGATAGATATTTAGATAGATACACACACAAATATATATGAATAATCACATATGTATGAATAATCAGAAAGGCCTTGCTTTATTTAATTTGTATCACCTGAATAGTCTAATAAATTTTTTTAGAGTTCCATTGGCTTAATCTCATCATGCTCTTGCTGTAGAAGATACTAGGAGTTGAACAAACAATATTAACTGTATGTTCAGGAGGCTGTAGGATAAGAAAATTAGAAACTCACATCTGTTCAAATTGATGGTTACAGTCTTTAGGACTTTTCAAAATGAAAAGTAATACTATAAGAGGGTTTTAAAGCAGTATGGACACATAGCAATTTGCTTCTGATTTTTTTTAAGTTGTAAGACTTTGGCATTTATTTAGCAGAAATATTCTTTGCTTTCAGAACTGTAACATTTGTTAGCTCAGAAAACCAAAGTGTTCCATCAGCACTGTGTAGGTGTTATGCTTTTTTGTTGATAAAGTCCTGGTATTCATTTCCTACCAATGTTTAGAAAATAAATGTAGGTCTAAGAAAGTCAGTACATGTCAGTGTGGATTATTATAGTCAGGGAAGCCCTCACTCATCCATGTGCGTGGGAAGGAGGCAGAAGCGAGTCCTTTAAATATTTAATAAAATAGGCTTTGTGGAAATTACCCTGGGACTTTGATACTCTCATATCCAACTCCTGTGGAAGCCCCACTGTAATAAGTGCTATGACTTAAGTGTATTCAACTGGTTTGATCTTAGAGGGTGGTTATCATGCAGATACCTACTATTCATCAAACTGTCATCATTTCCTTTTCTAAACCAGTTTAGAATGCATTTGTAGTGGCATTGAACACTTTCATAAGAGTTTATAAGTTTTTGAGAGGGCAAATTTTTTCCTGTTGTATATTAGAAAGAAATCTAAAATCTGCAAATCTGTTAAGAATCCTGAAGAATATTTATAGCAAGTTCCTAAGTATGGTAATGATTGATTTAGAAACAATAACACATTTTGTTTTGTAATTAGAAAAGCATTTAATAAAGTAATTACATGGGATTTTATTGGTAGCGATCTAATCACAGTAAGTTATTTTCATTTAAAGCATTAAAAGTTCTGAAAACGGGGCTGGGATTGTAGCTCAGCGGTAGAGCGCTTGCCTCACATGCGTGAGGCCCTGGGTTCGATCCTCAGCACCACATACAAAGCAATAAAATAAAAACATTGTGTCCATCTACAACTAAAAAATATTTAAAAAAAAAAAGTTCTGAAAACAAGAAATTGGATTTTTAAAATTATTTTTATTATTATTTTATGGTACTGGGAATTAAACCCAAGCCCTGGTTCATGCTAGGCAAATGCTCTAGTGCTAAACTACACCCCTAACCCTTTTTATTTTTAATTTTATTTTGAGACAGGATCTTGTTAAATTGCCCAGGCTATACTCCAACTTGCAATCCTCCTGTCTCAGCCTTCAGAGTAGCTAGGATTATATTGCATGCCACTACTCCTGGCTTGTTTTTATTTTAAGTAGATAAAAGACTAGGCTGTTCACATGATTATCAATAACCACAGTTGGCATTTACTAATCAGTTACTAATGTGCCTGGTGCAGTAATTAGCCCCATGTACACATTAGCTAATGAACAATGAGATAAATACTGGTGTGGTGGTCCCATTTTGTAATATAAAGGAGCAGAGATTTAAAGAATTCAGTGATGTTCCAAGTCTATAGAGCCTCAACCATCACACTGAATGGCCTTTCTTAAACTGTCACTGCACTTGGACTAATAAAAGTCTACCTATTAGAGCAAAGGACCCAACATACAAACTGGTCACCAGAATAGGACAATTTGTAGATTAATCTAGAGTGATAGCTTGCAACTCTCATAACGAGAATTATCTGATGAATAATAATGATAATTCAGGATTATCTGAATTAATTATACATCAGAGTTATCCAGAGAATTTTGAAACATACTAGGATTTTGGTTTGATTTGTCTTAGGTGGGATCTCAGTACCAGTATTTTTTAAAATGTTCTCAAATGTTTGCTAATGAACAACCAAGATTTAGATGAATATTTAGAATAAATTGTGTTTTGTAGGATACTAGTGTTTGGGGAAAATGCTCTAGGCTTTTTTCAAGTTTAATTTTTAATACATTTGAACATTAAATAATTATAATATAAATAATATTTAGATGTATAAACCAAATAATGTTTAACCCCAGATGGGCCAAACTCACTTCAGTCTCAGAGTCTTTTCAATTGGCCTAAAATACTGTGACGCTTTGTCCAGATGGTTTCTTGTCACCATTCAAGTCTCCATTCCAATATTCCTTCAGAGTCTCTCTGGATGTCTCCCAAAGGAACTCCCTGACAATTCTTCATTCTGTTCCTTTAAAATTTTTCTTTAAAACACTTTTCATTTTGTGAAATTATCTTATTTTTACTTGGATATTGTTGGAGCCCTTGCAGTAAATGAAAGAAACACATGAGCAGAGATCTTGTCTGTCTTATTTTAATCTGTGTGTATCCCTACAGACTTTGGCACATGGTTAAGTCCTCAATAAAAGTCTGAATGAATGAATGAATGAATGATGGGAAAACTTAGGATACATTTTTTATAAGTACAGTGGATTATAAACTAAGCTCTCTCTCCCAATTTTAGACACAAAATCTGTGGGAGATAAATGCAGAGTATAGATAGAGGGTTTCTGGATTTAGTATTTAACTAATATTAGTTGATAGAACTTTGATTCATACCTGGGATGGTGATGCTTATTTAAGAAGAAATAATGTTTCTGGAAAATACTAGTTGCATTTTCCCATAAACTGGCAATGTTAATAAATCTATAACATGTAGGAAAGCTAAGTTTTTAAATTATCCATCAACAAAAGTCCAAGATGATAGTTTTTGGATGTGTATTGCTGGTAATGCTACATGTAATTCTGTGGTTGGT
Organism: Xerus rutilus; assembly: GCA_028644305.1. Classification (NCBI taxonomy): domain Eukaryota; kingdom Metazoa; phylum Chordata; class Mammalia; order Rodentia; family Sciuridae; genus Xerus; species Xerus rutilus. The sequence goes on from CM053399.1 coordinate 120,162,827, forward strand.
AATATTTTAAAGGGAATCTTGGCCTTTGAATTTTAGCTGTATCATTCTTTGTGCCAATGCTTTTTGACCTTGGCACTCTACTCTTTGGATACAATAAAATTGGTCAATAAAGATTACTTTTGTAGAGATGGGAAGGTGGAGAGTCAGAGGTGATCACAATCTATTATAAGTGAGGATCTTGACCTTTGTCTACTTATTCAGAATGATAGTTTCTAGAAACCATCAAAGCCAGAAAAAATTCCTGGAATAATATAAAGGAAAGCTCAGTTCTGGAGTAAATCAGCTTAGTGCTTATTGAGGGATGGGGAAGATTTCTCCAGTTAGATTATATAAGAGAGACAGGTCAGTAGGGTTTTATTCCATCCAAAAATATTTTGATCTGCTGCCAGTTGAAGTTTGTTAGCTTGCAAAATAACAATAGAATCCATCTAAAGGTAAAAGAAATGTTACAGATCCCTTAATTAAATCATTCCATTTTACATCTGAGGAAACTGATCCCAGGAAGGAGAAATGAACTGAGATCTTTGACTTTACTTGGCATTTGCAGTGTGGCCACATGCTCTGACTTCCTAGCTAATGTAGCAAATGGTTCACTCCTATGTTTTGGTAATTATTTTTTAAAACTATTTTGGTTTGTACTTACAAAGCCTGCAAATACTTAGTTTTAAATATAATAAATAAATATGGATGAGTGAAAAATGTCACTAGGTAAGAGATCTAAAGCATAAGTGGTTATTTGAAGTGACAATTTCAAACTAACATCTTTCTGTGTATATACCTAAAATAGAATTACTTTTATTTGGATAACTCTAGGATCATAAACTATATATTGTTTTGCTCAGCAAAGTGTGAACTTTGCCATTACATCTTTCATAGTACCAAAATGAATTTACTCCTGGTATTTTAACATTGACCTGACTCAAAGATGGCTATGGACATGTCAAATTGTAAAACACAAAACAAGCTTGGAAGGCACTAAATTAGACTATATACAACTAAGTCAGGTTGCTAACTTATAGGAAAAAAATGAAGGTGCTAACTATGGGTCACAATTTTAGGAGTATTACATTCCATTTCCCTACTGGGAAATGTTATCTTTAGAAAGCACAGATGTCCAGCTCAGGTCAGTATGGGTGTAAGTCTGAAGCTTATGGGCCAGGGAACCTGACCCTCCTTTAGGTCAGCTATAAAAGTACCCTGAGATAAAAATAGAGTGCAATGACCAGACATGTGTCCCTGGACACCAACATTAAAGAATATACGCATTTACAAAAAAAAATTTTAATGATGCCTTTACAATAATGGCATTTACATGTTGACAGAATATGAACTTAGCACCTAATTACCAAGAAAGAATAATTAAAGTAGGAACCTGACATTTGACAAACACTGTTACTAATCTCTCCATGAGGTACATAGCCAAGATGGTCTGATGATATTGCTTTCCATGGGCCCAGTATTTCCAGAGATCACTCTGACAGTGCTGGTCTCACAGGGGTGTTATAAAGATTAAGTTAAGATAGCCTTTGAAATGCTGCCCTGACTATGTACATAAATGATAGTCCATGGCCATCATGATGGTCAGGGCCCCTTCTCTGTTCTCCAGTTTTTTTTTGTTTTTTTTTTTTTTTTCTTATTTACTTTCTCTAAAATTTTTTTTTTTTGTGGGTATAGTAAACGCTTTATTATTTGTATTATCATAATAAAAGCATTTAATATAAATAAAAATGAATTCTAAGAACACAAAGTTAAAATTAGGTGTAAAAATCAATGGATGCTGATGAATAAGGGAGGTGGGAATGGGAAACATAAGAGAAATAGAGAAACACTAGACGCGACATGGGGGAGGTGGGGGGCAGGAAAGGGGAATGGGTATAGTAAAGATGGTTGATAAAAATATATATAAAAAAATATATATATATATATATATATATATATACTGTTCATTGAAAGTGCATATAAAGATGTTTAATATGAAAAAAAAAAAATATTTGTTCTCCAGTTTTGACATTGTGCTGACTTTACTTATCTATCTGCCATCTTTCCTACTAGACTTTGAGCCGGGTAAGACTACTGTTGTTTTATCCTTTCTACCAAGTGCAGTGCCTGATATGGAATAGATTTTCTGTAAAGAGATGAAATGGATGTACACAGTCATTCAGCTGTTACTTAACTGGGGCTATTGTCATCATTTTTGAGACATAAACCTCTGCCCTGATAGGAAAGATGAACTAATAAAGGAAGATAAGAACCTTTTTTTATTCCCCTGATGGCCTCAACCTTCTTGAGCAGTCATAAAGCCTGGAAGGGCCTGTGGTGGTGATTATAAACATATGTATTATCTCCTAATGGTTACTCTCTCTATATTTCACTCCTCTTGAAATATAATAGGCTGGAATTCAGAAATAAAAATAAACACTTGCTAAATTTATGTTATTTTTACTGAACATTAATATGATCCAGTTAAAAGGAAAATATAACACTTTTTTTCTTATCCAAATTATATTTGTACTCCCAGTAAGATTTCTTTGGATTTGAAGCCTTTTAATAATGAAAATTTGCTCACAGAACAATAACAATTAGAAGGAAAATGTTCAAGTCATTAGTTCCTCAGAAGCAAGGCAATCAACCTTCAGCGCCTTTCTTGAGAATACATAACATGTGTCATCTCAAGTGACTTAGTTTTTAGCAGTGGCCTTGACTTGAAAAATAAATCTCCAACATACTATGCAGTAAATCTTAGAATCATTCTCCTCAGTTTATAGCAAAGCAAGTTGAAGGTGATAAAATTCTTATCAACAAGGAGTTCACAGTTTTATATGTGATTAAGTACATGTACTTCTGGTTATTTATAACATGTGTCCAGATTTTAAAACCCCTCATTATCATTAACTCAGCAGTGACAAAAACTGATTGAAAAACAAGCCATAGTTCTTATATGTGTTCTGAAAAGGAGAACCAAATATATCATAGTATGGCTTTTGTAATGTACATTTTTCACTTTTTGATGGCAGATATTTGAAGTTAAAAACTCAGAACCTTCATGTGAGAACCCAGCAAATGCGTTTGCCAAAATGGAAACATGAAATATTCATGCTTACCAACTTCCTTTATTCCCTTGGGGCTCATGCCCTATTAGAACTACCTTGTTCTTTTTAATAACTGCTTAGTATCTCTATATATGTATTTATCAAAAGTAGTTAACCATTCTCCTATGGATGCAATTATGTGTTCTTTCTAAATTTTGCTGATATAAACAGGGGTGCACAGAATGTCATTGTGAATGTCATTGAGCACATGGTGACTACTCTGTAGAATAAATTCCTAGCAGTAAAATTGCTAGTTCTGTGGCTCTGTACATTTTTATTCTTGATAAAGATGACTAAATTGTCTTTCATAGAAGTTGTATCAATTTATACTTACACTACAAATATCAGAAGATACATAATTCTTCACATATGTATAGCAGACTTTTTGATTTTTACCAGTCTAATAGATGAAAAGTAGTATCTGTACTACTTTATTTTTTTAATTTTTTTTTATTTGTAGATGGACACAATATCTTTATTTATTTATTTTTATTTTTTTATGTGGTGCTGAGGATCGAACCCAGTGCCTCACACATGCGAGGCAAGTGCTCTACCACTGAGCCACAATCCCAGCCCTGTACTATTTTAATTTACATAGCTCTTGTTACAAATTGGAGCAATTTAAGTTATTTATATATTTTACATATTCATGAACTCTCTATTGTCCATTTATCTCTTGGCTTCTTGGTCTTATTCTGGGTTGTACAAACTCTTTCCACATTAGAAAATCTCTTTGTAATAGGATTTGTAAGTATTGTCTTTGCTCATTTACTATTTATATTAGAACATTTTGTGATATGGTTTTCCATAAAGGAAATTTGTATGTTTTTACCTTTATAATCTTTTATTTGATGGTTTCTCAGTGCAAATTCATCCCTTGCCCCATCCCTCCTCTCTTGCCTCCCTTCCTCTCTCACATCTATTTTCTTCTAGTGTTTTTACCAGGAATTTATTTTGACATGAGATAGAAATCCAATTTTAACTTTTCCCAAGTGGCTTCTCATTTTCCTTAACATCATTTAATATATCAACTTCTGCTAATCCAACATGAACTCTATACCATAAACTAAATTTCTTTATGATTTGGATTTGAATCTATTCTGTTCCATTGATCTTTTTATACAACAGAACCACACTATTTTAATTGCAATAGACTTATAATAAAACTAGTTCTCAGTATACCCCTACCTTTTCATCAAATTTCTTCTCTAAAATTTCCTATTTGTGCTGTTAGTTTTCCATGTGAAATTTTCCAAAACATATTGCAATTATATTTAAGGTTTGTGCATTAGTTTTCTCAAGTGCTAGTGATTTGTGGTGTTAGGAGGGGCTCATTACATTGAATTTGGGCATTCTTGTTATACTGGCTTCCTATAAATAATTTGAAATATTTTCTTCATTTTCTATGCTTTGGATCTATTTCAATAGTACTGAAAAGGTTTGCATTTTTAAATTGAATATAGTTTTGGAGCTATTTGCTCTTTATGGTTTTATTTCACCTGGATTAGTTGAGACTGGTACTAGGGGTGGGAAGAATTACTCCTCTACTGGGTTCTCAACTTTATTTCACCAATTAGGATATTTATGTACTTCATTCATCTGGGTCACTGTGTAAACTATATTTCCCTAATAAATCAAGTATTTTATACAGTTATCATACTCATTTGCAAATTGGTAAGAATAATAGTAGTCTCTTATTTCTTTTCATTTCCTCTTTCCTTGAGCTTATATCCTGCTTCATGCATGTGTGTTTGTAAGCGCACAATGCCTCCAACTTTTTACTGGTCATATTTACAATTCATTCCAACACATACTTAAAAAAGAATCATTTCTTGTATTTTAAAAAAATCTACATTTGCACACTTATTTGTTTTTCATCTCTCCTTAACTGTTTCTTTCTTTTGTTATTGCTTAATATCATTTTATTCTTCTAATCTTTTATGTAAATCTACATAGTAATAATTCATCATTTTATTTTTTATTAATGTGGAGATTTATATATTTCCTCATATCTGGCATTAGCTGTTTCTTACAATTTCTAAGGCAGAAAAACAGATCTGTGTTTGTTATTTGTATTTTCTAAGTATTCTTAACTGTATATTTATTTGCTCTTTTTTTAATATCCCATAGGTATTTTATTTAGATTTATATTTGCTTTTTGTTCATATGAATGAGAATTTCATACAAGTTTTGGATTGCGTGGTTATGACCATGCAGTTGGAAAATATGATGACTCTGGTCTTAGATCAAGCTTGGATGTGCACATTATCAAGTTTGTATTCATACAGCATCACTTAGAGATTTAAAGGAATAAAACATGTTTATGTCATATTTGCAACATGATAGAAAATCAACTTCATATTATACCTTTAGAACCATCTAAATCTAATAGGCAATTCTAATTCACATAAGAGATTTAGAATATTTAATAAGAAAACAGCAGTATGAAATCAATCAAACAAATTTAACTTATTGTTTTCTGTAAAAACAATTTTTATTTTTTTTGGAGGAAATAGAGAGCATATATTTATTTCTGACATTTGAAGTCATTAGATAATTTCATATGACAATTAAAATGTTCATGTTAAAGGAACAAATACGGATCTTTATTTAGAGTGTGTTACGGATCTTATTTTAGAGTGTGTTATCTTCTACAATTTATTATCCATTTTATTTTTAATTTTTATATTTATTTATTTATTCTAATTAGGTATATATGACAGCAGAATGCATTTTGATTCATTTTATACAAATGGAGCACAACTTTTCATTTCTCTGGTTGTACACAATGTAGAGTTACACCATATGTGCAGTCATACATGTACCTACGACATTGTTGTCCATCTCATTCCACCATCTTTCCTGCCCCCATGTCCCCTCTCTTCCCTTCCCTTCCCTTCCTTTTGACCAAAGTTCCTCCATTCTTCCCATGCCTCCTCCCCAATTATGGATCAGCATCCACTTACCAGAACATTCAGCCTTTGGTTTTTTGGGATTGGCTTACTTCGCTTAGCATGATATTCTCCAACTCCATTCATTTACCTGCAAATACCATAATTTTATTCTCTTTTAATGCTGAGTAATATTCCATTCATCTGTTGAAGGGCACCTAAGTTACTTCCACAGTTTAGCAATTGTGAATTGTGCTACTATAAACAGCACTGTGTCACTGTAGTGTGTCACTGTAGTGTGCTGCTTTGATTTTTTTAATATATTTGACTTTATTTTTATTTATTAATTTTTATTTATTAATTTTATTTATTAATTTGTGTGTGGCGCTGAGGATGGAACCCAGTGCCCCACCCATGCTAGGTGAGCGCTCTACTACTGAGCCACAACCCCCACGCCGTAGTTTGCTGTTTTTAAGTTGTTTGGGTATAGACCGAGGAGTGGGATAGCTGGGTCAGATGATGGTTTCATTCCAAGTTTTCTAAGGAATCTCCATACTGATTTCCAGATTGGTTGCCCCAATCTGCAGTTCCACTAGCAGTGTATGAGTATGCCTTTTCCCCCACAACCTCGCCAACACTTATTGTTGCTTGTATTCTTGATAACTGCCATTCTGATTGGAGTGAGATGAATTCTTAGTTTTGATTCACATATCTCTAATTACTAGAGATGTTGAACATTTTTTCATATATTTGTTGATTGATGGTATTTCTTCGTCTGAGAAGTGTGTGTTCAGCTCCTTAGTCCATATTTTGATTGGATTGTTTTTTTTGTTTTTTTGGTGTTAAGTTTTTTGAGTTCTTTATATATCCTGGAGATTAGTGCTCTATGAGACGTGTGTGTGCACAAAATTCAACTTAAAGTGGATCAAGGACCTAGGAATTAGACCGGAGACCCTACGCCTAGTAGAAGGAAAAGTAGGCCCAAATCTTCATCATGTCACATTAGACCCCAACTTCCTTAACAAGACTCCTAAAGCCCAAGAAATAAAATGCCCAAGAAATAAAATCAAGAATCAGTAAATAGGATGGAGTCAAACTAAAATGCTTCTCAGCAGAAGAAACAATCAATGGGGTGAAGAGAGAGCCTACATTTTGGGAGCAAATTTTTGCCACATGCACGACAAATAGAGCACTGATCTCTCTCTTTTTTTTTTTTTTTGCTTTTTAACCCACATGCATCTGTAGCAATGATCCTTTGGAGAAATTTACTGAAGTTTTCTATGTGACCTTAATACTTGTTTTTTTTAATGGATATTTGATCATTACTCCAGAAGAAATTGTCTTGTTTTGCAGGTTAAAAAATTTATATCAATCACTATGAATTTTGGCTTCAGGTACATGATGACATTGGTTTTTTGTGTTCTACTTGTTTTCTCTGGGAAGGTGGATCTTAAATCCTGAATGGCAGGTGTGTTTCTATGTCTGTTTTTCCTATAGTTTTTGCTTTGTGAGTTTTAATGCTGTACTTTATTTGTAGATACCCTGATAAATCTTCAGTGTGTTGAACTTTTAATCACAATCCTAAGTGTAAAATGGAAAGTTAGGTTTTGCTCCCAAGAATCTTTTTCTTTCAATTGATAAGGACATCCCTTTATAAAGGTCTGTGAGACCAATTTAACCAGTTCTCTGTTTTATGTGGGTCCTTTCTATTTTTTTGGACAAAAAAAAATTTGACTCTCCTCTCTGTGATATTTTAATTAATATTTTTCACTTCATCTCATCTGTGTTTCTGTTCACAATTTCAGTTGATTACATCTTTGTTTTGGCTTTTTCATTTATGTCTTTGAATACCACTATATCTGTTTATAGATTGGTCAGCTATATACAAGGCCATTTGAATCCTTTAGTCTTAAAAGTGAGGATATGGGCTGGGGCTGTAGCTTAGTGGTAGAATGCTTGCCTGGCACGCATGAGGCACTAAGTTCTATCCTCAGCACCACATAAAAGGAAGTAAATAAAATAAATGTATTGTGTCCATCTACAACTAAAAAAATACTAATATTAGGTCACTGCCATCACCTTCTTCCTCATTTAAGTTTTGGTACTTATATTATTTCTATCTTTTCTCTTTTTTCTTCTCTCTCTCTTTTTTTTACCATAGTGGTCATAGGTTTGATTCCAGAATTAGGTGGCTTCAATAACCACTGTCATTTGTTGTTCTTTATTTTCAATAACCACTGTCATTTATTGTTCTTATTCTGTTTTTCTCTCCCTCAGATAAAATTCATCCTCTGACTTTCAAGAAATTTCAAACTCCTTAAGAAAGCTTTCTGGGAACAATATTATCTGAGTTCTTCTATGCTCAAAAATGCTTTTCTATGACCTTTCTACTCAGATGATTGCTTGGCTGGATATAAAATTTTTGGTTCATGTTCTTCCTGAAGTCTTCCCAGATAGTAATCTATACATTCTGCTATGCAGAATTCTGTGAATAAGAGAGATTTACACACACACACATATACACACACACACCTAAACTAATGCCTCAAAAAGCAAAGCATTTCAAAACAACATCCAATGCACCTCAGCTGTATCTGAAAGCACTGTTGTAGCATACTACATAATATTATCCATGGCTTATTCAAGGGTGCTTAGAGAAGTATGAATTATTTTTAATGTCACTTTTTAACAGTTCAGGCAAATGTGTACTTTATTTTAGAAATACTCTCCTAATAATTAAAGAACTATTTACATGTTCTAATATTTTAGATATTATTGAACTTTAATGTATTTAAATTTTTTGTTCTGTGTAATTTCTCATTTTCTAAACACTCAAGAGAAATGGAAATAATTTTACTTGCTCAAATGGAAGAACAAGCATGCCACAATAACTGATTTTTTAAATGCACATATTTCTGTTTCCCCATACCCTGTTCCCCATTTGAGAATCAGAAATTAAGTACCAAATGAGATGTATTACTATGAGAGGAAGGGGTGGCTCATTGGCTGGGTTCCTCAATGTAGGCTTCTTGGTGAGGAGACACTTGAGCTACACAGATTTTTGTCAAAGTAGAGGATAGAAGCAGAATATTTCTGGATCCCTGGAAAAGAAGATGTTCGTCAGAAGGTGTCACATAATCAGTACCCTGGTGAGGCCCTTGTTTATGGCACTGACACTTCTGTTAGCAGGTCTGAGATAGGAGCTGTTCACTGACCTTTGACCTGTGGCAGTATGTTCTTTTTGTGTGGTTGTGAATCAGCAGGACTGCCAGCAAATGAAGTTATTCCTTTGGTCTGTGTTGTGATTAGAGCTCTTGAAATGGGCTGAGTGCCAAAGTGCAGTCTTAACCTGATTTCCATTCATTCTTTCTGGAGATTGGTTTTGAAAAAATCACTCAGTACCCAACACATATCTCTTGAGGGTTCTGTCAAGTGTGTGCATAGGATTTCAGGAAGCTCAGGGTAGTGTTTCCCTCGTGAGGAACAGTAGCAGAATTTGATTTCCATTACCCTTTCTCAGCCAGTACAATATCCATTGGCAGGGGATGTTGGTGGGGGGGGGGCGGTGTATTTAGTGACAGGTGTATGCATTTTATTTAAATATTCAAAAGAAATAGCTGGACTGTGGTATAGATATATTTTAGATTGTTCCTAGATGGAATTTCTGTTCTAAAGGCTCTAGGGTTTATTTTTAACATATAGCTACCTGAAAACAGGAACAAATCAACCCATGCCTTTCAATATATTCTGAAACCTCACAGTAATTTCTAGGCTTTCATGATTTCTAAATATAGCTAGAGGAATATTACAACTTTTCATTCTTCTTCATTTTTATTCAGCATTTGTTGACTGTTGTTAATTGAGAAAACATGTAAATAAGAAATCACTTGCACATTCCAAAAATCAGTGAACATATGTTCTAGAGACCAAATTCATGGAACATGGAAGGTTCCATGAGATGTGTTTGGCAGTTCCCAGTTTTGGGGCTTCATAAGCACCCAATGTTTTTTACCCAAACTCAGTGGTCTTCCTGTGTACCTCATTAGTTGGTCAGACCTATGACATGTTCTTCTCTCTAGCCCTTTCCCTCCTAACCTGTTCTTACCCAATATAATAAAAAATTAAGCCAGGCATATTGGTGCATGCCTGTAATCCCAACGGCTCGGGAGGCTGAGATGGGAGGATTGTGGGTTCAAAGCCAACTTCACCAACAGTGAGGAGCTAAGCAACTCAGTGAGACCTTGTCTCTAAATAAAGTACAAAATAGGGTTGGGGATGTGGCTCAGTGGTCAAGTGCCCCTGAGTTCAATCTCTGGTACCCCATCCCCCCAAATTAAAATTATTTGCTTATTTTACATACAGTATGTGAAATTTGTTTTTAAACCTGGGATTTATGGACAGATGAATTAGTCAAATAGCAGCCTTCAGCCTTATTAGATGAGCTCTTAATCAGAATTAAAATAAGAATGATATAAACAATTTTTATGAGAACTAAATGACCCAATGTAGGCAAAAGACTTAGTGAAGTGCCTGACATATACATATATCTATATGACTTATATTTCTGTCACAATTATTGTTTTTAATTAATTATGAACCCCTTAAAGGCAAGTAAATTCATTCAATTTTTCTGTCTGGGGATTAGGAATAGTGCTTTGCATGAAACAATATTTCAACAAAAATTTGTTCAATGAGTGTGTCAGCTTTTGGTCACTATTACCACATTACTTGACAAGAACAACTTAGAGGAGGAAAAGTTTACTTTGGCTCATAGTTTCAGAGGTTCAGTCCTTGAGTGGGCAACTCCATTGCTCTGGGTCCAAGGCGAGTTAGGATATCATGGCAGAAGAGTATGGCAGAGGAAAGCTGCTCAGCTCATGGTGGCCAGGAAGCAGAGAGAGGAAGGGGAAGAGCCACAGAAAAGATGATCCCTTCCAGAGCAAGCCCTCAGTGACCCATTTCCTCCAGCCATGCCCTACCTGCCTACAGTTGCCACCCAGTTACTCCATTCAAACCAGGATGGACTGATTAGGTTACAGCTTTCATAATCTTACCATTTCACCTCTGAGGAGCTTTTGTGGGATACCTATTATTCAAACTACAACAATGAAGGCATGAACTATGAAAGGCTACCAGCTGCTGAAATCTTCAGGAAAGAGCATGTGTTTTTCAAGATGTCAAGAACATGGTATTTCCTCATTTCCTGCAACCAACAGGGCATGTATAAGTCAATGGCTGAGTGGAATTTGCAGGATAAGAAACACATACAAATTGATTGCCTCAGAGTAGAATAATTGTGTTTCCAGAAGAATAGGGAAGAAGGATGCAGGTTAGGGCAGGACAACCAATTCTCATAACTTTTTCTGAAGGAGTACTCAAGAGCACAATTGAACTCTGAGAGGAACCTGAACTCTGAGAGGAACCTAGATCTCCACAGATGCTTGTGATGGAAAAGAAATTCATTCTTTGAGGACAATCATGGCAGGAAAATACTAGTGTTAAGAGAGCACACTCTCAAGGTTGTGACTGACAAAACTAGTGATTTCTGGAGGATTTAAAATGTCATCTTTGGCATCTGCTTGATTTTTCACATGCTGGATACAGAGGGCACTCCTGGAATGCTTCAGTGCAGCCCTGCAAACTGGAATCTGGGGCCCAAGCTGCAGGCAACACCAGGGTGATTCTGAAGCTCCCTCATTCTCTTCACTTGCAGGCTCCTGAAAGCAGACTTTATTCCACCACAACATTGTGTAGGCGCATTCGCAAAGGAAGGGACTTCCATGGAGGTGTCTATAAGAGAAAGCACAGCTTGATGACATTTTTCTACCCATTCTCCCAAACACAAAGAGATAGGAAGTGTTTATTTCTTCATTTTGCCTGTAAATGGAGATACTGATAAACATAGCAAATGTCTGCCTAAAAACGTAGGTACTCACCTAACTTGGAATCACAGCATATATCACTCTGCCCTCACATGACTTCATAAAGAATAATGTTAGTGGTTAGTAAGCATTTCAGCAAACTTATGCTGAAAAATATAATTTAGTAACGGTGGGTAGTTAGGATGTTTAACTTTGGATTTGAGGATTTTGCCCCTTGATGATCATTTTGTATTCAAAAAGTTTATGAGTGTTTCCTTTGTTACAGGTAACTCTAGATACTATTTTAATCTGGAATTTATTTTGTTTTAAATTTAGATGTCATGTATATTTATTTATTTTTATTATTTTTAGTTATGCATGACTGTAGAATGTATTTTGACATATTATACATACATGGATTATAACTTCCCATTCTTGTGGTTGTATATGATATGGAGTTACAATGGTCATGTTCTAATCTGGAATTTAAACTGCATGTTTTCAGAAATGATTTTTGTGTATTACAATTAAAATAGTATACAAACAGTAGATACTTTTCCTTTCTGATTATGTGGAAGAAAAATTAGAATTCTATATGACAAGAGATATTGGCAATAGCTGTTTTGTCCATTCTTATTAATATCTATATTTGCTTTTCCCAAAAGTTCAAATTGTTCCTGAAAGGCACACCTAGGCTTTATAAGAGTTTATTTGGACTTTCAGAGCACTCTGAGGGAAAGTAATCCAGGGACATGATAGTTGCTGCTTTCTTGTAGAATATTCTAGAATCCATTCTCAAAATCTCATATTTAAGGAAAATTGTACTTCTTACTGTAAAAAGAAAAAAGTAACATAAGCCCTTGGCAGAATGCCCACATTTGCTCTTTCTTCTATTGTCACTTGACCTCTGGTATGATCAGCTCCAGGGAATTTATCCAGTTAGACTTCCAAATGAAGTTCCATCTGATATTTGGGCTAGTGTGCATTTTCTCTTATTTTCATATTCTTTTTTACTTCATAATAGACTTACAGGCATGTAACCCTTGATTCTTTTCTCTTTCTTCACTGTTATTATGTAGATAAATAGCCTTTCTAGTTTCCCTAAGAATAATATTAAAAACATTTTATAACTTATAATTTGCTAAATTTTTGTTGGATTATTAACAGGTATTTATGGAAACAAATAATTTATTCTTATTATAACTTTTAAGATCATTAACATATTTCTGGTGACACAACTATTTGGAGCTCAAAAATGTAAACCTGGGTTGCCATGGATACATGCATGGAAGAGTCCACTTCATCAATTTATTACAAAACTTCTATTTATTTTTAGTATGTAATAAAGTTTAACCAAAAACGCTGATACTGTTCATTTTTATTTCCACTAGAGTTATTTTATTAAGCATATTGCTGCTAATTTTTTCTTTCTTTTCTTCTCTCTCTCTCTCTCTCTTTTTTTTTTCTCTCTTAAAAACATTTTATTGCCAAAGGGCAGTTTAAACTGTGTCAAAATGACTGATCAGCAGGCTGGGTTGACTTTTGCAAGTCTTCTTTTCTCCTGCTGATAATTCAGGTAAGGTTTATATATAACCCTCAGAATAATGCTCATTATAATGTGCTAGACCAATCCCTATGGAGCTCACAGAAATCTAATTGACCCAGAGGGGAAATAATGTGAAGTGTTTGCTCCCCCTAAGAAAAGTCCTCAAACCTCTTGGTACTTTGCCTATTTTAAGGGTACTATACCAATTATTAAGAACAGACTAAAAGCAAAGAAAGAGTTCCTGATCTTTTGGAAGGAAGGAGAAAGAGAATGAGATGTTGGAAGCACACACAAGTCAAGTTGCCCACAAGCAAAGAGCTGGCTGAAAGGAATTGGGAAAGATTGTTATTTATTTCGTTACTTTTTGAATGAGCCAATATTGGATAAGGTAGATTAAAGTGATGGGGTGGGCCTTTTTAAAAAGAACTTGTTTGAATAAATCATGCTGCTAGGTGCACAGGATCAAACTTGAATGATAAAAAGTTTAAAAGTCATGATTCATATGAGATTTGAAGCTCTCTTACTTTTTCTTACCATAGGGTTGACCACAAAGTAAGGGAGATATGATATAAGGAGGTCATTTTGTAAAAATATAACAGGAAAAAGTTGAATTTGACAACTATCCAATGTGCAAAGAAAGTTCTTTGACATATATATATATATATATATATATATATATATATATATATATGCAGCTCCATTACTAAAAGAATAGTGAATAGGCAAGTTCTACCAGTGGAAAAATGGGAAACTACTTTGAAGACTGTGTACTATTTGTATAGAGTAACAGAACCTGACAAGCATATGAAAAAAATGAGTCTTTACATGAGCAGAAAAGACAACTTGAGTATAAATTGCCAGACAAGCTACTTTTTAATGCTAACAGTATAAACTAAATCTGAGGATACTACTTTTATGTTAATGTGTTCAAATTCAGTTGACTGATTTTTTTTTCTTTGGTATTGGGGATTGAACTCAGGGGTACTCAACAACCACTGAGCCACATCCCCAGACCTATTTTGTGTTTTATGTAGAGATAGGATCTCACTGAGTTGCTTAGTGTCTCACAGTTGCTGAGGCTGGCTTTGAACTCATGATTCTCTGGTCTCAGCCTCCCTAAGCTGAGATTACAGCTGTGTGCCACTGTGCCTGGCTTGGCTGTTTTTTTTGATAATCTGAATTCAATATTAAAATTTAAACATTAATTTTGATCTCAGGCTAAACTCTGTGTATCCATGTGTACCATATGAACAAAAATATAAATAATAATGGAAGAGAATTTTAAGAAGCACATAGAAGAACTTAGGCATTCACTATATGCTTGTTGCAGCCATTACTGATGATTGAATTTTTACACATCATGGCTCACCGAGTTTTTGGTATTATGAATTTGATAGCAACATTAAAATGTCAGCATAAGCTATTCCAATGTTTTAGATGTCTAAATAGCTTAAGAGTCAGAGAAGGATAGCTATTTGGCATAAACAATATAATAATTTATGCATGCTCTGTTTTCTTAGAGAAATAAAAGCCAGCTTGGTGAATTTTTGCAAAAGAACCACAGGCTTATCCAACAGTATTGACCAAATAGATGTCGATGGTCTGCTAGGTTAGAGATAGAAAGAACTCAGTTTAGTGGGGAGATAGGTATGTAATGTGCTTACCACTGTAATGGGAAAATGTGAAATGATAGAGCTTGGAAGTTAAGGGAAGTTTTACAGAGGATGTGTCACTGGCACTAATTTGCAGAATGATCAGGTGTCTGTAAGATTGGAAGGAGAGATGGGAAGGGTGTAGCAGAACAGGCAGTGTCCCACCCATATCCCTCAACCCACATCAGTGCATCAGAATCCAGTTTACAACTCTTCACATCTGCATCTCTTGGAGAACTTCCTCTGGCTGCCAGAGCCCTGTTTTGCAGTCTGCAAGTGCAAGGGAATTGGAGCCCTCTTTTCGCAGTAGCCCTTAACCAATGACTGACAGCCACTGGCATACAAATTCCCCAGCCCATGCCCACTCCTGACTCTGGATGAGATAACTCTGAGGAGTAGGTTGTATATCATGCCCCAAAGCATCAAGGTTTTGGAATCTCCAGGGGCCCACTGTAGTAACTTCCTGATAATACCTCCCTCCTCGCTTCTTTTCCCTTTCCTGTCTCAAGACCCACTTTTCTTCTGGGTTTCCTGAAATAACTACCAAATGAGCTACTTGTATGCAAACCCTTGCTTCAAGGTTTGTTTTGGGAAGAACACAACCCAAGTCAGGCGGAAGCCATTTCAAAGAATGTGCAAAGAGGTTTTGGAGCTGGTCTGCCAAGAGATGGTCAAGCACAAGCCATTCTTTTCAGAAGTAGAAGAACAGGGATCCAGAGAGATTGGCACCTAGTCCAAGGACACAAACAGAAGCTATGGAATAAAAATTCTACCCTCTTCACTCCAAATGTATTCTTGACTGTGCTTAACTTCAAAATTTTTAAATAACAGAGTTAAAGATTAAAAATTAAACGTTGCAGTTTTGAAAAAACGCTTTCAACTTCATTGTAAAGACATTCAGATATTATATACTGGTGTTTTGGATGATGTCCCTCCTAGACAAGGAAATTGAATATATTATAGGCCCAGCGAATGTAATTTCAGAAACAATCAAAAAAAATCAAGTACAGTAACAAAATATTGAAGATGTTCTTGTAGAAAAAGAAACTTCATTTCATGGGAAATCAAAAGGAAATGGCAAAGAAATTGAGATTTTGCAACATGGCATCTAACAGATTCAGGCACGAGTGAAAATGGTATTTTAAAAGTGTTGTCAACCTATGAAATAGAATGAAAATTTATAATGGTAGCAGTAATATTAATCCCATTGTTCAAGACCTCAGAGATATTCTTTTAAAAGTGTGATATTTTATTTCAGATGTAGACAACCCAGTTTTGGACATGTAATCACAATAACTCAAAATATTCCAGATGTGTGTTTGATAAGCCTCTTTAACTTAACAAGTTATATATATCATACTTGGAGACTAAGAGTCTGCTAAGAAAATTCTACTTTGAAATCATCAGTAAAAGAATAAAATCAGAATTAGTGGTAAAAATGTAGAGTTATATTTACCCCATATTAAAAGCTAAATGTTCAGGACTTGTCATTTTTAACTCTAGAGGTTGTTTCTGAACATCAAAGTTCAGCTTGAATATAAACTATAGCATTTTTTTGTATTTGTTGTAAATGCTTAAGATGTTGGTAAATTGTACCAGGATATAACCAACCCACCCAACAAGATGCTATTTATAAAGATCTCCGAAGCTGACTATGTTGATTTTTGTATGAATTGTTTTAATAATACAACTAATTAAATTGCTGAAGTTATTAAAGTAAGAATCAAAAGCATAATAACATGCTAACAGGCTAACTTCTTCATTTTTGTGTTAATTTTTAATTTTGAATATCAAAGTTAGATGCATCCTGTTCTATGTACTTGAGTTCTTGTATGTATAAAAAGGTAAAAATGTGATCTGATTTTCTTTATGTTTCAATACAGATAAACACATGACAAATGAGTCAGACATCAAGGTTCATATCTGGCTACTGGCTGCTTTTGAGCATAGAAACTAATTAAATTTGATTACGATAATGCCCAGTCCAAGTACATCCCTTTGGAACCCCCAAATGCCCTTAGACAGAGCCAATTGCTTTATTATTCTGCTAATCATAGCTTACTTACACTTACATTATTGTGCTTTTCACTGTAGTGTATTTATACGATCTGTTAATATGCAGTTATTTTCCTGTATAAGCACATGTATGACCAGCTGTTAGGTTCTAGACTTGCTCATCTTTACCCTTGCAGCTTATCTCAGTGCCTGTCACATAGCAGACAAATGAATGAGTAAATGAACAAATGAGTGCTTGAAGAAACATGTCAGTTTAGAGCAGTCATTGAGGAAGGTTATGTCTCTTCGCTTTAAAGATAACATGGCATTAAAATATGTTGAAGTGCTCTTCAAGGATGAGATAAGTGACCAAACTTGGAGAGGTGTCAGGATGTCATATTGATAAGTAAGGGTAGAACTGGAACAGATTAGGGGAATGAAGAGGGAAGGGGAGCAGAGTAATTCTACTTTCAAACCCCATGCTATGTTGTGTAAGAATGTCAAACATTGGAGATATGGTGCCTGGGTCCAAATGACATCTCTGCCACTTTGTCGCTGTTGACCTTTCGTCTCTTCATCCATGATTTGCTTCATAGAGTCATTTGTGTTGAGGCATTCAAACCTATTGATTACTTAAATAAAGGCATTTGATTATCTTATATAAATAAAAAATCTTGGAGGCAAGTGATTCGATTAGTTTAACATTGTAGATGCCAGGTTTCCAGACTGTGTCTCTTTCTTTCTCTAGACCTCTCATTCATGGTATCAAGAAGATTTGTATAGCATTAGTTATCACTTCCTCCAATACCAGCATCCCCAAAGCACAATATGAGTGGAGGGACAGTAAGTGGCATAGCAAGGCTGTGGGAGAGCCTGGAGTTTCTTTGTTTTTCAAGGAGGGAAGATCTTTCCCCCAATCTCCACATCATTTCTTTCTTTTATTGATCAGAACCAGCTTTAAAGGAGACTTGGAAACAAACATCTTATTTTTTAGCCTCCCTGAAAGCAAAAAGACATCAAGGCTGAGATGGCGTTTGGGTAGTCAGCCAAAAGCCTATGTCACCATTGCTGTAAGAATTATTACTGGTCAGCACCATGTCTGGCACAGTGGAAATGCTTAATAAGTATTAACTGTTTTTATTATTAGCTAATCTGCACTGAAGCAAGCATACTAATTCTAAGATAAGTTAAAGTTTTCCTTGAAAATGTAGACCAATTCTTACCACCTAACATTTGTTCATAGACTATTTATAAATTCATATATTACTATTGTCATCATTATCTTTATCCCCATCCTCTCTTTATTCCCATCCCCACTGTGTTTTTGTGCAAATTACCAAATATGAGAAGCAGCTTGTTCCTATTTTTAGAACTGAAATGTAAACAGTGGTTTTGCTAAAATATTAATTAAGATGGATGGAAATTTTTGTTTTAATTATTTTGAATGTAGCCTTAAGAGTTAAAGTTGAATTCTGCCTCAGAGCTTCTTAAGTTATAAAACTTTCATAACAGGAAACCTCCTGAGAGGTTTGCCACTCAGCCATTTCTATGTGAACTCTTTAGCTAACAGGAAAACTCATCTAATAGGCTCTCCCCATCAATTTAATTTCTGAGGACACTGCTTATTTCAGTTACATTATGAATTATGGTGAGAGAGGGCAGAAATTTAGGAAGATAAAATAGTATATATTCAGGGAATCAAGTCAGAATACCAAAGCGGTAAATCAAACAAACAAAATGAAAAGGAACCTCCAGAGAAAAGAAGGATCAAAATAGTAAAATCCACAACCAAGTTGTTATGCTGGCAATTAAGAGACCTCTTTAAATGCACTAATCACAAACCTTTATGCTATTCATGTGATTTACCAGCAGAACTTGCAGTCAGTATCCCTGAGCAATAGCATTTTTCATGTTTGTAAATAGAAAAACAATCGCCTTTAAAAATCAATTTCTATATTAGAGTAAGCAGAAATGCACATGGTTGTTTGAAATGTGTATTATTAATATACTGAGAGGATCAAAGGGCCAAGCAGAGACAGAGACTCCCCAAGGAAACCTGATCTAATTTCTGCCTTACATACTAGTTGAAATACTGGGGAAAATCTGATTATAATCCAAACCTATATGTGTTTTCACCTGCTTTGTACTTAAAATACTGTGTTGAAATATATTTATTTTGACCATAAAGTTCACCTGTTTATAGTGTAGAGTTCAATTATTGGAACCACTATTTTTAAGTAAATCAAATAAGTTGAATTTTTTAAAGGGAAGAAATGCTTAGAAACTACTAATTGCCCACTAGAAACTCATGTCAATACTAGCAGAACAAAGTTTTCATATGAAACTCAAAAAGAAATTAGAAATATTTTTTATATACTGCATTCATTGCTCTCTGTGTTCAGGCTTCTGCGTATGTGCACAGGATCATTTCTACCTAGGAATGGAAACGCTCCAGCTGAAATATCTGGGGGCAAATATAAACAAGGGCAGGAGGGAGGGTGGAGGGGAGGAAAATGCCAGTGACACCGCTGATGTGGACGCAGTTGTGCACGTTTCAGAAAATAAGATTTATTGCTGGGCTTCCTATTCATTTTTCCATGATTTCTATTAGTTCCCCTCCCCAAAGTAGCATTTTCTATTTTTAATTGCAAAAGTTCCTTCAACATATATCTCAAGTTGTTTACATAGGGCAAAAATACTTGAAATGTGTCATCAAGCCTGAAGCTTCCTTTTGAACATTTTGCAGAACTTCTGAATCTTTTGCATATGAGTCTTGCAGTGATATCAAAACAGGAAACTCATGAGAATCAAAGGTCAAAGTCATGGGCTTTTCCATTTGGTAAATTAAAGAGAAATGATAAAAGGGCTACCTTTTTTCAAGGAAACAGATTAAGATAATTGGAATTGCTCAGATAATTTACCAGAGTTGATGTTGGCACAATTGCCAGATATATCAGCTATAATCCTGCTAATGGATCTTCAAAATTCTTTATTTTCAGAACTAATTTATTCATGTTATTCTTATGCTCAGACAAGCTTGTCTTAAGTATCTATGGAAGTACTTAAGTTAATCTGTTCACTTGATATTTATTAGACAATTTGATTTTTATTTGATGTTCTTTCTACAAGAGGAAAGGCTATATCAAAAGTAATAGATTTTTGCCTTAGTGTAAGGTCGTGAAAATGCTGGCACTTATTCTTTATTTCTTTGAAGTAGTATCCTTTTCTTCTTTGTCTCTTGTATGTGAATTTCAATTTCAATACTTTTTTATTACTTTTAAGGAAAAGCCACAACATAAAAACAATTTTTGCCATTACCAAGCACACACTTGAAGTTTTATGTTGACCTCAACTCTAAAAGAAAATCAAATACCTGGGTCTACATGGGTTAAGGAAAATTTTGATTTCAATGAGTGAAAAGTGAAGAATTAATATTTTTCTACAATGAACAAGGTTTTCTTTTCTTCTTCTAGTATTGGCCTCTCAAGCCCATTTCTACAAAGATACTAAAGTCATTTTCTTTAAAAGTTTTTTTCTTTTTCTTTTTTTCCTTGCGATTCTGGATGTTAAACCACAGGTCTCCCACATTGTTAGGCAAAAGTGCTATTGCTGACCTACTCCCCCCAGTCTTTTTTTTTTTTTTTAATATTTATTTTTTAGTTGTAGGTGGACAGAACATCTCCATTCTATTTTTATGTGGTGCTGAGGATCGAACCCAGTGCCCTATGTGTGCCAGGCGAGCACGCTACCACTGCGCCACAACCCCAGCCCCTCCTCCCAGTCTTAAGGTCATTTGCAGACACAGTTCTTATCACATTAAACTACCACAATTAAAAATCTCTATGACTCCCCCACGCCTCACTCCATCCACTATTATGATATAGTTCAAACTTCTTAGCAACTGTTATTACCCATTTCATCCCACACTTTTGGCATAAAACACAAAAGATACAAAAATAACGCTTCTTGTTTTCAAAATATAACATGGGCCTTGTTTCTTTCTTGCTTTTTCCAGTCTTATTCTACTGTCTCCTATTTCTATGGATGAATTTACTAATTCCTTATACTTTCAGAAGCAACACAGAAATTCCATCTCCCACCATTCCTATTTCTGTGCTTTCCTCATCTCTGTGCATCTTTCCATCTACACCTGGATTCAGGAGCACAACTGGAAGGAGCAACCTATTCCCTGTTTAATGAAGAATTGAACTTCCTTAAACATACCATACCACTGTAATGCTCTTCAGAAAAAGAACATTAGGTTTGTTAAAACTTCTAGTGGGAAACTAAGATATGCAGATGGAAAGCATTGATTGGAAAATAAGTAGAGCTGATAAGTAAAAATCCTCAGAAGTAGGTTCCCATCTCCCAATGGCCCTAACCCTTTCTTAGGTGGAATAGTCTGGTTACCGGTGGAGTTTTGCTTTACTTGATGGAGTGTCCATGTTTGATGGCAGAGTTAAATGACTTGGGTCAATAGAGAACAGGCAGAGCCTCACAATCTTCCATTATTTCCCACGTATCTGTCACTCTCTTTAAAGGAATTGACCTTCTTGAGCCACTAGCTAAAGACTGTTTTCAGCTTCTCTAGAGGGCTTTCTGTCCTGCCCCGTCTTCTGTAGGTACACTTATCTCCTCAATTAGTTTGCCTGGGTGCTACATCTTTGCGTGCACTATGTATTAACCTCACATGTATCCCCAGCACATGGCATGGTGCTTGACATGCAGCAGACATTCAAAAGATGCTGACAAGACTAAAAATTTAATCACATTTAAATTGTATCTTCATAAATTTTCTATAATCTTAAATTTATGATCACACTGCAAGGGTGGCATCAGATAAATTCTATTTGTAGAGAAATATATTTATGTAATTCCTCAGCAATTAATATTTGTATTATATACTGCTAACACTGAAAATGTGATTCTGTTTCATTCTAATGAGAAAATAAAGTAGATTATAATTGGCTGGTGTTTTCCTTTTGCCTGAAGATAAGCATATGCTCATGTATATCTGACCCAGATGTTTCACAATATAAACTCCCATAATGCTGCCAAACTCTCCTCTTAAATCTGTGATTTCACAATGCTTTAGGTGAGTTTAGCCTGTTAGGCTGTCCTGGTACATGGATTCTATATTGTTATTAGGCAATATTCACTTTCAATTCTACATTGTGAATACTGCAAAAAAATGCTTTATTTGTGGAACACTAGAAATGGTTAGAAACAATCTATACCTCAGTGGATTGGTTTTAAGATATTATTGTTTTAAATTGTGCTGCGTGGGTCTGCTTGACAAGTTGGGGTCCTGAAAGATGAAGAAGTTGGGGTCCTGGGGGGAGTAAGTGAGGTCTCTCAGGACGAGCTTTTGGGGTGATGGTCACCCAGCCTCCGGGGTAGGTGAACAGTTCTGCAGGATAGAGACGCACAGAACCACCATTTACTCCAGAAAGTACAGAAGCTTATATACATTCCTGGACCAATCAAGGCCCAAGGTTACAAACAAAGGGGTGCTCTCTGTCAAGGGCACAGTCCATTAGCATAGAATGGGGAAAGATGGAAGGGAGGGGTTGAAGGTATGGAGATGCTCCTACAAGATATAAAATGTTAGCTCTGTTAAGAACTCAACAGAGCATCAGCATTGCTCTTATTTTGTACTGTTATCCCAAGATGCAGACAAGCAAGTCACCCTGGCAGTGTTCATACTGTTGTTCATTGGTATAAAATGGAGAGTTAGGTTGTCCTCTGTCCTATTCTATTCTATGTAATTGTGTCTTCATGGCTTCTGCTTCTCACTTTGCTCTCCATTCCACCAAAATAATTGGAAAAATAGATGACAGGATTTACATAAAGAGAAATCAAAATAAAGTGGACTAGGGAGCTAAAGGGTAACTGAGAATGTGTGATTCAGTGTGTGGGCAGGATGCCAACAGAAAATGGCATCACAAGAATCCCTGCCTAAGATTCAAGTAAATGCTTGGTTCCAAGTGAATTCTTGAGAAGTAATGAACATACTTCAAGCATATTGAAAATTATCATAATTGGTGACCCAAGATTTTTAGATTTAGGTAGGGATGTTCTTGTAAGGTTGTATTTATAATAAGAGTTCTTTTTATCGACTTTCTTATTCATCTGTTAGCCTTTTATACATCTTTCCTGTTGGAAGGGGTTAGTGAGTTTTCAAATTGGATTTGTCCCCAACTGGTTGGCAGCCAGGTTGATAGCTCTAGAAGCATAAGTTCTCTATTTTCTGGCTACCAGTCCACAGAGCTTAGTTCAAGGTATTGGCTCTGATCTTGAAAATCTCCAGTGGCTTAGATTCTGGCAAATGCAGAAATTTGTTACATTTATTCAGTAGCAGGCCAGTAAGCTAGCACTCAATTCACTCATTGCTTTTGCCAGCCAATTATGTGGCAGAGATCACTTCAATATTGAATGATACAGAATTGAATCTATCTGAGATTGAGATAGAAGGAATTTCAAGGCATGTGGATTCTTTAATTAATGGAGATTGTGTTTAAAGAAAGAAAAATCTCTTAATAATATTTAAAAATATGAAGCAATTGGTATAGATTATATTATAGACCTGAAGATCCTTGTTTTCACAATAGTTACTTAGAAAATTTTATCACATCTTTTTTTTTTAAACCTTTATTTTATTTATTTATGTATTTTGTACATGGTGCTGAGGATCAAACCCAGTGCCTCACGTGTGCTAGGTAAGCGCTCTACCACTGAGCCACTGCCCCAGCCCTTATCACATCTTTTTGATGGCCCTATAATAAAGAAGAACATGAGATTTTAGTTTGATCAAGTATCAGAAAGAAAATTTTAGTTAATATTTAAAATACAAATTAGAGATAAAGAGATTTATGCATACACACACATGTAGAATTTTACACATAGTAGGGAAAATAATGAGGTCAGTGAGGAGGAGAATGGATCAGAGATGGTGTTAAGAGTAGCTGTCAGACCATAGAAAGGCTCTTAAGAACACACACAGGTGAGTGGTTCTCCAAGCTTGAGTATGGGATGGCATTTCTTTAACACAACATCTATGTTGCATGGAACAAAGAAGATGGCCACTAAGTTGAATGTAAAAATGTTAAAATTTTGTATAATATGAAAAAAATAAAAGTTAAATGATAAGTGAAAAACACTAGCAACTCACATGACAATGGATTAATGTCCTTAGTTTAAGAAGAGATCTTATGAATTAATAAGAAATAAAATTCTAATAGAAAAAAGAAGCAATTTCCTAGAAGGATTATAAATGGTTGTAGGAAAAATGGAGCTTTACAAGTTATCAAATAAATGTACATATATTTCTTTTTCTGTAATCAGCTTGGCCAAAAACTCAATGCTATGACCAATTTTATCAACGATTCATTAATAAAGACATTTTTATACAATGCCAAAAAGCATGTGAAATGCTACATTTCTGAACAGCAACATGAAAGTATCTATCAAGAGCCTAGAAAGATATTTATGATTTATGAACTAACCATTCTTCATCCTAAATCATATCTTAAGAAAATAATCAGAGATATGCACAAAATGTCTGATTAAAAATAGTTATAATAGCAATACTTATAACATTAAAACTGGAAATAAGCTGATTATATTCCACTGAGTAGGTAACATGATAGAATCCTGTGTAATTATTCATTTTATTTTCTAAAACTATTCAATGATGTAGAGATCAATGCATAATAAAATAATAATAAGCTATATATGAAGTATGATACCTATAATACTTAATAAAATTTCCAAAAATCATGTTCATAGTTATCGATGATTAATACAATTATAGGTTGTTCATCTGCTTTCCGTTACTGTAACAATTATTTTGGCATAATCTTGGAGGTTTCAGTTGCTGACCTATCGGTCCTGTGTGCTTTATACCTGTGGTGACGCATCATGGAGAGAGCTCATGGCAGAGCAAAGCTACTTCTCTCACAGCCAGGACAAAAGAGAAAGGAGGGGTGTACAGTTTTGCTCTGTCCTTCAGGAGCAATCTCCAAATGACCTAAAGACCTCCCACTGGGCACCATCTCTTAAAAGTTTCACTACTTCCCAATAGTGCCACTCTAAGGAATAATCCTTTTAAACATGGACCTTTGGAGGACATTCCAGATCCAAACTATAGCATAGGTACCTTTTCATTTCTTTAAAATTGTATTAATTTTCAACATTTTTCATAATGAAAAGTTGTTTCATTTTATAATCAGAAAGCACTAAATATATTTTCTCTATCTTATTGTATAATAATATTCACCAATTTTGAGTATATAGCTAGAATTCCAGTAATGATCCACAGTTGAGTGCCCCTGACTTCAAGATGTAGTGTTTCCATGATCCTGAAAAGTCTCTTCATATTGCTTTGTGGTCAGTTCAATCCCTTAAGCAATCCCTGGCAGCCAGCACTCAGCTTCCTGTGATTCTTGGCTTGTCTTTTCTAGAATTTTATGATTTTGAGATATATCCATGTTACTGTATGTGCCAGTATTTTCTTCTAAAAATTATATTTTGAAAAAATACCCAGGACATGGCTTGCTCTTACTATTAACCTTGAAGTGAAGAGGCCGTGAAGCCTAATGGAAAGAACAGCAATATTGCACTAGAATTGGAGAAGCCACCTCCATTCTCTGCTTCTCAGTTTGCTGATCTGTAGAATGACAGCAATGATAACATACCTTTCTCATCTCTCAGCGTTGTTACGGGCAATGAATCACAGCATGGTTGTTAAGCCACTCTGTGAGGCATCCGCATAAATTCTGTTTTTGTTTTGTCAATCTGATTGCTGAAGTAGGTCACTGTTCCTCTAAACTTCAAAATAAGATTTATGCAAAATAGAGAGTCATCTTCATACAGACATATTCTAATGTCAAGCTCTTCATGAGTTGTCATTAGGGGACACAAGTAAGAATGGGCCAGATTGTTACGAGTGGAAAATGGCTGATTTCTTTAGCCTGAGTTATTCTCAGTTTCAAATTTGGATATCTGTGTCTCTCTTTTCTTATTTTGCTTTTCTTTTTAAAATCCCCTGTGTTTAGAGCTTAGTCTCTACTTAACAGGTTAGAGTCTGAGAACCATCTCCTCTCGTTATTTTTTTGATTGCTAAATAAGCAGTTCTTAGATGTCTTAAAACTGTGGAGTTAAGACTTGGAAGCAAAAAGGCTCTGAAGAAACAATAAGTTTTCAGAACTAGTCTGTAGATAAGCACCAGGCTTACCTCTAAATGACCTGAGAGAGATGCCTTTAGCAAACCAGTCTGGTTCATTCATTCTTCCTTTATTTCTTCTATGATCAACAAATTCAAGCTATCATCAAAACAATCAGAAATAACAAATGCTGGCAAGAATGTGGAGAAAAGGGAACTCTTACACACTGTTGGTGGGAATATGAATTAGTACAACCATTATGGAAAACAGTATGAAAATTTCTCAAAAAAACTAAAGATGGAACTACCATAAGATCCAGCAATTCTATTAATGGGTATACACCCCAAGGAGAGGAGATCATTATATCCACGATTGCTCTCCCCATCTTTTTTGCAGCACTATTCACAATAGCCAAAACATGGAGTCAACTGAGATGCCCTTCAGTGGATGAATGGATAAAGAAAATGTGGTCAATTTATACAAATACTATTCAGCTGTTCAAATAGTAAAAACTGTCATTTGCAGAAATATGGATGGAATTGGAGGTCATTGTATTAAGTGAAACAAGCCAGACACAAATACCACATGTTTTCACTCATTTGAGGAAAACACTAAGTCAACCCTATAGAAGAACAAATGGGAATAATGATCGCTAAAGACTGGGAAGGGTAAGGGGAAAGGAGGAATAGAAAAGAATTCAATAGGGGCACAAAAGATACAAAGTAGAAGAATCAGTCCTGGTTCTCCTTTAACATTAGCAGGGTAATTATTGGCAAAACAGCCTGTGATGTATCTCAAAATGATTAGAAAAGAATAGTATGAAATTCTCAATACATGACTAAGAGTTAAAGAGGTACAAAACTTATTACTCTGATTTGATTACTCTGATACATACATATGTACTGAATTATAATGTACTCCACAAACAGGTATAAATTTAAGTAATTAATGATAATATAAATTTTATTGAACTCCTACCATATTTCAGATACTCTACTAGGATCTGGGATGCTGTTGACAACTGCCCTATAGAAATTATATTCAAGTTGGAGATGGAGAGCAAAAAATAAGTAAATCAACCGATTAAATAGTTGCAAATCCTGAAAGTGCAAAAAGAATTCAAAGAAAGAACTGCAGTGAGTGAGGAAGAACTCTTAAGGGAGTTTATACTCAGGTTGGGTTCTAATGCTTAAATAGCAGTGCATCTTCCAAAAAGCTGGAAGAAGGAATATGAGAAGAGGGAACAGCATCTGTGAATGTCCTGTGAGAGGAAACGCAGAAACTCAAATAAATGGCTGAAGCATGATGAGTGGAAGGAAAGGTCCAGAGTAGAGGCAGGAAAGATGGACAGAATGAAATAAGTCCCAAAACTGAATACCAAGATGAAGAGTTTGAATTTTCTAACTCCATGGAGAAATCTTGTTCTGCTTTAATCCTGGGAATTTTCAAAAAGTTGAATTGATCATTCTTTCATCTGATCTGTAGCCAGCAGTCTACTTGCAAAGAATTTAATTAAGGTTCAAGAAAAACACATACATTATAGCTTTACCTATTCTTCACTAAAACAATCATTAGTCAAGGTGTTCTTCTTGGGATAATGTTCTGTAGCCATAGAACATGATAATTCTTCCTCTATAATCATGTCTCTACTTTCTTATTGGAGAAACTTCAGGGCAGGTTGGGGGCCTCTGTGCCAATGCATGTTGCATTTAGGCTTAGCAGTCAGAGCCTGATTTATTAACTAATTTAGAAGCTATTATAATCAAATTCTTCTTTGGTATTTTCATTTTCTAACTTAATAGCTTCAAGTTGGAAATAGAGTTTTCAAGATGTTTTGTTGTGCCCTCCCCAAAATACTTTGTTCATTTCATATGAAAGTCAAGTAAACTTGAATAGTCATCATACTTTTAATTATATGATTGTAAAACCTGTGGTTTTTACTCACTAAAGCAGGTGTCAAGTTTTTCAGCCAAGTCCATCTTTTATGTGCTTGAAGCCACCTGTTGCCATAAAAAGGATCAAGAATGATATACTCCACTAGACTATCTGGAACTAATTCAGTTGATTTAAAAATAAGTTTTATTTTTTATTTATACATTATAAAACCTTATATACGATATCAAGGTTTTATATTGGAATTCACTCAATTGCTCTGAAACTTACTTTGTAACCTTAAGAATTTAACCTTTATGTGCTTTAGTTTTCTCATCTAGAAAATGTACATGAGGATAAAAGTTGGACATCAGTAAGAATTAGATGAGCTCATATATATGTGTATAAATATATGTAGATATATATACACATATAAATTTATATGTATACATCTGCATCTATAATATGAATTTATCCTACTATATGGGTTCTTTAGAGGCTTTTCCACTTAGTAAATACTGTGTCCCATGTGAGACATTACTTATTGGGCTTAACAAATGAGTATGGACAATCATTGCCCTAGCAGAGTGATCAGCCAGATGGAACTAGAAGGTAGGGAAGGGATGTGGAAGTCAGCAGTAAAAACAAAAGAAAGCCATTTTGATTCATTGTACACAGATGGAGCACAACTCTAAGTAGAATAAATAAATAAATAAATAAAATTAATTAAAAAAAAAAAAAAGAAAAAAGAAAGCCAGAGCCATTCCAGACCAAAGGAAGAGCCTTTGGTCTTGTGTTCTGCAGAATTCTGGTGTTAAAGTTAGGTGCACAGAGTTGGTTCTTCTCTTTTCAGGTTTATCGGATCAAATACTGGCTTCTTTTGGGGAGGCCACAGGAAACTTGCATAAATCTTTGCTTTTTAAATTGGTAGCAATGTGCTGTAGTCAGTAAGATGGGTTATGGAGTCACAGCTGAATTCAAGTTCCCTTATCAGCCATGGGACTTTCTGCAAGATTTCTTAACCTCTCTGAGACTATTTTCTTGTCCATAATATAACATGTAATAATGCAACAAACTTCATGGGTTTGTTTGGAGAGGTAAATGCACTATGCACTTAGCAGGCTTAGTACACTGTGCAGCTCATACTAGTGCTCAAAAAGGATATCAATCATCATTTTAACATTTTCATAATCAGCCACTATCTATTTTAAAGATTGAGGACTCTTAAAATTTATATTAATTGCCCACTATGTAATATGGATTCAAACCCAGTTCTTCCTGACTTGAAAAATCCATGTGGTTTTTTAATTGATTTGATGGCTCTTCATGAGAAAAATGAAACAAAAGTGGACAACTGTAATGTCTGCTACTATTATTAATAAAAATGGAAGGCTTATGGTTGTTAAAAATATAACAGAATAAACATTAACCAATACATTTTTTTCTGGAAGCATGACAAAAGTAGATAGCAAGGCAAATTTTCATTAGCTTTCTCATTAAAATGCTCTACCCAGCAGAGTTACTGCTTTGAGGCTTTTCCAGATCACAGTATGTCTCTGTTTCCCAGGTGAGCAGACCTTATGGTCCAAATCAGTGCTGGCCATTAACATCAGAAACCCGGATGCGTGAACTGAGGGTGGCTGCACCAGGCTCTCAGTTCATTGGAGGGAATCAGAGGGCATTCCTGAAGGTATACATGAGGTTTGAGCTTGAATTTGTGTCTTATTTCCACATCAATTGGCCAAAAAATCTGTCGTAAGCTGCATTGTTAACAATAAAAATTCTGAATGTCCCTCCAATTCACAGTTTATTCAAAGCAACAATTGGACATTCACTGGTTAAATCTTTCCTCCCAAAAGGTATTAATTAATGAGTCCTTTACCAAGTTGGTCAAATTTATGACTTTCATAATGAAATTTTATCTCAAATACTTAAGTTCTCTCTGTGGGTGTGTGTGTTTGTGTACACATGTGTCTGTGCTGCAGATGTCTGGATTTAGAAGAGAGAGATAACATTTATAATAATAGCATTGCAAATATAAGCAGATTGTGAATACTCAGTGGTTAGAAGCAAGCACCTCAAATTTTTATATTTTTAGCAAGCCTCCATGGATTCAGTAAAATTTCAGAATCATACCAAGAAAAAAAAAACCCTTTTTGAATGGAAATAATAGGATATCAAATCTGAATGAGGATGTCCTTTTAGCTCTTGGCCTTTGAGTATCTGTTATACATTGTGTGCATGTGCATGCATGGGTATGTGCATAGGATTTTTATTTTTGCTGAGTCAGAAATATTTTATTTTTATTTTTGCTTCTATAACTTTGTGTTTTCCAAAGTGAAACATTTTATCTATTAGTATTTGTACTTTATTAGTAAAATGTATGAGCCTCTCTTAGCCGAAGAGAGGAAAACTATAGTGACTTCCTCCTGTATCATCTGCAGTTACTCCTTTTATTGGAAGAAACAAAGAGAACAATGAAGGTGTTTTATTTTATTTATTTTTAAATGTTTTTACTTTCCAAAGAGAAGTCTTTTTGGCATACATCAAGCTTATCATCCTGAATGGTATTACTTTTCTTTTCTTAAAGCAATAGCTGTGTGATTACAAATCAAATTACTAATTTTTTTTGAGTTTTTGGCACATGTAGGGCTCTTTTAAAGCCTCTGAGCATATTGGCTGATTAATTTCACAATATTCCTTTGACAGAGATAACATTATTATCCCCAATTTGCAGACAAAGAAACTAAAACACAGTGAGATTAAATAATTTTCCCAAGCTTCATGTAAATGATAAATCCAGGGTCTAAGTTCAGGCAGGCCATTGGGTGTAGAGCTGATGCTCTTAAGCACTGTGTCAAGTAAACTGCCAGCAGAGTCAGTGAAAGAGATAACAATAATATCAATAATAATAATTACATATATATGCATTTTTTACTTTATCGATTCTGTTTTCATTGCTTTTAATCTTCTCAGAAATCTTGAAGTGGAAACTGTTTTGGACCCTGTTATTTTTACAATGGGAAAACTGTTTCTGAGTGTATATGTAACTGGCCCAGGGCTATACAGCATGTAGGAGGTAGAGCTTAAGTTTGAACTGAGCCTATCTGACCTCTAAGCTATCAGATAAAGATAAGGAGGATGAAACGCAGATAGTCTAATTCTGCTCATTTCCTATTTCAAGCATGGGCTTCCCCTTAGCCCATCACCAGCCACTACCACTTCCCTTAGAAGGCAGGGTCAAAAAAAGAAAATTACACATACTAGTTCAGGCTTTGTGTGTGCATGTGTGTGTGTGTATATGTGTGTGTATCTGTACATGTGATCAGCTATTATTTAAAGTCTATGTTGAGTAAACTAATGTATTCATAAAGGAAATTTTTAAAAGATGCTAAATTATTAGTGTATCTCCTCTCAAAACTCGGCAAAAGAACTTTGAGAAGTAATTAGAAGGATTTAAGGGAGTTGAGACATGAACTATATTTAAAGTATCCCTACAACATAATATTGGATTTGATCATAAAAAAGGATTAATGGTTCAAGATGTCCACTAAGGAGAAGAGTGGAGCTTGTTAGCAGCCTTTATACACTTAAAGAACTTGTTCTCTGGAATAAAATTTGACTTGGAAGTTTCAGGGAGGCACATTTCACCTCAGCCTTAGGAAGAACTTTGTCAGCTATAGCTGTTCAACTGTGGAATGAATTGCCCCCAAAACTCACCTGCTCCTTGTCACTACAGGCATTCATCAGAGGGTGGACAGCACTTAGCAAATCCAGGCAAGGTATCCCAATATTGGGAAGAAAACTAAATTAGAAGACCATTCTAATTCTCCAGGATTTTTACATTTTACATAAAATAAATGCTGCTAGCCGAGTGTGGTGGTGCATGCTTGTAATCCCAGCAGCTCAGGAGACTGAAGCAGGAAAATTGGAAGTTTGAGGCCAGCCTCAGCAACTTAGTTGAGGCTCTGTCTCAAAATAAAAAATAAAAAGAACTGGAGATGAGCTCCATTGGTAAAGTACCCCTGGGTACAATCCTTAGTACAAAAAAGAGTGTGAGTCATTAATTTTAATATATTTTAATATAGTTCAGAATCTATTATCATAAAAGTTACCAAAAGGGGAAATATATGTTAAGTCGAAAGAAAAAAAGTTATTTAATCTCTTTAAAGAACATACACTTGGAAATAATTAAGAACTCTTCTAAGTGCCAAGGACTATAAAGAGATTTAGTATTTTTGAGAATATTGTGGAAGTATCAAAAATTCCTAAAAATATTATAGCCCTATTTGAATGCAGTTCATTAGAAGAAATGAGAAAAACATGGTTTTAGACAAAAACGATAAATTGCTGTAAGGTCCACAGGTAATTTTTTGACAAAAATAGAGAACTATCAGAACATGGCAAAGTCGATAACCGAGGTCAACCATAAAGCAAGCAGGAAGTTGGTAACAAGATTGGAAAATGTGGAGGCAGATGAAGATCTGTACAAAAGCTTGCCAATGACTAGTTGCCAGTCTTTTTCTTGGATGCTTAAACATCTGCACCATATATATCACATTCATATAGTAGAGCCTGGAAATGCATGTTCAATTAAAGTTCAGATACCTAAGCATTTCAATGTTATCAGTCATACTGGAACCTTTTTGTGTGTATGTGTATCATTTGCAGAAAATACATGCATGAGGCTTTTGAATATGCTGTACTACCTGGTCACTCTGCCATTTCCATTTTGTTTTCTTAGGTTTTCATCAGCTAAACCCCTTTATATATAAGGAATAGTAAGATTGATCAAGGTAGTGCACAGTGTATTAAGGTGCCATGATTTTCCTAAAAAGAGGGAAGGTGGCCTTCAAAAAGGCATAAGGGTGGAATTTCTGTAACTGTAGCTCATTGTCAGCACTGAGTCTGAGCTCAGATGTTAGGATTTTTGAATTTAGTATCATTTTGTAGGACATAAAAAGGGAAGATGCTCAGTGGGAAGAGGGCTTAAGAAGCATGGAAAGAATTAGAGTTTATTGAAAGGCAGGATTTGGAGTGCAGAAATATGATACACCCAATTTTCTATTTTTTTAGGATACTGAAAAGTAATGTGATGGTGTCAGAGTTTCAAGCCTGCTGGAATGTTTTCTGCAGATTTGTAAACACTGCATTCATGAAATTTATGAACCAGTGTTTTGGGTGTGTGAAATGCTAACTTCTAAGGATGGGCTTGTACCCTTCTGCTTTTCCTCATCAGATTCCCCTCTAAAACCAGGGATGGCATCATCGTTCCCTGTGAAAACGCCATTTGTCAAAAGTGAGAACAAAGGTCCTGAAAATCTACTGTAGAGATTTTACTAACAATTCTGTCATAGACTACCCCAAAGATGGAAGAACAACTTTGTATCATGGAATCCATCCTTCTTTGATCTTCACCTCTTTTGCAGTCGATTCCCTGGAAGTTTTGTGCTTCTCTCCTCTAATTGTCATTAGAGAGGGCTTTGAATCCTCCTACCTCCTCACTCCACATACATCCTAACTATATTCTTTGACCAAAGTGATTCCATAAAAACTAAAGGGGCTAGAAAGATCAAAGGCTGTGTGGTTTCAGAATAATGCTGTCATTTTTGTGGAGTTCTTCACATATTGGAACAGTGAGGGGCAGAAGTAGACAACTGGAGTGCTTCAGCCTTTTCTTGGAGCAGACTTCTTGCAACTGCAAAGAAACCACATAAGAGCATTTAATAGCTTAGAAAGACTGCAGCCTTGCAGCCTCACTGAAGGCAATAGCTTGGGGGCTGATGACTACCACTCTGCCATACAGCTTAGGAAGTGCCTACGCCCTTATAGTCTTTTACTTGCCTCTTTACTCCGTTTATAAAACTCATGATAACTCATAGAAAGCATTCCCTTGCTTGGTTTCATTACTTAATTCTATAAGTATACATACTTGCACATACTTAATGGAAAATGTCCACGGTTACCCATCCCCAAATCAGCTTATGCTGCCTGGAAGATGATGCATAGTAGAAGGGACCTAGACTATGCCAGGTGCTGTTCTAAGTGCTTCATTGATAGGCTTATTCACTCTTCACAACAACACTAGGGGTGTGGTTTTATGTTTATCTCCATTTTGTAATTGAGGACTACAAAGCTCAGAGGAGGTAAGAAAAGTGCTCAAGGCCAGGGTCAGAATCAGAATTTGAACCATGGAGCCTGATTTCAGAATTCATACTGTTCGCTGCTACATCAATGTCATCCCACAGAGATAATCTGAAAGAAGTACTGAGCACTTCTCCTGTCGTTTAGCTTGATTCTTATATAAGGTTGAATTACCAGAAAACTGAGGCAGTGATTTTATTGCTGTGATACCCTTAATTATAAAAGAAACAGGACAGAAGAAAAAGCTTGTCTTTATAGCCTAGTAGACTAGTTTCAATCCAGACTCCTGTGGTACTAGTTGTTAGACTTATTACTAATTTATTTGAACCTCACTTGTTTAATCGGTGAAATAAGGACATGATAACAGCATCTGCTTCATAGAGTTGTCATTGATGTGAATTTACATAATACATTTAAAGTTCCCAGCACCATGCCTGACACATACATGTTAGCTGTTACTATTTTAAAAGTCCACCCCTTTGTGGAAATGGAATGGTGACAGAAAACGAACCATGTGGATTTCTATTAGAGCAATACTACTTAGTAGAAGGCAATAAGGCACATGAATTTTATTTGCAAGTCAGTGGTCTGTGGTCCACCAATGGATCTGCTTTCCTGCAATATTCTTTAATCTGTGACTCAGGAGCATTGTAGGGAAATGGTGTTGTAATGCACTGCGTCAGGTATTTATTACACTCTAGGGAGGATCTATGTTGTCCCCAACCCTGAAATACAGCAGTGATCACATTACTTGAACCTCTCCCAGTTCTGTCTTGGAATGCACAGTAGTCATGGAGTGAGTCTTTAGCTTTCTCTTCCAGTTAATTGGCATTGGAAAATCAGTATAGACATAGGGAGGGTTAAAAAGTAGAAAACATAAGTAAGATAGTAATGCTCTAAGGATATAGAATTCTCCTGGGTGGAGTCTTTCAGTTCATTGTACCGACGGAGGTCTAATGCCTCCGGAAGTCCAAATAGGGGGTGTGACATAAACTCTCCCTGCCCCCAGTCGTCCTCTAACTTTCTTTTTCTAAATGAAATTATCCAATTTCTACCTTCAAATTGAAAACTTATCCTTTATTCTCTCTCACCAAAAGAGCCCTAAAGACTATGCACTCCAATGCAGCCACTCTTTCTCTTAGAGCCTCCTTAGAAAATGATGGGAGTAGCAATTCCCACTTGAGGAAATTCCATCTTTTATAGATATCATCCCACATAGCACCTGAAGGGTTAAACTTTTGTTGGAGAGGAAGGGTATCAAGTGGCTTCCCAGGAGGAGATAACCCCTAGTTTAGAAACTGACACTTTTAAAAGGTAAGTCAAATATGCATTAGTTTGCACAGCTTTCTATGAAAGGAATAACTCATTGCCACCAAAGTGTGTGTGTGTGTGTGTGTGTGTGTGTGTGTGTGTGTGTGTGTGAGTTTGATCTGTCTTTACCCATCTCCCTGTCATCTGTATAATGTATGTATCAGAGTGAGGACTGTCAATCACAATTAATAAAAACCCCAGAACACAAGGGTCCCTTCTACTATAGATCCATTTTATGATAGCTCTCAATTTAGTATGCCACATAAATCAAAAGGGAAGCATTTATCTTATTATTCAGAGGCATCCCTTCTCCTTCCGTGTCCTAGCCCCTCCTCCATGCTTGTTCCCAGCCCCTCAAAGATGCTTTGTGCAAGAAAGTGCAAGTTCCCATTCTGGCTTTATTTTTGTTCCTTTTTGCTCTCTTCCTGGCTCCCCCCCAAACCAAGCCGGCAAAGCAAATGGCCCGGGTTCCCCCCCAACGCCTGACCTGTGTTTGCTGGGAGGAGAGCGGGAGAGGGAGCGTGCATTCCGGAGCAGGCTGCTCTGACTCCGACCACAGGCTGTTTTGTGCAGGCTGTCCCTCTCCTTCAAAACCCTGCATCCCCTCCCCGAAGCAGCAGGCAGTGTGCCTTCATTCAGCCACATTTGGTATGCATGAGCACGGCTGCAGAGAGAGGGGAGGTGGCTTTCTTAAGAAGGTTCAGGGGCTCAGGCAACGCCACTTGACTAGTCTCCCAAGTTCCAGGAAGCCTCTGCCCTAATGGAATTTGCAGGTGTGGAGATGACCATGGGATGCCAGGGCCGTGGGGGACCATTTATTTTCTAGGCGTTGCTCAGGTTTGCAGTTTCTTGTTTTCCCGGTGGAATTTGGAAGGGGTCATGAATCAAACTGATGCGTCTCGACCCCTAAACTGGACCATCCGGAAGCTGTGCCACGCAGCCTTTCTCCCATCTGTCAGACTCCTTAAGGTACTGTAACTTGCTGCTTTGAATGGCTCTTATTATGCTTTTCAGGTCTAAATACCTAACTTCGCACTTGGGCTGGGATGCACGTTTTGGGGAGTGCAAATGCATGCAATACTGGCTCTGTTGCCCATGGCTGGAGAGAGATCCTCCACACCCTGCACCTTCACTGCCCCCACCCCTGCCTAGGAGGTTGGTGTGAGCCACACTTGGAAATGAGATTATGGTCTCAGAGAATGGGCTACCTGAGTGCTCCCCCCACCTCTGTTAACCATCCCTAAAACAGAATTAATTAACTTCTTTGGGAGGGTGGGAACAGGAGTGGGCGTGAAATCTCTTACTCCCCTTGTGTTTGGCTCCTGGGCTTTTTTTCCCTCCCTGGGGAAGCCCTTCGACCTACTTTTCCTTAAATGGAACCAGGGAGAACAAAGGATTCTCCTCATTATTTTAAAAGCCCCATTGTTAGCTGGTCAGTCAGGTAAAGACAAAGAAAGAATGTACATTCTCAGATGGTGACTTTTTTGGTGCCCCTGTTGTTTAAAAAAGCATAATAATTTGTTTCCTGGAGTGAAATCAGTACTGGGAAAGTATTGTTCAACACATACTGAATGTATCTCTCTCCAGCTCTGAGTCACACAAAAGATCTCCACTACACCTGAGCTGGAATTGCCACCTTGTGTCCATATTCTCTTCTTTCTAGAAGCACATGTATTAAAGATGTGGAAAAGTCCATACAACTCCACAATAATCCACCTTCATCATTTGCTTTATAGGGAAAGAAATACAATTAAAATATAAAGGCACAGAAAAGAAATATTCTTGCCTAGAAAAGAGAATGTGGTAACACTTATTTGGGAAAAGTACACATCTCTGAAGGTTCTGCCTATTTCAAGTTTAAAAGTTCTTAATTCTCTTTTCCATATCATAGATGATCTTTTGATTTAATTTCCACTGGGCATTGAGCAAATCAGCTAAAATGGAGAATTAATGAATTAACCCTGAATAAATCGTACTTGCAGATTGTTTTACTGAGGTTATGTTCGGAATAGGTTAAGTTGGACAATTAATTTCATCTAGCGAAGTGGTTCCTCTCAACAGTGTTAGCCATTGTCTGAGTTTTCTTGACCCCATTAAACACAAACTGGTATTAACTTCCACAAGGGCTGTTCCCAAGTGCTGTTCAACCCCCCATCTTAAGGTTGTCATAGTGATGGCTTGCTTCCCGAAGGAAATATTAGGGGAGACAAGCAGATTTGGGCTCAGAGACAGAGGAAGAGAAGCTTCCTAGGATATATGAGCTTTTGCTATATTGGAATGACACGTGTGATAAGGCATGAAAAAGAATGAGGCCAGAGAGTTCACAAATGAATGTAAATTCTCCTTCAAATCACTAGTGAATCAAGAATCTGGGGCAAAGAATGTTTTGGCAAGTCTAACTATGACTGAGAAAGTCAACTCCCGTAATTCCATGTATAAGGAGAAATATTTTTTTTCTGTTAAAGTCATTTGTTGGCTTTTCCCCAAAGTAATACTTTACTCTTCTTACAGGTTCTGTGTGTACATGATTAATGAATACTCAGTTATTAATTAATACTCTATTTTTTAAATGGAAAATATTATTCATTTACTAGTCACAAAATCAGCAAAGTGCCTATTTGAGGTGGATTGTGTATTTTTAAAAGAGTTGTCATCTTTTTAAATCTGGAGTCTTGTCTATACTATATCCCAGGAGCTGTGATGGGTGCTACACCAGGGCTTTGTTGTCATGCAGCTCCATCCTGTCATCCTTTGCTAGCAGGGCGCTTGACAACAGTTCATCTAATAAAGTGCATTAGTGAGTATTCCTCCAATCTTTTCAATATCTGAAAGACAGGATGTATTTTACTGGAGAACTTTCCAAATGACATCTGCATTTTTGAAAGATCATAGCTGCCCTATGAGATTTTAGATAGTGAGCACATTTCAAACTCTTAAAATAAAGTGCTACTAGATTTTTCTCAGCAATGCTTAGAAAGCAATAAAAGCTACTGATATATATGAGCAATTGTATTATCCCCATGAATATGAATGTTATGTATTTTTCCCCCTTGGGATTGGTGCTGTTCTGTCTTTCCTTAGCCAGTGCCAGTGTATTCTTGCACTGTTTTTTATTGTTCAAGTGAAATGGAAGTTTATGAGTAATAATTTGCATCTTTGTGTAAATGTTCTTCCTGGCTAGGACTTACATTAAATATTTAATAACAGCTATTCTTACTATTCCTTCCTTAATTTTTGTTCCCTACCTTCC
The DNA here is from genome assembly GCA_028644305.1 of Xerus rutilus. NCBI lineage: Eukaryota > Metazoa > Chordata > Mammalia > Rodentia > Sciuridae > Xerus > Xerus rutilus. Next base: position 120,201,602 of record CM053399.1, read on the forward strand.
CTCTCAGACTCTTACTCCCCCTCCCCCATACCACCACCATGTTATTTTCATGGATGGATTCTCTGGCATCCAGAATTCTATCAAAATACTTAGCTAAGAAAGCTAGTTTTCCTATTCAACAGGTAATTTTTGTTCCTCTTCCAAGCCCTGTTCTGATGTGACATGCCCTTTTCAGTGCCCCGACTTGTCAGTAAATGCAGTGTAGGGCATGATGGCCTGATTAGATTTAGCTAAACGCAGACCATTCACCATTTCTGACAGACTGGGTTCCAGCCAATTTCCCTTCTCATCCTTTCCTTGAAAGTGCGTGGTTCTTTGCTAACTTACTTTCATACCATATTAATATTTAGAAATGGCTTCATAATGCTATTTCCTGTATTTCCCATCTCCTAATGGAAATAAGATACTAAAGAATCAGGAAGGGAAGGCCAGCCTCCGAAATATAAATTAGACCCAATAAGTGTTAGAATATACTTATTATGTTTTTCTGAAAACATCTCATTTGTTGTTTTGTCCATCTCAGAGCAAATTTTAAACAAGCCAACCGACTTGCATTTTGAATTTGGGACTGCATTTGGAAATAACACTTGAAAATGAATTTCTGGACAGATATATGGTAATGATAGCCAAAAGACAGAGCCTGTTTTCACATGGATAGATTTCAAATGGGACCCTTTCCAAACCGATTCTCCTCTGTTATCATTTGCTTCATTCTTCTGTGTTTCAAGATTTCATCTTACCATTAATCACAAAAAAAGTCAAGTTTGTTTCAGTGACAGAATGTTCTTAGCATATTTCATATTCATTATCAGGTCTGTCTCTGCCATTGTTTTATTTGGGAGATTTTATTTTGGTAACTCACGTTGAATTTGAAGATTATTTTTAGGGCAGAGAGCTTTCTTAGTATTGAAGTCTTGGCAGACTTTCTGAAGGGAATGCTCCTAGGAAAAGGGTTGCATTAGGGGAAAAGGAAGTTCCATATTTGTAAGATTTTAGATGGGCACCTTTAAGTCAGTTTGTTAATAAACCAGATGATCATTATTGTGTTAAAGTTCATGATGTTTTAAAATGTGCAGTGGTATGACTTTGTCCAGTTTGAGCAATGTCAGCAATAAAGAAATTATGCTTTGGAAAGGTAAGCCTAAACACTGGGTCCTAACTCATGGTGTTCCTAACCAGCTGTGACCTTGCATAAGTTAAATAGCCTCTCTGTAACTTGGAGTCCTCTATAAAGTAAAAGGTTTGGATCTTGACTTAGATCTAAAACTGTGATTCCCTTTGGTGGAGCTTGCCTTGCCCCAGGGGCTTGGAAGAGCACAGTCTCTCTGGGTTGAAAAGATTGAATATTAAAATGAGAAAAATAAATGGGTGAAGTGAATGAATGGAAGGGTTTAAATCTTAAAAGGACCTTGTCTACTAAGCTTAGGCTTTGACCATTATTCTGAAACTAAGGGGTATAACTAAAGGAATTTTTGCAGTGGCAGCGACTAGACTCTTGTATTATATAATTGCTCTGGCTATAGTGTCTACAATGGGTGAGGTGGTACAACTGTAAACTGAAACTTTAGATCACAGGCCTGGAGAATTTATTAGAACAGCCGAGTAATCAAAGTAAAATAAAGAGGGGCTTGTTACATTGATTTTTGTAATAGAAGACTCTAAGACAATTTCAGAGTTTGTCTTTATTTTCTGGTTGGATGTTGGTCCCACTGTTGGAATAAAGGTTCTGATGCAGAAGGACAAAACCATTGTGGTTCCCTAATGAGACTAAGACAAAAGTCAAGAATGTAGTTTCTTTTCTTACTCATCCAGTTGATGAGTATGGGCCCCAATGAATGCCCAACAGCAGAATTCTTAGAAGTATATAATCTATAGTTGGAAGTATCATTTATAATTTTCTTAGACTGTATTTTCCTAATACAGCCTATCATAATTTTTAAGATAAAGTCCCCCTACCCCTGCCCAGGGAATCTAGTCATACATAGATCAGACATTGGTTTTAGTTTTCCCCTTTCTGTCTTTTATACAGAAGCACTAATGAAAGTAAACTGGGTAACTCATGGGAATTGCTTGAAAGAACATTGATGGAGTGAAGGGATTAGGTCAGTCCAAATTTTGCCCTAGTGCTATAGTATTTTATACTTTCATAAAGCCAATGTCCATTATGTTGTCTTTGAAGCACAGTGAGATCCTAATGAGCAGGTGGACTTGGTCTGACTTCTGCAGTGCCTGCAAAGCCTTCCAGAAACTGGATTCTCTTTGACATTCTTCAAGAAACTCCAAGAAACAGTTATGTTGACATTTGTTTTAGTGTGTGTTTTACCTTTATGACCTATAAAGTTAACAATTCACATCTGAAATTCAGAATCTTACAAGGGAGTTAGAATAATACTAAGAAACCAGAATTTTTTTTTTTTTTAGCCAAGACAGAGCACTCCTGAACCTCACAGTGGACAGCAGTTAATGTCTACAGCCACAGAGGAAACCCATACATGTTATATCTATACACATTGACAAATTGGTAAGCAAGGTCACAGAACTTGTTAAGGACCAGTGCCATGAAGTGCCTGAAGGTGGAAACTTGAAAAAATAAATTGCTTTTAGGAAAATGAAGTATATTGTTAGACAGAATTGTAAGGGCTACAAATAAAGAAATATCTGTCTTTCCATATCTCAACCGGTCAACCTCCCTTAAGAAAAAAAGTGAGAAAGATAGAAAAGGAAAGAAAATGTGAGCTAACTCAACCCTACAGGAAAAGGGAAACTGTGCTATCTTGTTCCTTCCACTCAGTGAGCCATGTGACTCGATTTTGTATGAAATGTTCTCAGGCAGCCTGAGGGGAATTCTTGAGGCTACAGGAAACCCTCCTGTCTCTCTGGAACATTCTGTCTTCTTTATTGTGGATGCAAGAATGAAAATGTGTGGTCAGTGGAGAATGAGGAAAGAAAAGGCTAGGATGTCCACGTCCAGTGGCCACATCACTGAGGGATGCCTGGAATTGCAATCATACCCCTGCCAAAGTCTGTTTTTCTTTTCTTTATGATTCCCTTCCTCTCCAGCAGGGAATCTGCAGCTTTACATCCTTCTCTCTCCCTGTCTGTTGGTGTAACCTCAACTGGTACCAAATCTTCAGACAGCTAGATCATTTCCTTTCTCCTTTCCCATTGTCTAATTGGAAGTCAAGTTTTAAGACAAAGGGTATTCAAAAAATATTTAGTGAATGAGCAAATGAATGAACATACGAACGACATGTGAAATCCTATGGATGCTTACAACTCACTTGGGAAGTCCATGTAAAAAGCAAATAGTCAAGCCTATTCCCAGGGGTGCTGATTCAGTAGGTAGGCTGTGCACCCAGGAATTTGCATCGTAACCAGCTCGCCCAGTTGAGTCTGCTGCCTGCAGCTCTTGTAACGACCCCACAATGAAAAAAGATGCCATGGACGCAGTAGAGCTGGAAGGAAATTTGATTCAGTGGCCTCTCTCACACTGGCATGTGGGCAGATCAGATTTTGTGCTAGTCAACAGTGGAAGCAAAAGGTTTTAAGTAAATAGTTCACAGTTTTCCAAATTTAATCATGAAAGATCATGTACAGACAGAAAAGTAAATGGAGTTCAGCTGCCCTGTTTTGGGTTGTAAATAATATAACATCATAATCTGAACAAATTTTTGTCCTGCTTCCTTTGATTTTCTGCTTACTTGTATGATCATTTCTTTGTCTATTTTCTTTTATGAAATATTTTATTCTGATTAGTTATTCATGAGAGTAGAATGCACTTTGATACATCATACATAGGTGGAGTATAATTTCTCATTCTTTTGGTTTTACACGATGTAGAATCCTACCAGTTGTATAGTCATATGTGTACATAAGGTAATAATGTTTGATTCATTCTACTATCCTTCTGTCCACCACACCCCCTCCCCTCCTTTCACTCCCCTCTATCTAATTTAAAGTAACTCTATTTTTCCCTAGCTCCACCCCATTATTAATTAACATCTGCATATCAGAGAAAACATTCAAACTTTGGTTATTTTAGGATTGGCTTATTTTACTTAGCATGATATTCTCCAGCTCCATCTATTTACTGGCAAATGCCATAATTTCATTCTTCTTTAAGGCTGAGTAATATTCCAGTGTGTGTGTAGCAGCATTTTCTTTATCCATTAATCTATTAAAAGGCACCTAGGTTGGTTCCATAGTTTAGCTATTTTGAATTGAGCTTCTATAAACATTGATGTGGCTATGTCACTGTAATATGCTTATTTTAAGTCCTTTCATAAAATTTTTGAGCTATGTGATATAAAATTTCATATTTTCTTTTTCTCTTAAATTTATGTGGAGATATAGTTGTGAACCAGAACTCCCAAATATAGTATCCATGATCTTCTAGAGCATTCTGTATATGTCCCAATTATTCGCCTATGATACTGAATGACAGTGGTCACTCAGTGCATGACCCTTGGTTTCCAGTGGTAAGTGATAGTATCAAGTAAGAACTGGCCAGTTTGTTTGTGGACCAAGGACAAAAAATCCATAACTGATGCCCACTGTGCTGGAACCCATACCTCCTACCAGATCCACACCATAGTCTTAAAAGAACAACCAGAGATTCTAGAGAGGAAAGAGGAAGAAGAGAACATCTAGAGCTTTTGTTTGCAAAAGTATATTCATATTTAAAGTTAATTGTATATTTATAAATTTTTAAAAAGTGATGCTCAGTATTAAATATTACGTAAGGGAAAAATAGAGCTGAACAAAATTGTCTCTTGAGTGCACAGTAAAGATACAGTTTTATGACTGGGAATGGAAGAGGCCTTTGTGAAACAATTTCTGGGATGGGAACATTTAATCTTAATGTGTATCACACATAACAGTTGTGTTTGACAGCATTCAAGACTTCTGAGTCAACCCTTATCTCGTCTCTACTTCATTTTAAAGAAACATATACCTAGGAATTATAGTTTAGAGGTGGCATTGATCAGTTTTGTTTCTGCTCCAAATAAAGATTCCTTAAGATTTAATAGATAGGTAGGTAGGTAGGTAGTGTGTGGTAGATAAGTAGATAGATGGAAGGAAGGATCTTGTTGTTTATAAATCCATTATAAGTGACATTCCACATATTGAATTGCTCTACATGAAAAGAGATTTATCCAACACCATCAGCTCATGAAAGAGGATTTCTCAAAGCGTGATCCAGGATTGCCTGTCTTAGAATCAGACTCTGTGTATTCTACCCAGATCTCCTGAGTTACACTACTATGAGACCTTGAGAATCTGCATTTAGCCAGCAGTCCAGATGAACCTTATGCACTGTAATATTTGAGAACATTCTCTAAAATGTGAAATTTTAATAGAGGAACACTGGCTCATTCAAATTAGGCCTCTGTCATGACCATACCTCAGCATCTGATTTTTATTGTTCAAAATTGAGCACCAAGCATCTCTCTTTAAATTTATATAGGCTCATAATGTATCCACGTCTTGAAAGTCCTCATGCTCACAGGGAATTGAATGACCTTTATAATTGCTTCTTATGGGATTTTGCAAGAAACCTAATTTAAATGACAGAGATGTATATTCTCTAGGTAACACCCTGGATTAAAAGAAGAGATGGCACATCAGCCTCATCTTTGTTCACTTAGAACACTACACACTTCCATGGTTGGCAGCAGAAAAATTTTACAGCAGAGCAAGTACAGCTTCTGCTCTATTCATATGGCCATTGCTAAATCAAATTAGCCCCCACCCCCCAAAATGTGCTCCTTTTCCTCTATGCGTCAATTGCTAGAATTCTCCATTCACCAAATCCCAAACTGGAAAACCTGGGCTTATGCCTTTTGTTTTCTCTTCTCTCATTCCTTAAATAATCAGCCAATAATTTCTGCCAGATTTGCTCATAAATATGAGTCTAATCCACCCCCTTCTGTCTGTTCCTACTTCCCAAAATTGGTCTCTCTTTTTCTTGGGCCTAAAATACTACAACTGCCTCCAGTCTTATCTACCTCAAATCAGCCCTTCCTACAGCCACCAGAATTATCCATTTAAAATGTAAGGAAGATTAGGATGAGGCTGTGGTTGACATTCTTCAGTGTTTCTCCATCTCCTACAGAATGAAGTCAAAGCTCCTTGCATGATAGATAAGATCCTCAGTGATCAGCCCTCTGCCTACTTCTCTACCTTTCTCTCTCATTTGCCCCTTGCTCAAATTATGGAATTCCATATAGCTGGCTTTTCTGCACAAGGTATTTCCTCACCTGGAAAATCTGAACCATACCTTCTCCTTGCCAACTCTTGCCTATCCTTTAATGTTCGACTCAGGTAAATAGGACAAGTTCAGAAACAATTTCCTGAACCTCCAAAGCAAGGTTAGAATCCCCTCTTCTGCATGCCCATAATAGTCAGTGAGTATTTCCAGCTTTGCTTTTAGCATGTTTTGGTATTAATATTTTTTTCCTCCTTTCTGAAGATCATCTCAAAGTTGGAAATCATATATTTTTCCATGTAGCAGAAAGCCTAGGATATTTTGGGTGCTAGAAGAGGTGAATGTTGGAGGAAATGCATATGCTCTTGATCCAGTGCTGTGAAATGGTCACTTAGAAGAATCGATGGTATTGCAGGATCTTACTACTTTTGTATGATTAACGAATATCTTGAACTTGAGGTTATTTACTTCATATGTTCTCCAAATTAGATTAAATCATTGAATTAATACTTAGTATAGTACTTAGTCAAAGTGATGAAGAATAAAGTACTCAAGGAAAAAAATCTTAGATCAGGTGCCTGCTTTGAAAGCAAAAGAGAGAAATTGCCTCATCTTTTAATTACGTCATAGAAAAAGCATTCATTAATTTAGTGATCTAATAGACTTAAATATATATTTTTTAATAATGCTGTTGAGTGGATTACACTGCAAAATAGAGAAAATGCCATTAGAAGAAAAACTATGCTGTTAAATCTGCTGGGCCCATTCCTACTTTATCCTTTAAATATATCTTTGTCAAATGTCTAGCAATAACTATGTAGACACTATTTTACTGAAATATCTTGGTATTTCTATTTAAAGGTAAATGGCATTAGGCTATTTTAAAGTATCATGCATGGATCACAGTGAAGTAGAAATTTTAGTTTATCAGTTTCCTTTGGAAAACTAAATTGAAGTCAAAATAACTTTCTTGTGAAATTGATCAGAATTGTTAGAAAATTATCTTACTGCTTGTTGATTAAGATCAATAGTGCATGTGGCTGGAAAGAAGTTAAATAATTATTTGTGGCATATCTTTCAGATTCTCCTCCTTGCTAGAAGAAAATGTCACCAAAAATGAGCTGTCTAATAAACTTCCATAAGAAATCTTTTCTCTGTAGTGCTTATCCAGGGAGCAATGATGGTGTGATTATTTAGGATCAGGTGGTTTAATTTGCAGAAATGTTGAATGCTTTGAGCAAGGCTAATGATGCTCCTTTGAAACAGGATTTCTCAACCTTAGCAGCTCTGATATTTTGGACCGGAAAAATCTTTGTCATGGACTTACCTGTCCTGTGCATTGTAAGACATTTAGCATTATCTTTGGTTTCTATCCACTCATTATAAGAGGTTCCCCATTATGACAACCCAAAATGTCTCCAGATATTGCCACAAATTCTTTGAAGGACAAAATCCTCCCATGTTCAGAATGACTACTTTAAACGTTTCTGCTTGAAGACAGGTGTTTTATCACAAAGGGTGAGTAGGTAATTTATACTTTCTAATGACATGAAATACTTTAATTTTAGATACCCTTTTATTTCCATCCTAAAAAAAAAAGACTGAAATTTATCTTACATTGGGGAAATTAACTGATTGAGAGATAGAAAGATTAAGGAATTATTTTCTTGTCTTCTTGTCAATTATCTCTTGGAAGAAAATTGAATGCAGCCAATTTATCTATAAGTAGACATTCCATATGTGTTATTTTGTGAATTGCAAACAGAGGATATTTATCACTCTGATTAATTGTAGAAGGTGAGATATTTAATTTTTACCAATATTTTCTTCTATAACATCTAACTTGGAACTGCTTAAGAAAAACACAATGTAAAATTCATTTCATTGTCTAAATGAGGATGATGTTTCAATTCATCAATACAAATTTTTGTCATGGCATTAGCTTATGCGAACTATCAAAGATTTAAGATTGATCCAGTAATTTACACAAGGAATCTAATTTAAAGATGAGTATAACCAAAGTTAATTTTCTGTCATTAATTTTAGCATGATCAAATGGACAGATTTTAGTCCTCGTTCTGCATTAATTAATATGCCAACTGAGTTATCTAGAATAAATAGTTTTATCTTTCAGTGCCTCAGTTTTCTCATCTGTAAAGTGATTGGGTTAGATTAGGGTCAGCAAATATTTCCTTAAAAAAGCCAGATCATAAATATTTTAGGCTTTGTGGGTTAGACCATCTCTGTAACAAATAAGAGGTGAATAGGTAATCCAGTTTCTATTGTGGAAGTGGGTCATTCCAGTTTCTATTGCAATATTCAACTCTGTTGTATTGTAGCATGAAAACAGCCATAGATGCATACATTACAAATGAGCACAGCTGTGTTCCAATAAAACTTATTTATGAAGACTGAGATTTGAATTTCATATAATCGTAACACTTCATAAAATATTATTCTTATTTTTATTGTTTTCAACTACATTTTTAATGAAAAAAATAACAGTTTTTGCTTACCAACTATACATGAACAGAGGATGGATGGTACTTGGCCTCTGGACTACAATTTGTCCACCATGAGATGGTTGCTAAGGTCCTTTCCAGTTCTAACATTCTTGAATTTATATAAAAATTACTGAAAAGTCATTACATGCCCCTAGTTATCTTAAAATTGCTTCAATATCTAAAAGTGGCTGAAAATAAACCATTTGTTCATTATAATGATGTCAAATGCTCTTTGAGAGCAGTGTGTGGTGGGCTTGCTATCTAGTGATGGATAGAATACTTGTTCTGTCTCTTAAAGGAATGCAGTCTCAGTTCTTCAAAGGATGCCATTATTCCAGACTATATTAAAATGTATAGGAACTGAAAGTGAAATAATTTTAAAAATTTAACACTTGAAAAGTCCTTTTCAATTTGCAGGGTACTTTGCTTTGTGTCAATGAAATGAACTTCGTAGCAACCTTGTGAATAGCTGTAATAGGTACAGTTGCTACTCTCTTTAGGTCAAAAAATTATTGTGGTCTAAATAAGGGTCAGTCACATATTAGTGAAATTTTCTGATTCAGAACTTCCCTGTAGTCATCTGCATCTTACATTTGTCCCCCTTTACACTCTCTTCATCTGAGAAACCTAACTAGGTAACAGAGTTACTTCATGCACTGATAATAGATACAGATTGTTTTGGTACTTAACAAAAATAATTAAAAGCATATTTCCAAAATGATCACTATAAAGACATAAAACTTCTCTGATTCTTAATTTCCTTAGTTGTAAATTAAAATAATAAAAATAATGCACTGTATAATTCCAAAATTAACATATGTTTGGTGTTGGCATAGATTATAGTCAGTGTTTAATAAATAGAAATTTTTTCGCTTTCAACTTAAAAAACCGGTAGAAATGGTATAATGCAAATTAATGGAATTCAAGATGTCTTTTGTAATAATTTTGACTCAGGGAATTAATATTGTTTTTGCACAACTATTTTTACTTTGGAGTAAGTTGTATTAGTCAAGGCTCTCCAGAGAAGCAAACCAACAGGATGAAAGTGTATATAGAGAGTTCTTTTAAAGAATTGGCTTATGTGATTGTAGTGTCTTGGCAAGTCCAAAACCTGATGCTGAGGCTGGGGACAGAAGCAGGCTAGAGAATCACATGAGTTGTAGTTTGAATGTGTTGTAGACAGGAAGTTGCAGAACAAGTCTGTTGTAGGACCAGGAAGAGCTGATGTTGGGACCCAAGTCTGATGGCAATGTGCTAGATAATATTTTTTCTTTCTTTCTTTCTTTTTTGGTACCGGGGATTGAACTCAGAGGTACTCAACCACTGAGCTACATCCGCAGCCCTATTTTGTGTTTTATATAGAGACAGGGTCTCATTGAGTTGCTTAGCGCCTTGCCATTGCTGAGGCTGGCTTTGCACTCGCGATTCTCCTGTCTCAGCCTCCCAAAGTGCTGGGATTACAGGCGTGCACCACCATGCCCAGCTGGAGAATTTTTTTCTGCTTGAAGGAGATCAGCTTTTTGGTGTAGTCTGGTTTTCAGCTGCTAACGTGAGGCCCACCCACATTATGGAGAACAATATGCCTTACACAAAGTCCACTGATTTAAATGTAAACATCATCCAAAATTAGCCTTATAGAAATAAATATCCCAGTAATGTTTGCCTAAATCACTGGGCATCATGGTCCAAACAAGTTGACACACAAAATTAACCATAATATAGGTCATTGTTACTTAATTCACGCTAATGTAAATAAAATTATTTTCCTAAGTTAATCTCTAGGATACACAATAACTAGAATGAAAACAGAGCTAGAAAACACAGGATGCAGTCTTCTCTGTTGTGGGGCCCTAGAACCTCTTATTTCTGCTTTTCCTGGCTCTGTCTACACTATGCTTCTTTTTGTAGACCAGCTTCCTCTTTTGCTATATATTCTGCTAACACATGCTGGAGTGCCCTGTCCTTTGTGACCTCACGATTGTATTGTATTCCTTACATCTAGTTGGTGTGTTTCCCCTTCTCCTAAGGAATCTCATTAATCTAGGTTTGGTCCGATGTCCACCCTATATACTTACCTCTGATCAGGGAAATTGAATGACCAGAGCTAGGTAGGTATGGCCTGCTAGACCTATTCTTCTAGCAAATGGTATAGATGGGAGCAAATTCTCTTAGCAAGGAGATAGGCAGGGTGCTTCGCTAATTCAATTAGCATTAAATTCCCTATATACATAATCACTCAGTAGTTTTGCACTTCCCAAACCTGAAAGGAACTGAGAGTAATCCAAAATGAGAATTTCCCTCTGCAAGTGAAGATATACTGTTTGCTGCTATATAGCAACAGGAAAGGGACTCTACTATAAGGTCCCAGGGAACTTTAAATGAGCTTTGTCAACTTTTCTGGGTGATTAAAATTGTACCATCCCAAATTTACAACTCTGTAAAAAAGAAAGCAAAATAGAACATTGTTTAGAAGTAATACAATAGTAAACTGAATATGAGTGAGAATGGTTTATGATATTTTAAATTATGCTTGAAGGAGTTCAGTATAAAAGAGATTATTAATGAATTATTAATGTTTTAATCAGAATATTCCTGTTTTTATTGATGTTCTTTTTTATAATTTTTTCACACTTTTTATTGGTTCATTATTGTATATAATGATGGGTAATATATTTGTATTCAGTGATGTTCTTTGGAAGGACCAAAGTTCACATAAATTTGATGCAGTTGAAATGAGTGTTGTTGTTGTGTTACATGAATTGCTGTACATATAACTCACTCATATAACTCTTCATTCATTCATTCTATAATCATCTATTTCTGTGTGTTAGAAACTGAGTATTAAAAATCCAAATACGGAAAGTACTGATCAAACTGAGTATTAAAAATCCAAATACGGAAAGTCTATTATTAAGTACTAATAATAGACTTAAGGAGATGGAAAAGAAAATTGAAAATTACAATATGGCTTGATATGTTTTCTATCAGGGAACTCAGATAAGGGGCACTGAATGCAGCAAGGAGGACTGGCAGAGTTTTCTAGAACAGGTAATTCCTGAACTGAGAATGGAAGGACATACCTGTGGGGAGATGGAGTGGAAAGAACATTCTGGATGATTAGAGTAATGTGGCATGCACACAGGCAGGGAGGCATCCTAGAGAGGACAGCCCTTGTTGGAGCTCCCATGAGGGGACCTGAATTATGAAGTGTAAAGGGAGTGTCAAGGGAGCCACAGGAGGCTGAGGGACGGCCTCTGTGCTGGATCCAGAGTACATTTCTAATGCTGGGGTGTACAGCTCGCACTCACTTACCAGGCTGCCTAGTTTAGGCTGTTCAAGTTGAAGTACAGTGTTGCCACCTCCTCACCCTCTGCCTGGAAGCTTTGTAGATAGCACCACTACCCCCAGCTGCGCAAATGCAGAGGCGAACCCAAATTCATTAGTCATTAAGTGTGGGAACTGTTCAGCAGCAGCAGGATGCTCTATTAAGAGGGTTACACTGTAGGAGGGATTCTTCACACTTCTTTCTTGCCTTCTTGTTTTGTTTTTTTTTTTCTGCCCCTGGCAAACTCATTATCCATATCCAAACAACTTTGCAAACTGCTACTTCATGGAAAAACATTTTATTCTGTTGTCTACATTTTAAAGTGTCTTTGTCCAGAGGGATAGTGGCCTTAAGAGAATAATAGTAAACAAATAGTATGATGAGAATGTTTTTTGCTCTGGACAGGTGTGCAATGTTAGGCAAAGGGTATGTGAGTTTGACGGTTGTCAACAGTGGCATCTCACTGAGCAGGAGGACTAGGTGTGCAGTGTCTCCAAACAACAGGTGAACTCCAGACTTGGACACTGTTGAACTCTAAACTGATTCTCTAGGATGGCCATCTTCCATTAGCCTCTGCAAACCTCCAACAGGTGACCCACTCAAGTCAACAGTAGAAGAGATCAGGAAAACATTCTTCAGTTGAGGAATAATTTATATCAAGACAATTCATGAATTTAACTATAACTTTTACAGATATAATCACCTATCTGACCACCACCCATATCAGGGCATGCTAATTTGCATTATCTTAGAAATTTCTCTGGTATCCTTACCAGTAAATACCACCACTACCCTCCCCAAGGTAGCCACTGTCAGACTTCATTCTCTCTGTATTTTGTCTGTTTATATGTGTGTATTTTAAATGTTTCATGTATTATGATGTTTGGCATTTAAAAAAAAAACCTTGTTGAATGGAAAGAAATTGCCTTTGTCAGAGGTAGCCAATCCTTAGAGGTAGCAAGGGCTCAGCAAGGACCATGCTTTTGATATACAAACTCACAATCCAGAGCCAGACCTCCTCCATCTGGTCTGGATATTCCAAGAGGCAAGATGCTTCTGCCTGAATCACTGCAGGTCCAGATAGAGGCACCTAAGGACCACCGCTGTAGCTTATAGTCCACTGATATTATTCAAAGTTGCCAGTCCTAGCTGATTTCCCTGCCTTGCCTTTTCTGAAATTTAGGACTGTGACCTAAAATATCCCTTCACTCCTGTCTTCTGCCTCCTGACCACCCAGTGTTTTTCATGTGTGCTTCCTGTTTTCAGGACCTGGAGGCATAATTAGCTGTTTTCCTGAGTCTCTCTTGTGTCTCTTTTTGTGGACACACCTTACTGTCTACCACCTAAAACTGCTATTCAAAACATGCTATTAGTTTTGTCTGCTCTGAGATTTTGTGTAAATTGAATCATCTTATATATGGTGTCTTTTCCTCACTATAATGTGTCTGGGTTTCATCCACTTAATTTTATCATTCAATGTGTGCATTATATGAATATATCACATGCTACCTGTCCTTTTTTCTACTAATGAACATTTGTGCTATTTCCCATTTGGGAGTCTGGTGAATGAAGCTGCTATGAATATTCTTAGGGACATAATGTGCTCATTTGTGATGGTATATACTTAGGAATGGACTTGCTGGGTTAAAAGGTAGGTGTATGTTTGATGTTAGTAGAAAATACCAGAGTTTTGCAAAATGGTAATAACATTTTATACTCTCTTTACCAAGTATTATGAGTGTTTCAGTTGCTGCACACTGTTACCAATATTGGCATTATCTTTCTTTCCTTTTAGCCATTCTATATCTCACTGTGATTATAATATGCATATTCCCAATGCATGTTAAATTTCATGCAAAAAATAAATAAACAATAATAATAGCAAAAAAACTTCAGGGTAAATTTGAAGAAGGAAGGGAAAAAATGAACATTTATTGAATTATTGTGGTTAGAAACCAATATACATTCTTTATAGCTTATTTCATCTTCAATAATGAAGTCTTCTTATCTCCAGTTTTCAGATGAAGTATTTAAGATTGAGAGAGATTAAAATGAAATAGGAAGAGTAATATTAATTGCTTTGCATTGTGGTTAGGAGAAATAAATGAGTTAATACAGAGTTCTGAGAATAGTGTCAGGCACGTGAGAGGCATTCAATATATTTTTGCTGTTTTAAAGCAATGCTACAAAGAAAAGGAAGTTAGCTTATGGATTTTAGAGAAAAGCAAGATATAGTAGACTGTAGACCTATTCTTCTGAAGTTAATACCAGGAAATTTTATAAAATCTTGCCTGTACCACTGGGGAAATATCTGTATTGGTAGTAATGATGACGCATGAAGAATTGCCAAATGGGTCTTAACTGTTCTCCGCTAAAGTTATTTCATGGAGCTTAGTTTTCATAGAAAGTGTTCACATTTCAGAAAGAAGGCATAGTCTATAATTAATTGATGAATGGATTCACACCTCCCACCAAACTTGTGGGGTTCATCCTGTGTGATTCTGTGTGCTAGAAATAAACACTTGTATAATATCTGTGGTTAGCTTTCATGGGGCTAAAGGGAACAAGAAACTGTCTTTGGGAGGGTGTTCTATTTCCCCATTCCCATCACATTTCCTTCCTTAGTCAGTTACATTTAGAGTGCTTCTAAGGACCTAGTGGGTCATTTCTCTCCATCTTCATCCCAGGTCTCTGTAGTCAGGAAGATCTTTGTGTTTGGAGCAGTTTTTTATTTTTTAATCTCCTATAAATAAATGTAAAACACCACTAACTACCATGCTAGTGTTTGATTTTTCCTCTACTCTAGCTTCTGAAGTCTCAGATTTGTCAGGCTTCTCTCAATCATGTAGTCATATTTCCACCTTACAGGGTGAAAGACTGGTTTTCCCAGGATCCTAAGGTAATAAGAGAGAAAACACATCATTTTGTTGTAAGTTCCTCATTCACTTCTCTTTTTCTTTTTAATAACTCATTTTATCAAAGAAAATGCAATAGAGTGTTTACTTTGGTTATAATCAAGAGTCAATGAAGAAATATAATACAAGTGTTTGAGAAAAATTTCAAACACTGCAGTTTAGTATATGATTTATTAAGGCAATGAATTTTTAAATGACTAAAGTTATCATCCACTTTATTTATTTACATTCATCTTATAACTAAGAGGATTTGAGGTAATGTTTTCACTTAAAACCAAACAGCAACATCTTTTATTAACTTAAATTTCTAAAAACTTGACCTTTTTATATTCTGTTTAAACACAACTACTGGAAGGGGTTCTATTTAATATAGTCATCCTTCATTGTCTGTGGAGGGTGTTTGAAATGTCCTTGTCAATGCCATATGTGTAGTTGCTCGAGTCCCTCAGGTAAAATGGTACAGTATTTTTATATAACCTACACATATTCTTTTATACTGTAAATCATCTGTAGATGATTCGTAATACCTAATGTGATGTAAATTTTATATAAATAATTGTTACACTATATTTTTTAGAGAATGGCAAGAAAAAAAAGCCTTTACATTTGCAGTATCAACACAGTTTTTTCCTGAATATTTTCAATCCGTGGATGGTTGCGTCTGTGAATATAGAAACTGCATGTATGGAGGGCTAGTTGCACTGGTTTATCAGGAAAGAGCAAAGCCTACGGGCTAGCCTAAAACTAGAAATCAATTGAATTCTATAAACATTTTTGTGCATCTCTTTTGTTCCAAGCTCCAGGCTCACTGTGAGCAATACAAAGAGGAAAATGACATAATTTTCAAGTGCTAGGATCTGACCAACCAATGGGAGATGGTTATGTGAACAATTAATCATAGTGTTTGTTTCGTAAAAAATGTAATAGAAGAATATACCAGATATAAGAGAGCAGCGTGTGAAACAACTCATTTTGCTTGAGGAAAATGTTAGTCTTAAAAGAAGTATATTTGGATTGGACCAGCCTCTTTTTAAATTAATTAATTAATTCCAATTAGGTATATATGACAGCAGAATGTATTTTGATTCATTGTAGACAAATGCAGCACATTTTTTCATTTCTCTGGTTGTACATGATGTAGAGTTGCACCATAAGTGCAGTCACACATGTACCTAGGGTAATGATGTCCATCTCAATCCACCATCTTTCCTGCCCCCATGCTCTCTCCCTTCTCCTCCCTCCCCTTTGCCCAATCAAAGTTCCTCCATTCTTCCCGCACCCTCACCCCATTATGGATCAGCATCCACTTATCAGAACATTCAGCCTTTGATTTTTTGGGATTGACTTACTTCGTTTAGCATGATATTCTCTAGCTCCATCCATTTCCCTGCAAATGCCATAATTTTATTCTCTTTTAATGCTGATTAATATTTCATTGTGTATGTATACCACAGTTTCTTTATCCATTCATCTGTTGAGGGGCGTCTAAGTTACTTCCACAGTTTAGCAATTGTGAATTGTGCTGCTATAAACATTGAAGTGGCTGCGTCACTGTAGTATGCTGTTTTTAAGTCCTTAGGGTGTAGATTGAGGAGTGAGATAGCTGGGTCAAATGGTGGTTCCATTTCAAGTTTTCTAAGGAATCTCCATACTGCTTTTCAGATTGGTTGCCCCAATTTGCAGTCCCACCAGCAATGTATAAGTATACCTTTTCCCCCACATTCTTGCTAACACTTATATACACTTGCTTGTATTCTTGATAACTGCCATTCTGACTGGAGTGAGATGAAATCTTAGAATAGTTTTGATTCACATTTCTCTAATTACTAGGGATGTTGAACATTTTCTCATATATTTGTTGATTGATTGTGTTTCTTCTTCTGAGAAGTGTCTGTTCAGCTCCTTAGCCCATTTATTGATAGGGTTGTTTGTTTTTCTGGTGTTAAGTTTTTTGAGTTTTTTATATATCCTGAAGATTAGTGCTCTATCTGATGTGCATGTGGCAAAAATTTGCTCCCAAAATATAGGCTCTCTATTCACCTCATTGATAGTTGCTTTTGCTGAGAAGAAAGAAGCCTTTTAGTTTGAATCCATCCCATTTATTGATTCTTGATTTCATTTCTTGTGCTGTAGGAGTCTTATTAAAGAAGTTGGGGCCTAATTCAGTCTGATGAAGGTTTGAGCCTATTTTTTTCTCTATTAGGCCTAGGGTCTCTGGTTTAATTCCTAGGTCCTTGATCCACTTTGAGTTGAGTTTTGTGCATGGTGAGAGATAGGGGTTTAGTTTCATTTTGCTGCATATGGATTTCCAGTTTTCCCAGCACCATTTGTTGAAGAAGCTATCCTTTCTGCAATGTATGTTTTGGGCACCTTTGTCTAGTATGAGATAACTGTATTTATGTGGGTTTGTCTCTGTATCTTCTATTCTGTACCATTGATCTACATGTCTATTTGGGGGCCCAATACCATGCCATTTTTGTTATTATAGCTTTGTAGTATAGTTTAAGGTCTGGTATTGTGATGTAGATTAGACAAGTCTTAAGAAACACGATTAAGATTTTAACAGAAAAAGCAGAGGAAAGCCATTCTGGGTATGTGTGAAAGCACTCTGATGTGAAGAAGCATAGCCTCCTGGGTGATTTGCAGTTGATCATTGTAGCCCAGGAAAGCAGGCTTGAGGGAGAAGTAGGCGATGTGGCAGGGGCTGGGACAGGAAGTAGGAAAAGCCTCCTGTACAAGGCTCAGTAGTTTGGGCTTTGCATCTAAAGAACATTCTGCAGGGTTCTCAGGGGAAAATGTGTTCGACCAATATTTGCAGAAATCAATTATGTGGGAGTGTCTGGACTAGGCACTAAGAACACAATGATAAATAAAAACACACCCCAGCTTCCAGAAATCCCAAGTGGAGCTGGATCAACATAGAAACTAGGGCACTTCAAGGACAAGTGGTTCCCTTTTCTTAACTACATGGGAGTTCAGAGCATAAACGACAGCTTTGTTGGGTTTGTCTGCGACAGAACACATTCCATTTACTACCAAGGTAAAAATGATTATGTCGCTTACCAAAAACTAATGCATCTGTAATCTCATTTCTCATTTTGCTTTGCTAGGAAGAGAATGCTTGAAATATATTTGAAAAGAAAAATTCATGCTGGCACTCCACTTTCACAGATTTGGTGTTCAAAGAACAGATAAATTCCGCTAAAAGGAAAAAATGGAATAGAGTTTTGATTTAATTACTTTTCTCTGAAAGACCCAGAGAGAAATCTGTTGGACTTCGCCAGTTTTGTTATCAATAATACAAGAGATGGATGCTTAAATGTAGCTTTCTCACAGGGGAAATGCTGTCACAAAAGCCAATGACCTAAATTGTCTTTAAACGTCAAACTTTCTAAAGTGAAGAGGACACATCTGCCCTTTGAATATTAAACTAGTCACTAAACTGGGTCAGAAGGCCTACAAAGAGCACTTTGATAGTGTTCTCTTCTTTTGCAAAAAGAGATGTCTTGAGTATTTATTACCTTGAAGAAATTAATTATATTTTCCAGTGCAAATTGCATTCAGTGGAAGATCTGTTTTGTGATAGTCACATTTGACAATATAGCTATATGCCAGTTGATAGAGTTCCTTAAACTGATCTGAGTCTAACTACTTGGGAATTACTCATTCTATCCTACCTATATTCCCCACCTTCTTCTGTCTTCACTTATACATACACATAAAATTCCACTTTCTCTTTAGTCTTTGGAAATGGTCTGAATAATTACTTTAGACTTTTTAGCAGACTTTCCTACATTGGTTCCCATAGAAAGAGGAAATCAGTGAGCATTAGGAGGACTTGAGTAATTTGGATGGTCAAGGGTGACTGACTAAGGAGGTATAGTGGGTATTCAAGGAAAAAACTGTAAAAAGCAGTAGCACCCACAGTCATCTCAGGAGTAGGGATTATGTCTTATTGATGGTTCTTTCCATGATACCTGTACTGAAATCACAGATGCTCACGTGTTTTCTTAATGGATGAATGAATGGAGAGAAGAGACAGTGGTATTCTATCTTAAGAGGATTAGCAGTAGAAGAGATGAAACCTAGCAGGTAAGCTTCAGGTAGTTGTTCAGCCCAGAGGAAAAGTACATTTAAATTTCAGACACATAATAAGAACATACAGGGAAAAGGAAATTTACAATGTAAGCATGATCTGGGAAAAAGAAAGAATGAGTCATGCCACACGCTAACACAGAAAATGTAAATGGCTCAACCTAAGATGTTCGTGTTGTAAGTCTAAGCTCCCTTTCATTCATTCTACAACAAATAACAATAGCCAATATTTATTGAGCATTTATTTTGTGCAAGGAAAAGAACTTTCCCTGGAGAGTAGAAGTCTAATGGTAGGCACGCAATAAACATTTCTTGAATAATTTAGTGGGTAAGAAATGATGCTTTTTCTTCTTAGATAAAGAAAGATGAACTAAAGCTACACATATTTTGATAATTAGAAAGCTTTAATCATCCAAGAAAACTGCAGTTAAGATTTAGGAAATGATTGCTGTATTCCAGGTAGTATATCATACATTTATATTATCTCATTTAATCCTTACTACAAACCTACAAGTTGAGTCAGGAGTAATATTGTTGTCATTTATACTTAAGAGAGTAAGACTTATTCTAGTTAATTAGACCCAGGGAACCACTGTGGCAGAGCTAGGATTTGAGGTTAGGTCTGCCTCAAGAGAGGCAGAATCTGCTACCTGATAGTGAAGAAATGAGGCTGGAGGTTTGAGCATCTTTTACTTTTGATTGGTCTGATGGTTCCTTATCTCCTCATGATTATTCATCTATTGCTACATGGATTATGTACTCACTAAGGGTGATGATCTTGACTTGGTGGCTTTGATTTTTCCTCAGTGACAATAAAAAATTTTGTCTTGCTCATCATGGTCAGTTGCATATTTGTTTATTAAGAGACTTAAAATTTGGGGCATGAAAAGAATAGAAAATTAGAAATAGATTAAGTTTAGCAAAACAATGAAACAGAAATACATCTGTCCCTTGAAGTGTGGCCAATTAAGATCTGAAGCACTACTGCGTAGGTGAAATTTCTCAAAGGCATATTCAACTT
This sequence comes from Xerus rutilus, assembly GCA_028644305.1. NCBI lineage: Eukaryota > Metazoa > Chordata > Mammalia > Rodentia > Sciuridae > Xerus > Xerus rutilus. The sequence continues at coordinate 120,221,670 of CM053399.1, forward strand.
GTTCCAGTGTAAAATAATGGGAGACAATACAACATACTGCCTGACATATAAAATATTCCATTTACATCAACATCCATTCAAAGGGAGGCAGAATATCATAGTCTGTGGGTCAGACTATATATGTTCACACCTCATCTCTTTCACTGTTAACTTTGGGTCAATTACTTAATCTTTTTAAACCTGTTTTCTTATCTGTAAAGGCAGTAATAATGACACCTTCTTTCTAGAACTGATATTAAGATCAAATAAAATAGCACACAAAAAGAATTTAACTTTGAATGAATGAAAGGGACCGTAGGCGTATAACACAGGGGTAGCATGGGTCTCAGGTTGGTTCCCAGTTGCATTTTCTCCCATGGCATGTGAGTAACTGATACATTTGGCTCTCCTCAGTCTTCTTGGGGGAAAGAAAAACTCTTGTAAAGATAAAAGTCACAAACAAGCCACTGGCCATTGAAAAGGCCCCATACCGGACAGGGGGGGTGGTATGGCATATAGCATTCTACCTGCGCTATGCTCTTCAAGGAGATAGGGAAGGCCTCTTTTCTTATAAAGTGATATTGAAAGTACTAACTACTCTGATCTGAGGTCTTTGGGGACATAGCACATCCCTCATGAATGAGATCAGTGCCCTTATAATAAAGGCCCATAGGAACTTCCCTGCCCTTTCCACCATGTGAAGATATAGTAAGAAGACACTATTTATGAACCAGAAAGCAATCCTCACTGGACATCAAATCTGCCAGTGCCTTGACCTTGGATATCCTAGCCTCTAGAACTGTCAGAAATAAATGTATGCTGTTCATAATCTACTCCATTTACGGTAATTTGTTGTGGGATCCCAAGTGGACTAAGGCATCAGCTCCCATGGCTTTGGCTTCAGTGTCATGGTGTGAAGCCCAAAGAATGAGAACAAGCCCTTCTCTCCTCACCTGAGCAGCCAGCCTGGCACTGACACTAGCACCTGCTCACAGCTCTGGGGGTGAGGGGGGGAGGAAGGCGAGACACAAGGAGGCAATAGTATCAGTTCCCAAATGGTGGCTCTAGAGGTAGTGGCACTTGTGAAATGCTATTTCACTGTCCACCAAAATCTCCAGGGACTTTAAGAGATCTTTGGACAACACTGAGAAGGATTGGTAATCTTCTGGTTGATGTTAGAGGGAGAGAATTATGCTATAATTATATCCATCCATTTACTACTTCCAGAGGAACAGGAATTATGTAGAATTTTAGAGCTGAAAATAATGTGACTGGTCTTCTGTTTCAATTTTATCACTTAACCCGGGGCATAGAGAGGCTAAGTGATTTTGCAGATTCATCTGTAGCAAGAATGTGTTTACAAAGTTTGAGTTATCGGAGAGAATTCACCACTGTGTGTGCCCATTACTGACCAGCACTGTGTCAAGTGTGACTGAGCTGAATAATGTATAGCAATCATTACATTTAAACCAGAATACACCCATAGATACATATGGGGAGTCTCACTTGGTTTGCTTTCCCATACATATCTATTCATTTATCCCTGTTTAAAGATTTCTGGCTGACTGATAATATAAAAACAGGCTCATAAATTCCTACACACAAAGTTAATGTTGAGGTGCCATTAAGTTTACATTGTGACTTATTGATTCCTACTACTTATTTTTAGTTGTTGCTTTTATTTTCTTTCATTATGTCTTGATTTGGGTTTGTGCTGGGAGAGGAAGGACACCAGGTATAATTCATGACATTGATAAAGAGGATAATAGGAAATAAGTAAATATGTTACATGTACTCCAGTATTTACTGTAGAACCACCATTGAAAATTGACATTCTTACAGGCATGAGGATGTACCAAGAAAGCCATGCTGGTATTGGGTGAATTTGTATGTCCTCTTTTCTTCTTATGGCAGGATGACTTTGGGGATCCTGGTGGCTTTAAAGACTTTCCTATCTGCCTCATTCCATTACTGGACTCATTTAATCATAGATCTTGCCTTTTCCACATGTCTCCAACTTTGGGCCATCTGTGATATTTGGCTGCTAGTTATATCCAAAGTCCCCCTTGGCTCCAACATCTATTGGTTTGGATGAAGCTGGAAATATTTCATCTGTTGGCGATGTTTTTCAAAACCGTTAATTGGTTATTTTGTCACCTATGATATTGAGATAATCATGTCACTTCTATATTGCACTATTGGGCACTTGGACTTCTTTCTCAGCTATTTTTAGGACTTAACATGCAGAGTCACATAAGATTGAATACCAGGATGTGTTTTGCCCCCGATGGGGAATATATTTGGTTCTAGGAGAAATTCAAATGGTGCCAATGAGAAGGAGGGGGAAGAGAATACAGAGTGGGAAGTGTCAGAAAGTCCTCAGTGGTGAGTTTTAAGCTCAGAGAAATTTTGGAAGAACCCAGAAATAAAACAGATGCATATGCATTTTAAATAAGCATAGTATTAAGTGTAAGTAAATACTACACAAACATGTTTATTGTACTAACTTGTACATGAGTATATTTATATACATTAAAAGTTGGCCAGTTTTATATGTGTAGGTATGCATATACACAAACATCTCAAAGTTTTAACAAAATCATCACATGACAAAATTACAAACAATATTTTCTTACATATTTTCTGAGTTTTTCCATTTTTTTTTCAGTGAGCATGGAGTCTTTTTATAGAAAGGAACAAACGTAAGCAAATCCATCCTTGAGTCTTTTTGACAACAAATCATGAAAGCTCCCAGACTCAAGCAGGACATAGGAAATTACTAGTGCTCCCTGGGATCTAGCCAAATAGGTCACAGGAACTGGTTTCTCTTCCTTTCTCCTTCTCTTTAGCACCAGCCATTCTGAGCCAGAATGAGATATGTGATCAATGAAGTGACTGCTATGACATGATCAAAAACAGCTTTTCAGCACCTGTTCTAGTGAACTCTAAATTTGTACATTCTCTCAACTAGTGCCAGATAGTCACTTCCCACTCACTCATAGAAACTGCAGAAATATAAATTCAATTGACCACTAGCTGATCTGGAAGTTAATGCTTTGTTATGAAGGACTGTTTACAGATAAACAATTGTAGTACTTCAGGTAAATAAAAATCTGCTAGTGCCTTGCTAGGTTTCCCTACCTTCTTCATTTCATTTAATTGAGTGTGTTGTGCATGCGGCGTGTGTGTGCATACACAGAAGATGGGGGTTTCCACTGTTAGTGTGTGATCCTATAGTCTCACCTACTGGCTCCCACTTTCTTTCTGGAAAAGTTTCCCAGCCCCTAGAGGCAGTGTAGGCTATAGTCTTCAATTTCTCTCAGGGTTCCTGATTTACATCACATTATTCTAATTTTTTTTAACTAAAATAGCAACTGTAGACATGATTATCTTCTTCTTTCAAATCCTAGTAATGTAGTTCCTCCAATTTTTAGCAGTTGACAAGAAAGGCAACTAGCTGTGAAAATCAGTTGAAATAAAAGGGAATCACATGCTACGCTGTTTTAATTCTGGGTAGTAACATAGCACTTGTAATATTCTTCTAAATTTACATTTTTGATCACTAGCTTATTTTTAGATAGAAGTGATTGAACTTATTTTTGAAACACCAACTCCTCTTAAATTCAAATTCAGTCCTGAAGAAGCAAGAAAGCTAATCTTGGGAAGTTATCCTGCTTCAATAATACCTTAGTTTAATACTCAACTGAGTCAAGTCATAGTTGTCTCCAGAAAAGAAAACCACGGACCCACTTTGATTTTGACAATTGACCTATCTGATCATAAAAGATGATCATTTCATAAGAAGTTGTTCTAATGAAAATCTCAAGTATCCACTTCCTATCTCTGGCAGCTATTTGGGTGAGTAATGGAAAAATTCTCATAGCTATTAGAAGATAATACACTTTGGCAGGAAATTCTCTAATTCTCCGGGACTAGAAGAGGTAATTTTGTCTCCTCCTGTTTAAGTTTGCAGTGAATGGCTCAGAAGAAACTACCTAAGAGCTTAACTAGAAGGATCTCCTTCTCACCCCTCCTCCCTAGCCCCATGTTCTTGACAGAACAAAAAAGGAAATCTGGAAAATGGTTTCATTTCTAATATTTCTAATATGGTTTCATTTCTAATACAAGAGTCACTAAGACTCCTGTATTCATTTAATAAGAAATTCTTCTGTTACTGAAAACAATAGAATTTTTGTTCACATAAATTTTAATAGCCAAATGTAACCAGAAGCTCAGATGTCCAAGAAGCAAAAAAGGAATCAGTTAAATGTCCTTTGAGCCCTACTCTAGATAAAAAGCCCAGGCATTTCCCAGGGTTTCGATTACAGTCCATTTTGTAGATAGTCATCGGTGGGGATGAGATGTTTCCTCTTTTGAATACCAAGTAGTTGTTTTGGATGGAATGTGCTAAGAGGTCTTAAGATCTTCCTAGAGCTATGTGTGCTTCCAAACTGGAGAGCTTGTGGTTATCCTGTTCCTTCCTGGCTATGAGCCATACCTGCATCCCATGAGATCAATGCAGTCTCACTGACTCAAGTGTTGCTATTGTAGTGCAAGGACAGATTTGTCCCTTAACGATATAAGAGATTTAAATGGAGTTGAGGGTTTTAGTACACACCTTTATAAGAATGTATAAGGTACCACAGAGCTGTCACTGTGTGCCAGGCTCTGTGCTCAGCACCTTACATGCATTTAGTGTGTTCATTACCCACAGCCCTGTGACATATGGTTGCCCTTTCTACCTGCCAGAGAGCTAAGCTCTGAGAGTCAGATGATGCACTGCTAGCAGAGGAGCTGAGGTTTGAATCGGTCTGTGCTCTTGGCCTCTAGCTGGATTCTGCCCCACAGTACTCTTTTTACTAAACTCTTCTCTCTTTCATGAGATAGAATCCAACTATCATGAGATAGAATCCAGAGAACACCCCTAAGGAGTTCTCTGGAAATGGAAGAGACATGGAAAAGCAGTCAGACTTATAAAATGGGAATATGTAGGACTAGAAATGGATTCAATTTTTATCCCTATTTGTCAAAAATAATTTGCACGAGGGAGAAAATATTGTCTCTTCTGTTTATCCGTGGCTCCCCAAGCATCTAGTGAAGTGATTGGAAATGGGAAGCACAAAATATTCTTCACCTAATGAATGTCTATATTTTACCATCTATAAATTAGTCATATTTAATATAATAGCTATGCTATAATAACAACCAAAGAGTAGTGGACATTAATTTTGTCAATTCAAATGAATGCTGTATTGGTCTTAAAGGTTCAGAAATTTAGAACCACAGCAGAAAGAAATCAAATACCTAATTGATTTTGTCTTTGTCATTAAGTCAGTAGTGCAATCCTAAGAAATATGATTGATATCATTTGTAAATACCATTTAGCCAGTTCCTGAAATTTTGAATTGGTATATTTTATAATTTATAAAGTATTATGGGAAAGCAGCAGAGCCTATACTTGGTAAGTTGAAGAAGTGAATTGTAGTGCTATTAGGAAAACACATTTATAAGAAATCACATTTAAATTCCAATTAATCTGTATCCTTGCATACATATAATGAAAATACATAATTACTATTATTTTCTATAGTTTGAAAATGTTGTTTAGGTTGCTCATTGCATAACTCTAGAGGATACCACTCATAGTGAATCTATGTGAATGGAGTCCTGGGTCTAGAGGTGTTCCCATTCATACCATGCATAGCTATTCACAGCCCTGCCCTGCCCTCTATATAGACTATTTAGGCCAAAACAACAGATATCTCTTTGCATTAAAAAAAAGGAAAAAATCAATCTACCCAGAGATTTGCTTTTTGCATATTAACATAATTTGTTTAATTTTAGCACTTATGGGGTACCTATGTCAGATTCAGAAACTTGTGAATGAGTAAGATAGGACTCTGAGAATAGACTCCCTATTCATCAGAATGAAGACTAAGCTGATGTGACTGCATCTTTATTTGCAGACAGATGTGATAGATGACTTAATAATACAGGTATATAGATGAAATAAAGATAAAAATAAGCATAGTCATGCTTGGAGAGTTGGAAACCAAGGCTATTATGATGTTTTTAATTTGGGATATCTGAACAAAATTTTTTATCATTCTTATATACCATTGCCTTTCATAGTAGTCGAAATCCCTTTCCATGGGTTTTGGAATACTTAGGTTATGCTTGGAAACTCATCTTTTCTAGGGTTTATGTCCTTAATTTTCTTTAGTAATTCATGTAACTGGTGATTCATTTATATCAGCTATGGCTATTGGCAGGCTGAAAATGACAGTAGAATTCAATCCCAACCAATTTAAAGCACAGAAGAAATTTATTGGGTCCTGTAAACCCTTGGGGCTGTGTGGGCTTCAGGTACACAAAGTCTCTCTGACTTCAGTTTTCTTCCTCTGGGTTTACCCCCATTCCTAAGTAAGCTCTCTTGTGGTTCAAGAGGACTACAACAACTCTGGATTCATACCACTATGTTTCAGGTACTATTGCATATCTGAACCACTCACTGTCATGGGAGGGAGAGGGGACTTGTGATGCTTTGGCCAGCTTAAGCTTGCATAATATGCTCCAACCCTGAACTGGGATGGATTTCCCAGCCAAAGAATAGAGGCTAAGGCTATGAGATGGGTGGTTTCTCAGAAGTTTGGGGTTTAATTACCAGAAGTGGAGTGAAAGGAATCTGAGGCAGCACAAAAAAGTAGATGTTAACTACCGAAGCTATAAAGAGAAATTTGACTTTCCTTAGCTATCCTTTAATGAAATCAATGCAAGTTTTATAATAGAAGCTGTCAACACATCAAAAAATGAAATGTCCTAAGTGCAAGGGACAAACATTGTATTTTCAGGTTTTGATATTTCAAGGGGTTCCTTATTCAGTCAGTCAAAAGGTAGGATCAGCAGCCATTAAGCAAAAATTAATTTATAGTGGATAAAATGAGAGTAAATTTTTATGAAGCTTAATAAAAAGAAAGAAAGCTTATTATAAATAAAGAAATGAGGGAAGTTATAAAATGTCCTAATATAGCTGTGAATCAAGATTCTGAACATTTAATTGAAGCTCCTAAAATTATTACATGTGATTGTATTACTAATAATACTTAAGATTTATTCAGCATTTCCTATAGGCTCAATACTGTACTAAATACTTTTAATACTAATTTAATATTTCAGGTAATTCCATGAAATAGGTAATCATTAGACTCGTTTGATGCTGAGGCATGAAGATGATAAATTGTCTAAGATCACAGAACAGATGAGTACTAGGGCCAGCCTTGAACCCAAGTTCAAGATCAAGGTCAGTTTGGGAGAAAATGTTTTAACCTTTGCCATCAAACATTTCTATTAATGGAAGTAATTCAAAGCAAGTAAAGCATTTATCCCATTGTTTTGATGTTTGTCAGAGCAAATAGGAAGAGCAATATAACAGTCTGGGAAGTGCATTTTACAGAAGACCTTGATAAACAAAAGGCATGTGAGGGATGTCCAAGATGGGGATCTGTTTGGAAGTTGCTGGATGAGAGGAGCTTATCAAGGAAACAGGATGCAGTGACCTGACCTACTTGTGAGAATTTACTTATAGGTATGGAATTATATTTGTACTACACAGAATGGTTGTTGGGTGTTTCAGGGAGACAATTTACAGCTGAAAGTGTTCCTAGCAACTGCCCTTGGACATATGCCATTCCTATCCAGAAGGCTTTTCCACTTTTTATGACCTGTCCTTGAATATTTAAAGTGCCACTTATTCCATAAGGCCTCACCTTGATGCCTGCCAGCAAGCCAGGCATCTCCTCCCAGGAACTCCCAAATCATTGACTCCTACTGTGCCAAAGCTCCGCACTACCTTTGACACAACCCCATATGCTGTTTGTGAACAGGATGTGAGTCCCAGGATGCTCAGGACCTACTGGAGTGACTTGCTTCATGAGACACAGCACTCTTGTCCCTGGGTATCTTTGAGAACTGAAGATCATGGTTATGATGGCTAACTCTAGCATTAAGGTTTATTATGACTCTGAAGACCTCATTTCACTCTAAGATTCTAGGATCTTGCACACTTTTATTACAATCTTTTAGTTTTGAAATTATTTTCAGATATTACTTTATATATCTGATGAAAGAAATTCTAAATGAATTTCTAGCTGTGAAGTATCTAGGTGCCTCAATCTGGAGATAAGTATTTCCAGGTGATATCAAGGAAGGTACAGATGGTATAACCATAGAGTCTGTCATTGTATTTTATCTGTCCCTAACTAGACCATCTTTACAAGTTATATGGAGAAGGAAATGCTATTTGAAGAAAAATATATATCATGTACATGTATTCTTTTGTGTTAAGCTGCATCTTTATATGGCATGTTTAGAGGTTATAAAGTATGCTTGCAAAAATTATTTTACAATGATATAGGGACAATATATATATGAAATAAATATATAAAACAATACATTTAACAATGCATACATTATATGCATATATACATGTGTGTGTGTACATAATGTACATATGTAATTTACAAGCTTAGCTTGATATATGAGTATCATTTCAGCCTGGAATTTAGCTAATATGGGCTCACAATTATTTTGTTTTTAAACAATAAACTGGAGAATGAAAATAATCAGAAGCTGCCTCCTTCTCCCACCCTTCCCCAGTCTTCATTTCACCTCTTCCCACTCCCACTACCTCTCTGTGTATGTATGTTTTCATCTCGTCCTCAATGTACAAACTCAAATAAAAAGTTAGGATGAAGTAACTCCCAAATTCAAACAAGCATGGAGAACGTTTCAAAGACAGGAAATTTGGGTAAAATAGCATTAAAGAACCTTAGAGCTGGAAACAACCTCACCTACATCCACATTATTCTTTCTATTACCTTGAGATCATTAAGAATGGGCAAACTTCTTTATGCCTTTAAACTCTACTGCTCATACCTAGAAATATCAGTTCACTTTTTGGTTAGCACAGACTATTTTAGATTTTCTCAAATTGAATAATGTTTCTTGGGTCTAGAGCCAGAGAAAAGTAGTGTTGATATATTTGGAAACATTTTGGTAGCCACGTAGCTACAGTTTAGTTTTATAATAAAATCTCATTAGATTATTATCTAGGTTGTATTGGTTCCCAAAGGTATTTTATATCAATCTTTGCAAACATCTACTAGAGTTGAAGATGCACGGAGCCAGTTTAGGTTTGTGTTTATAGAATGCACTTCCTCCCTTGATGTCTCAAGAAATCTCACTCAACCTTCAAAATCTGTTGGAATAGCTTCCTCCAGAAATCCATTTTCTCTTTTCTGGTACAATTCAGCATCTGTCCACTGTGTAATCTGAGTTTCCGAACACTATCTTGGCCAGTGCTGTTGGAAGTCCCTTTTCTTCCATAGTTGGCTATGGAGTCACTGTAACCTGACATGCTACTGTAGCTCCTTGATGATAAGAGCTCATGAAAGAACAGTTGTTTTTTTTTTTTTTGTCTTCATTGTATTTCTAGTGCCTCCCTCAATATCAAGCACAATGAAGATACAATAAACACTTTACTAAAGAATGAAAATGGAAGGGTTGAGGCAGATGGACTGCCATAGATGCAATTTCTTCTTGTCAACATTTGAATCCAAAGAACATCATGTCCATGTTTTTTAGATCTTCAAATATTTGAGCTTCTGGGACTCATTTTCTTTGTATTGATGCAGATTGTAATTTAAAAAATATAATTATACAATGTGCTCATGCTGAAGTCGTTTATAATAAGTGTTTTCTTAGTCTTTATACTCAATAGAATAGGCTTAAGTGTGAAATAGCCTATGTTTAAAAATCTCCTTTGCTGATTGGAAGAAGAAAATGAGCTTGTTCTCTCCCAGACTGGCTCATGCTCTCCTTCCTGCATGCTTTCTCTGTCTAAAGCTTATTAACCTAAGTACACTTTACAGCACTGAATAATGTACCACATCATGCAGTGAGGTGCACATATATTGAGGGCCCACCAAATGCAATTTCATTGCTGGGTTTTACAAGGATACCAAGAAAAATAAGTAGCTCTTCCCTTTAGGAGTTCAAAGGGCAGTTATAGAACAGATATAAATGGAAATAACTTTTAAAAAAATAAAATGCACACTAAGATTTGTACTCTGTCAATGTTGCAAACAAAGAGAAATGATAGAATGGGAAGGAAAAGATTAATTCCTGGTGGGATGTGAAAAGTCCTTTCCTGGGAAATGGAATTTGAATTGAGCTTTGAGGTACACAACATAAGTGGCACACAATTTAAGGAATAAAAAGAAAAAAAACTTTCAAGAAGAAGTTCCAACTTGGGATCAGGGCTGGTAGCAGCAAGGTTTAAAGCTGTTCTTTTATACATATGGGATGCTGGCGTGGTAATAGAGATATGGCTGCTGTGTTAGCTTTCTGTAACAAAACACCTGAGATACTTAACTTCAAAAGAAGAGAGGTTTACTTTGGCTCATGTTTTAAAGGTTTTAGTCCTTGGTAATTGGCTGGTTGCTTTTGGATCTGTGGTGAGGCAGCCAATCATGGTGGGAGCATGTGGTAGAGCAAAGCTACTCACTTCATGGCATCTAGGTAGGAAAAAGAGAGAGCAAAAGAGACTGGCAACCCACAATCCCCTTTGAGAGCACCCCCTACCCTGCATCATGACCTAATAGATCCCACCAGGCCCACCTCTTAAAGGGCTCTACCACCTTCCATTAGCACCAAGTTGAGGACTAAGCCTTTGGAAAACATTCACAATCCAAACTATAGCATCTAGAAAGCAAGATTTGTATCAGAACTTTGTGGTAGAGGGTGAGGATCTACCTTTAATATTCTAGGCACCAAAGAGATATAAGTGTTTTTGAGGTAAGGAAAAGACAAACTCTGGTATTCAAATGTTTTCAAGAATCAGTGATTTCAAAGTCAATGGACAGTGAAATTATAAGTAGCAGGAAATTTGGTAATTTTATATCATATTGAAATGCTCAGAATTCTTGTCTTCTCATATCAGGGCCAGTGTGAAGTGCATCAGGTATAAATTTCTGGAGGTGCTTATTCTTGGGGCCTGGCAAGTGCATAAAATAGTGACCCCCTCACCTTACCTTAGTCCTGGCCCTACCTAGAATACTAAGTTAGCATCACCTGGAGAGATACTGTGCACACTTCCCAACTCTTCTAATGAGCAGTGAGGTGGCTGGCTGAATTCTTTCCTTAGACAGAGCTACCACTTTGTTTCTGAAAGGTATGGGGAAAAGAATACTATAGTAGAATGATCTCAGCATTAAAATCTTGGTGTGTCCCATGCCAGAAAATTCAGTGATTTTACTATATCTCACCACCACCTGGAAGAGAGAGTTGGTTAATAATTGCACACACACACACACATATGTATATGTATGTGGTATATATATACATATGTATTTCACATACATACATGCACATACATAGAGAGTAGTAATAAACTTTTGGCTTTATTTGCAGCACTGATTACAAACCAATGCCCATCACTGTATAATGTGCAGACCTACTAATTATAGCAACAACAAATAATGCATAAATAATTGAAAATAAGTATTATATTTATCCTTTTCTTCATATTTTCCCATCTATCCCAAATATCTCAGTGTGCAATCAGAGAATTGTGAAGCTTTTGCTTTGAGAATAAGTGTCTCTTAGATTGGCTCATCCAATAAGACACCAGAAGAGGCAGGATGAAGGAGGAAAAGGAGCACTGGCTTTGAATCTGTCAGTCAAATGGGCTTCCCATTTACCAGCCCCATAACCTTGGCTAAATTGCTTACCTTTCTAAATGTTGTTTCAGAAATTAATTTGTCCCACTGCACTGTTTTAAGCATTCCATGAGATGATGAGCATAAATCATCCAGTGTAGTTCTTGATCCATGGTAGACACTAAACAAATGATAGTTATCAGACTGACATTGACTATATTTTATGAAATTATTTCAATCTCACACCATCACTCCATCTATATTTCCATGAGAATCACCTAGAATTTAGACCCAGAAGTTGAATGGATTCTGTGGAATGCATTACCTGCCATATTGTATCATCTAACTGAAGGCCATTTCTTACAACATACGCATAGAGGTTTTTGAGATTTTGCTATTTGGGTCAAGCTAGAAATCTCCATATTTCTATGTAAATTTTTTTTCAGATTGTTTTCTTATATATTACCTGTTCTGACCCTGCCTGTTTAATTCCTTCTTTTTTTAAAATATTTATTTTTTAGTTATAGGTGGACAGAATATCTTTATTTTATTTTTATGTGGTGCTGAGGATCGAACCCAGTGCCTCCCGCGTGCTAGGCGAGCACGCTACCGCTGCGCCATAACCCCAGCCCCTGTTTAATTCCTTCTTGCTATCCCAAAATATCTTTAGAAGTAAAATTCAGTAGCTTATTGTTTGTATGTATCCTTCCTTGCCTCTACCACTAGAGACATTGTTCTTGTTAAAGACATGATCATTGGCTACCTTATTAACATTTTGATTTATTTTCTCTGACTAAATCACTTAAACTCTAGTAACAACCTGTTCTGTTTCTTGGTTTGATAGGAGATCAGGCCATGGAAGGTCATTGAATCCTCTCACAACAGAATCCTAGATTTAAAGCACTATTTTCACAGGGCCTCTACTTCCCTCATGGGAAGACACTTTCTCCTTTTGACACAGGAGGTGATGGAAGTTCTAAGTTAAGGCATCTCATGAACTCTGATTCAACAGGTTCTGGACTAATATCTTAACACCAAACATAGATTTTTCTTTGTTTACTTAAAATGAAGTTCAAGCACAACTGTGACTTTGCTTTTGGGCATCCCCTCTTTATTTCTTATGTTAGTAGATATTGCCTGATAAGACCCTGTAGTAGACTACACAGCCCTATTGAGAATACAATGTTTCATGGGCATCAGGAAAGTTGGCACCATTAGAGTGGTTACCCAAATTTTATTTTTGACATCAGCTACTTGGCTATCTATGCATACAATATTAGGAATTATCACTATAGAATTAAACCAAAGCACACAAATGAGCCTCAGTAAATACCAAGGGAAATACTCTTTATTCATTTTGTATATCTTTACCATCTTTAAGATTTGCAATAAGATCAGCTGAGAGGATGTAACTAGTAACTAAAAACAGAGTCAATAAATTGATATTTTAGAGACTCATTTGGCTATAGGTAAAAACTCATGACCAAAGATGCACTTTTTCTTTCCAATGTGGATTTCTTTTAAAAACATGAATTGAGGTTGTTACATCTGTACAGGGATATAGGGCTCTGCTGGTAGAAAAATTAGAAGATTGGTGAGTAGGCAGATGTGGCTTTTATCTTATTCAGAATCATCCTAAATTGTGACTCTACTGAGTCAGTGTAGTAAAGGAATGAGCCAGAATGTAAGACAGATGTTTGCACACTCTCGTTAGAACTGCTTCCTACCAGAGCAAGACTCTGTGAGATTGGAAAAACCAATGGCAGTCATTTCGGAAATAGCACACAAAGCATATAGTTAAACTTAAGTCTCTTATTTCTAAATGCTCCCGCGTGTGTGTGTGTGTGTGTGTGTGTGTGTGTGTGTGTTTTCAAACAATGACATGAAGCATTTTCTTCTAGATATTCTACCAAGGTTAAATTCACAGTTGCTTTCTTAGTAGTGCCATAAATACTTTCAGTAAAACACCCTTCTTGGCACCTTGCAAATCTTTCCTTAATTGCCCTACATCTGTGAAAACCTTCTCTCCCTTGAACTTTTATATCTAACACTGATCGAGCACATTTGCTAGGCTCCATCCTAAGCATTTGTTCCTTTCTACAGTTACTAAGGTGGCTACTCTTATCATCCATTTTTAAAAGATGAGCACACAAGGCAGAGGTCTGCTGGCCCAGTCGACAGCTAGAGTGTGATGAGCAAGGAGCAGAATCCAGGCCAACTGCTTTGACTGCTCATCTTCCTAACTGCTTTCAAAGATCACCTTGCATTCCATTCACCATTTGGTGTGATGTTTTCCCATCTTTACAAGTAATGTGCTAATACATTATTCCTCCACAGATCTTTAAAGGCAGAGTAAACTCTGATTTGATAAAGATCAGTTCAGAGTGATGTCCACAAACCTGAGGTGCAGGGCACCGTCCTAGACTCAGCCTGGTCAGCAAAGAAGAGCAGTCCCTCCGACAAGCCTGGTGTTTCCCTTCTCACTCTGTCCTGCTCTTTGGTTCTGTCCTTATCAGGTACATGATTTATTCCATAATGTGAATCTGAAAGAGGGTGAGTGTTACCATGGCACTGGAAGAAGGGATCATAGGGACTTTCATGCTTACTGCGTGCACACAAGACCAGCCACATAATTTGCCAGGTCTGCTACAAAATAAAAATGCAGAAACCCTTATTCAGAAAGCAGGGAAAAAATGTGATACTTTCTTTTGTAGTCTCCTTGTCAACCTATCATGGCTTTTGTTGTTGGCTGTTTCATGTAGTACTCCTTCAAGCATAGGGACGCTTACTATGAGAATACATCTAGGTTCCTGAGAGAGCAAGTGCAGGAGAAGGCAAGTGCTAGTTGGGGTTGGTTTGGGGGATGACCACGATTCTATCTCAAGGAGGCAGGGGAAAGTGGGATTGCCACTGAGTGTGGGCTCCCTAGCCCTGGTTTACTTCCTTACCCAGTACAACCTCACTAAGAGAATACACATCCAACAATAAAATTACTAAGTATTTCAAGATGGCAGCTACAGAGTATTGAACTCCCAGGGCAGACTGTCCCTTTTGGGTGTGGGGATCTGTGCATCTGCACTGGTGGCAGATCTATGAGGCTGGACTTTTGACCATGTTGATTTGGTTTGGCTTTTGGGCTGGGGAGTTAATAGAACACGTAGCTGAAGCCTCTTTCGTCTACCTCTTGTTCTTGCCAGCACAAGAACAAGGGGGACAGCAGCCTTTGATATATATTTTTTAAATATATTTGTGGTTGTAGATGGACACAATATCTTTATTTTATTTATTTTTATGTGGTGCTGAGGATCAAACCCAGTGCCTCACGCATGTGAGGAGAGAACTTTACCACTGAACCACAATCCAAGCCCCCTTTGATATTGTTGATGTCTCATTTTTATGATTGGGAATCCTAAAAGGCAAAGAGTCTCTATTATGTCCTTATAAACTTTCCCGAGGTAATCAGCAGACCATGGGTGGTAATGTGGGCAGTGTAGAAAGGCCATTTCAGGATGTGCCAGACTTTTTAACCCAACCCCAAAAGGAGGATTTGCATGATGTTAGGGTGAGCACGCTGACAGACACTGTGGAGGCCTGACGAGCTGGAGAGGGAGCAGATGGATGCGACTTGCATAACCCAGTGCTGCATTCCACTGGGAAGACTCACATGCATTTTTAATAAAGAACTATTTACACTCCAGCTTATCTCCAGTGAGTGCACTTCTGAACGTGCAAACTGAAAGGGACTTCAGAAATCACCCCTTCCCACACAGGTGCTTTACCAATCAGAAAAATGAGTCCCTTGGAGCTGATTGACTTATCTAAGTTCACACACCTCCAGGAATAGTTTGGCCTGGATTTATTGCACAGAACACTCTCCTCAGGAGACCAGAACAAGTTCCTTGGAACAGAAGCTAACCTGAGGGAAAAACTCAGAAGGCCACCCTCAGAGTCGAGCCTTTACTCCAAACCACAACTGGCCAGTGCTCATGGACCAGACAGATATTCTTTTTCTTTTCCCAGAGAGTGCCATATTTTTCTTCTTGTACTTTACTCTGGCGGTTGACCCACGTTCCAGCTGCCAACTCTGATGGGCACAATCAAACAGGTCCTCTCCTTTGAGATGTTGGGCTTGTGCAAACAAAACCCCAGCCCCAGCACAGTGGCTTCTTATCCCTGCCTCTCCAGGAATTCCAGGGCTATATGAAACTACACAGCCTTGGTCAGATACAGAAAAAGTCGTTCTTATTCTACTCAACTGGCAGTGAGTTCCTTGAGAAGGATCCTGAAGTTGCTTCCAGGCTTGGTGTTTAAGCAGGCCTTAACCTTGACCTTTGGCAGGGGGTTCGAGGTTGTACTTACTTTGTACCAGCTTAGGAACTTGCTCTAGATTTCTTCCTGCATTTTTAATGCTCTAAATTGAAATAATATTGGAAAAAAGTTTTATGGATATTCTAGGCTCATACACTAAATTTGATAATGTACTTTTTTATTAGCCCCAGCCAAAATACAGCCATCATAATATTTTAAGGAGCAAGACAATTAAGGGAAAGTACATTTAGTGATCTCTTTAACATTGCAAATGTTTATTTAGCAAAATGTTATGTTGTACCTACATCCATCTATACATGTAAGACTAAATACTTTAAAACTCTTTGCTTTTAATTATAGTGATACCTAAATTATTTTAGCATTAATTGAAAAAAATAATGTAGGTCTCAGTGAAAATTTTAGAGTATAAGAAAGCCTCCATAAAAATATTATGACATCTCATCACCAGTAATTAATTCCAAATTCTCTATTCTCCTTCCCAGGAGGCAAGTCCTGTTAAAATTTTTCTTCATAAATTTCTAGAAATTAACTATGTAGATTCCAGTGCAGGCAAAATTGTGGGTAAACACAGTTTTGACAAGAGCATTGGGATGAGGGTGGCCTGGGGTTGAAGCTAGATGTGGTGGTTTGGAGAGGAACTCATATTTATAGTTCCTTTCTGTACTTCACTCTTGCTGCTTGGGTCTGTAGCATTTCTGGGCAATTCAGGACAAAATGACACACAGCTTGTTCCCTGTTCAGCCATGGGGTGAATTCCAAATGTCAATTAAGTCCATTTGGAGGCCAGTGTACCTCTCCCCATAGACACATAGCCATACATCCTTTGGATTCCTAAAACAGCACATAAAAGCATGTTTTACCCATTAAGAAAACTGTGTGTCTGTGGTTACAGAAGGTAACAGTACTGTGGTAAAAACAGGCAAAAGCAATACATTTAAATAAGTAGCTTACTATCCAGTCCTGTACCTAAAGGCTTCCAGGTTTAGTTAAATGAAAGAAGGAAAGGTCTATGGGGATTTCTCAGGGCTGTTTCTCTGAAGAGACCTTAGGAGTCAACTCACCTCTCCCATTTCTGCCTTTTTGTCATATGAACAGCCTTTCTTTCATGATCCATGGAAATGGGCCAGCGGGAGAGGTTTTCCTGAGTGGAAAGGAATGAGGCAGAAGAGTAGAAAGAGACGTGAGTTCAAATAGGGGTTCATTTCTCTGTGAGAGAGAGGTGACCTGGAACAGGCCTGAGGGAACAGTCAAGCGATGGCACTTAGAGTCAGACAGTCCGGCAAATGGCCAGCAGGTCATGATACTTGTCCCAACCTCTAGGCTGGCTGTTGGAGCAAGGCAGTAGTAGCTGCAATAGTGCTTGCTTTGAACCTGCAGTTCCCAAACCTGGGAGTATTTCCAAGTCATTTGGAAACTTTGGAAATGTACATCCTTGGGCACTAATGTACGAGATTTGATTTGGGAAAGTGGAGGTCAGAGCCTTTATTTGCCTATTTTTGTAATTACAGCAGTAATAATAATTGAGAACTTACGTGTACAATTCTACTGTGACAATGTACTGTTCCAGCTACTTTGAGGGGTGTCATTTCTTTCAGTCCCTGCAAGAACCCTGTGAATTAGAAATGTTTATAATCATCATTTGAGATATGAGGCAACCAAAGCAGAAGGATGTTAAGTAACTTGCTAAAGAACAGAGTCAGGATGTCTGATGTTGGAGCCCAAGCCCACCGTGAAATGCCAAAACCCGCAACTCCTCAGAGTCTGATGGTGAAGCAACAGAGAGTCACGTTCTTTTCTCTGTTGAAATATAAAGGAAGTATTATACAAACAGAAATAAACAAATACCTATAACAGGCAATTCTCTACATAGTAACTGATCTGTTCTCATACCAATCAGAGCAAAAATACTGCAAGAAATAGCTGTACAGATTGCTTACTTCTGTGCAGAAAAATATTGTACAATATTTGGACAATGATTTAAGTAAGTGCTAACAGTATACACCTTACCTGTTCTGATGGTTACTAAAATAGAATTAATTGCAGACTGTTGAGTTATATTGTTAACAATAATCACAGTGTCATCAGCCTCGGCTAACCAAATGAAGAAAGAAGTATGTTGTCACCTTTAAAAGTTACTTCTTATCTCAAAGCTCCAATTTAATAGAATCAAAACATATTCTTTACTCAGAAGAAAAATAGTCTAGCAATGGAAGTTTCAATTAGAAGAATTTTTATATGATGGAAGTCTATTCTTCTTATTAATGTTTTTTCCAGCTTTTTTATAGCTACCTCGGGAAATAGCATCAAGATAATCATAAATACCTTTGTAGCACTATAAAATTCAGCAAGCATTCTTTTTTTCAGCATTACATCTTGCAAATATTTTCATATTTTTTATTCAATAATATGTAATTCCTGCATTATAAAGTTCCTGCCATATTTTAGCTGCTAGTTTGAAAAACAGGGCTCTCTGATCTAATATTATGCAACACAAGAAATAAAATTTTCTAACCAAATTGGTTTATTGTTCACTGATAATCTGCAGTGAAATGGGGAAAAACATTACATTTTGCACTAAAATTTTATTCAAGAAAATATTAATGGGTACTTTGGAACATGAACCATAGTTGAAGCTATATCTTTGGCCTGCAAAATTAAAGCAATTAGGTAGTGTCAGGAGCTGATTATGGATAGGACCACTCCCTCCTTTGTCAAGCCCAAAACTGGGAAATAAAATGATGATTGAGAATGATACAGTATGTTTCTCTTTGAGGTATAATCACATATCTTTTACTATGTAGTGAAAACCATATCACATATCCCATTTCCCTTTTTCGCCTTCTTGCCAAGAAGTTCCAAAGTTAAGATTTTGGCTCAAATTCAGGATCTTGTATTAAGCTAATATTTTCCACTGTCAAGTTCCCCCTCTCTTCACTTCTTCATCCTCATCCTTGTTACTTCCCCCTTTTAGTTTTATGCTCACAGCTATGGGTTTTTCAAGTTTCTGTGTAGGGTGCTATGTGTGGCTTCAGTTTTTGAAAATCATTTTCAGTCCTTGAAGAGACATATAACTGGACTGGCTCTGAAATGCCCGGGTCCAGCTCTTGATTTTGCACCCAACTATTGTGTGATCTTGGACCAACAACTAAATCCATTTGTTATTGTCCTTATCTATAGAATAGGGTGCAAATGGTACCTGCCTCCAGGGGTTATTGTGAGGATTAATGTAGATTAAGAAGGGTGTCTGGCACATGGTAAGCACTCAATAAATATTAACTAATGAAAAGATAGATGGACAGATATGCTCAGAGGGAATGCAAATAGGCAAAACTAAGATAAAATGCTTTGTAGAAATAATGATAGGTTTCCTTAATTCGTTTTTATAAATTAACTGTTGACCACACTCAAAGAAAAAATGGGTCCTGATATTGACTGAATGCAACAGAAAATAGAGAAATCTCAAAAAATGTAGCTATCACCATTACTGCAATTGTTCCATAAACTTCTAGAAACTAGATCTGAAATATTTTGGTTTTCCTGTGTAAAGAAATGAGTTGGGCATGTGTTAGTGACTTCAGTCTCAATTAACTCCTTTCTGAAAATATTTCTTAAAGATTTGGGCCCACTAATTCTGCCACTTCAGACCTAATCAACAGACTTAGTACAAAATAAACCAAATTCCATTGCCTACTCTGTCCTCTTACCCCATTCTTTCTTACTCCCCTGGCACTAAGATGACCGTGATGGCTCTTCAAAAGCATACCAGAGCTGGGCACAGTGGTGCACACCTGTAATCCCAGCAGTTTGGGGGTCTGAAACAGGAGCATTGCAAATTCAAAGCCAGTCTCAGCAACTTAGTGAGGCACTAAGCAATTCATCAAGACCCTGTCTCTAAATAAAATACGAAAAAGGGCTGGGTATGTGGCTCAGTGGTTGAGTGCCCCTGTTTCAATCCCTGGTACCAAAGGAAAAAAAAAAAGAGTAGCCAAGCGATAGATACACCTGACATTAATTGACTCCCTCTGTATGAACCAGATTCTGTTATAGAAGTTCTACCGGTACTTCTACCTCAGCAGGTGTGTTACTATTCCCATTTACACTGCAGGTTCAGGAATTTAAATAAATCTTCCAATACCCCATGGTTAGTAGTGGCAGAACTGAGTTCAATCCCAGGTCTATATGATGCCAAAGTCTGCCAGCTTCTTATTCTGAACTTCTAACAACTCTACAATAAAGTCTGTAGACAAAGATACAGCTATAATTCATTAATTTGGTCTTGCTGTGTCTAAGAATCTGTAGCAATGGTTGTAGAGTCTGGGTTACAATCTCCATTATAAGTTTCAGATTTTCTGTTCTTCAAAGTTTTTCTGGCTATTTTAGCATATTATTCACTTCATTGTCAAGATTACAGTCCTACAAAGAGTATTTTATTCTTTATCCTTTGTGAACCTATCCATTCTTGACTATTCACAGCTAAATAGTTCTCCTAGAATGTTCTCTTACATCCAGCCATTTTCATTAGTAAAAGTACAAGCTACGCTTTTGTAATCAAAAGACCCCCAAATACAGTGGCTCAAACAACAGTTTTTCTTTTCTTCTTTGGTTAACAGTCCATGATGCAAGCCCTTCTGTCATTGTCAAAATATGATGTCTCACATTGCCTCTCTCCCAGGACAGGAAAAAAGAGGAAGTATGAGGCAAGGAGATGACCCCAAAATGGCCCTTTACTGCTACTTACATCTTCTTGACCCAAACTAACTCATATGTACCTGGGGACAATCATTAATTGGTCTCTGATGCATTAAAGACTAAAAACTCATTAAAGACACTCGGAGCTCCTCATTGTCTCTTGTATTGAAGATGACCAGATTCCAGTTTCTTCCATGATGAACTCCAACCTTATCAATTTTTCTCTGGAAACTTGCCAACATAGGGTCATATCAGTCAAAAAACTAAAAATAATAGAGTAGCATTTATGGTCTTGGCATGTACAACAGTCTGTATATCATATAAAACCATCAATTGAGTTAAAAAAATTTCCAGCCACTGTCTAGGATGGAATATTACTGATTTGATGAAGAAAATGAGATTTCTATTCATACTAGCTACAGAATAGTGATTGATACTGACATTATAAAAAGGCAATCACTATACTGGAAAGATAATTTCAGAAATTGAATATTTCTTCTTCTCCCGCTCTTCAGTCCTCACTATTAAAAATGTAGGGATGGGGAGGACTCGTTATTTGCAAGGGTATCAGTTGAGAGTGAATATTCTGCAGCTCTGAGGTTTGCAATGTTGTTCTTCCAAACCAGCTTGCTATGGCTTTGTGTTGTTTTGATTTTTGAAAAAAAAAATACATCTGATAAGAAATCTGGCCCAGAAGAATTTCAAGAATGAAGCTTACAGAAATTTCAGTAGATTTGTTCCACAAGCTGGTGCAAAGCTAAAAGCAAAGTGGAGACCTGTCTCTTTGCTCCCAAACAGTCCTCTCTGTTTCAATCAGCAGCAGAGAGCCATGCAGCTGAATGTCTTGTAGTTCCATGCATCATTCATGACCTGATGGAGTAGACAAAGTGCTTAACAATCGATGCAGAAACCCTGCCGCACAGATAAGTTCACCACCAGGTTACAGACGTCTCCAATTTTGTTTTCTGATGATCTAGGACATTTCCTCCTTCTGTTTCAGAAACAAATTACTGATACATTTTGGTAATAAAACTTCATCTAGATATTTCCCTCTGGATTTGCAAGCTGATTTGGTGATGAGAGTTTTGGCAGCTATTAGAGAATATAATAATTTCATGGTCAGCACTTATTAAAATCTAAACTAAGCAGAAGAGTGATAACTTGGCATGTTAAATTATTGGACTAGTGGATTTAAAGTCACTTTTCCTTGCCCAAAATAGATTGGTGTTAGGTGAAGACTCTAGGCATGTTTATTTTTAATTTAATTTTGGCATATAGGCCCTCCTGTTCCTATCCACCCTGTTTCTTTTCCCTACAGTAGCCATTTTTATTAGTTTCTGTATACACACACACATACAATGCAAATACATATTCTTATTCCCTTGTGTTTCTTATATAAAGGGCAGTATATAAAGTACTGTGTGTATATTGCTAAGCACATTGTTCTTTCCACATCTTAGAGAGTTTTCAATAAGTACATAAGCAGCCTTCTTGTTCTTTTATAGAATTACATGTTTTTCTGTTGTGTGGATGTCAGCATTTATTTATCTTGTCTAATGGGAACTATTTAATTAAATTCTCAACTACACTGTAAGACAGGCATCACTATTTTGAATATAGATAAACCAAAGCTCTGGGAACATCTACAGTATTCCCATGGTGATCTCTACCTTCCAAGGTCTGATAGGCACATCTTATATCACTAGGATGGAAGCCTTAGTATAAATTCTTAAAATTTGAATGTTCTTAGTAAAAATCTCCTTTCTCATATGCCCACAAGTAAGTTTTTCTATGACAGAGGATCTAGAATTCAAAATTCATGAGATATCTTTGAAGATGCACATTCCTAGGTTCCATGCTTAAAAGTTCTCATCAGTATGTCCCATGTGAGTCTCTGGAGTCAACTCCAACATGGCCATGCACACAGAATGTAACATACAGAGGTCTTGCTTGGCGATCTTCATTTTGAATCTACACTCAGATGATTGGGGGCCATGATCCTCGGGCAACACTCTCAGATACACAACTGTAGATTGTCTCTGGGGCTCATATCACTTGTGTCTGTCGTTAGCAGCCCCATTCCATTGCCACCTGGTTTAGTGTGGCACTCTGGGTTAGGCTTTGTTTTCCAGGGCACTTTTCACCCTGCCTATGGACTGGCTGCCTTGGACGCCAGTGGAAGCAGCAAAGCATGAGGCTAAATATCTCTTGCTCCTTTGGGATTGAAAAGAGTACAATTTTCTGCAGCAAATTAGCATATAAATAAGTGCTGTTAGATTCCCAGATCCTGAGTGAATCAGGAATTGAAAGTATGTGTAAGAGATTTAATTAGGAAACTCAATAAGATGGAAAACAGGGAAATCTTCCATGAAGAAGAGTTGCTTCCTAAACTTTCCTTCTCACCCTTTTTTTTTTCTACCATAGTCAGGTCAAGAATCATACGGATGGGATCATTTCCATGAAACTGAACACCTTACAAAGTCAGATTGAGGAGCTATCCAAGATCATATAACAGAGTTCTTAACCTAGGGCCTCTAGAAGGGCTTCTAGGGCTCACAAGAGCCACAAAATCATGAACAAAGTGAAATTTCTGATATACTCAAAATGACTATGAACCACCAACAGAGCATAGCACTCCCATTTTCCAAAGAAACAATCCAAATACTTACTGAGATTACAAATAATTGGTGGCGGGGATAGGACCAGAACATAGAGGTCTTAATATCTGGTGATCGATAGCACTTTGAAAATAATACAAGAAGGTGGCCTAGTAGGAGCCTTTAGAGATGAACTCTCCATTGCCAGGACCTGCAGTCTTCATAATAGGAAATGTCAGCTAGGCAGGTCACGTGCCTTAGCCACTTTCTAAGTAGTCATTAACTCTTTTTCATAATCACCTCACAACATATTATTGTTGTTCTTTCATCATCATCTTTATTTTATATATGAGAAAAATAAAACACAAAGAGATTAATCTATTTGCCAGGATTCAGACTCTAGTGGTCTGGCTCTATAATCCATGTTCTTCTTCACTATGCTATGGCATTTATTTTTATTTTATTTTATTTTTTTGGTACTGAGGATTAAACTCATGAGTGCTTTACCACTGAGCCACATCCCCAAAACCTTTTTTCTATTTTATTTAGGGATAGGTTCTCACTGAGTTGCTTAGGGCTTCGCTCAGTTGCTGAGGCTGGCTTTGAACTTGTGATCCTCTTGCCTCTGCCCCCCAAATTGCTGGGATTACAGGCATGTGTCACCGTGCCTGGCTATGGCATTTCTTTATCTGAATTAATAATTGATTTCAACTAGGAGAATGACAAAGTTTTCATAGATTCAAATTTGCAAAAAATGTGGGAGAAAGTAATGTTGATGCTTTTACCTGCTACCTTCTGCACTAGAGCATCAGTCCCCAAATGAAGAAACACCCTTCATATGTTTTATGGTTGTACACCAAAATGGCAACCGCAGTTATCTCTGAGTATGTAATAGAGGAATTTAATTTTTGGTTGGTGCTTTTCTGATTTCAAATTTTCTACAGAGTATGTCTGCTCCCTTTGTAGGCAAAAAGAAAATATTATTTTCAAAACATAGTGCAAGCAATCTAGAAGTACACCGTCTCACACTGTTTAAAGGGATCCTTGACCTCTGTAGACATGTGCTGTCAGGTAACAGGTATGTTCTTGTCTATCTTCAGAGTGCTTTTACACGAATAGGAGGGTCATGGGTGATACAGTCGCTCTAATGTTCTCACCAGTTGAAATATGGCAGCATGGCACCAACCCCTCAAGCCATCAGAGGGAAACAGGTTTTCTCCTGACGTTTATCTGCAAATGTGAAAATGATGTGAGGTATGAACAAGCGGATTAGAGTAGTTAACTTTCAGGTATACCGAGGTGAACAGAGTGGGCAATGTAGGAGGAAAAGACGAGAAGAGGAAACAGGAGAGACTGGCAGGGGAAAGAACACTGGGAGGACACATACAAACGAGTTTTCTGGAGAATAAATTCTGTTCATCCATGATTTCCACGTCTGATTTTTGAAAAAAGTAATATAATATCCAACAGCCTTAACTGCTGATCGACATTGATTTTTCAGTGAGTGTCTTAATATGCCAAAACTTGCAGTTGGTAATGAGGCAGCAGCATAAATGTGACCCCACTCTGCGTGTGAGGCCATCAGAGGCCCTCTCTGTTCTATGCTGTCACCATAGCAGTATTAGCACATCTTAAAAGACTGTCCCCATCTGCCAAGACCCCATTTCCAAACATTTTAGGATCTATTATTCATGTCTAGGAAGGCCTGTGCCTGGAGTTTGTTAGAATTTCAAATCTGAAGTTAATGGGCAATATTTTGAATGTCTGCACAGAATGCTTTTCTTAGGATTTTCTCTCTTGGTATGAAACTAAGATATACCTCAGTTTCTCAGTAGTGTTAGCATTTCTCTAATTATGACTAGGTAGTTTTTCTAATATTTTAACAATAAAGGTCACTAATTTAGTCTTGTTCAGATATCAGCATCATCAGGATATAAAGTATTTCACTTTAGCAAATTTTTTCAAAAGAATGAATTTTGTAAGGTGTTGAAGCTTATCTTCTATAATTTTAAATAGATGGGTAGGAACATTTCCCAGATATGTGATGATGTTTTGTTCCTTCTGAAACAAAGCATTCTGGGTGGCCAGGTGTTATATGCACAGCTGATTGTTCTTGAGAAGTGAGGTATAGATAGCAGTTTCCTATCATACACGAGTCCCAGGCTGCTGTGCTGGTCCACTTTGCATGTCTTTATTTGTTGATTTTTTTTTTTATCTCTTCAATTACTTTCCCCCTTCCAAATGTTATTACTTGCTCTTTCCAGTTTGCCAGTCTAGAAATGCCCCCCAACTTCATAAATAATGTGTTGCTTTGCTCCTACCATGGACTTAGAAAACTGATAAGCAAACATGTTTGACTTAGGCTCTGTGTGAAGACTGGACTGTGCTCTGGGAATAAAATGCATCCATGCACAGATGTGTGACAATTTCTGTTACTGTCCTGAATGTCCTGGATTTCTTTAGATAAAGAGGTAATGAGACAAATGTATTTCAGTTAAGTAAAATTTTACTATGAGTGTGGATAGATATTTTAATTTTTTAATGAATCCACTTAGTAATATGCCCTTAAAATTCTCAGAACACATATTGGTGGCTCCATGGTTTAGAAATGAAGGATGAGTGACAGAGTCACAGAATTCTATGTTTGTGATTAGAACATTACTTGGCTACTCAGCAGTAGCCAATCAATAGCAACCAGATGGTCTCCTCAATCTCCCAGTGTTCGCAGCTCTAATTCATTCATTCATCCATTCGTTCACCATTAAAGTACTATTTAAGAAGAAATAATTTTGTTCTTGTATGTATGATTTCAACATTAGGAGAGAACAGAGGTTCACAGAACTTCATAAGGCTGAAAGAACTTCCAACCAGTTGAAGGCATTTTCAATAGTTCAGTATGAAAAGTCATTTTTTACTTGACATTCCTACTTGAACAAGATTTCTTCGTCTATTAGCTTCAGACCATTTAGTGACTATTATCTGTACAATAAAACAGTTTTTATAATGGCACAGCCCATTATATAGGGATTTAGACAAATGTCACTTATAAAATACCATGAAAGACTTGTCACCTAACACCTAACACCTGTCACAAGTAAGAAACTATGGCTATACATTCATCTCAGATTGTCTTGCTTAAATTCCTCCTAGTAGGTCTACATATTAATTCCATTTCTGAACAATTGCAATGTGCCACAATTTATACCAGGCACTGAGACACAATCCCGACCTGAAAGAGATTTTACTGGTTTGTTTGTTTGTTTGTTTGTTTGGTACCAGCGATTAAACCCAGGGGCACTTAACCACTAAGCCATATCGCCAGCCCTTTTTTCTATTTAATTTAAAGACAGGGTTTCACTAGGTTGCTTACAATCTCGCTAAGTTGTGAAGGCTGGCTTTGATCCTGCCACCCTCCTGCTTCAGCCTCGCAAACTGCTGGGATTACAGGTGTGTGCCACCCTGCCCAGCCCAACCTGAAAAAGTTTATGAGCTAAGAAATGAATCACAATCAAGCAACAATGACACTGAAAATGTTTTATTATAATTATGATGAAGGCTACAAATTAGAAGTATATTGTTATGCATTATGACAGTATAGTATCAAAAATATTTTTTTAGAAGTTCTCCTATGGGAGCTCAATATCATAAGTTTCCAGTGCTTCTTGACTATTCCCTCATTTTACCTGTCACGCATGGTCTTTTTCTCCCTCTCTATTTTTCTAATCAATTTGGTCTCATCACAACAGACACACTGTGGTGCCCTTTAGTTTGAGGTCCTCTTAGAGCTCTCTTTCAATGACTTATCGCTTCTTCCATACTGCTCTTCCTGCACTTCATGTCCAGAAATGTCACGTTAAAAACACGTCAGTCCTTCAGCAAGATGATTGCCAATTGTAGACTGTACCGTATTACAGCCACTCCTAAATACCAAAGACTATGTCCCCTTCAATAGACAGTACTAGGAAGTAGATGCCTTCTAAATATTTATTGACTTCATCAAACATTCCAATTATACTCAAAAAGGTGAAGACATTTCATTGATCCACATCAATGAGAACCTACAGAGGAGATATGCCAGGTTGCTCCGAGATGTCAGGTCTAAGAGCTTTGTGACTACCCCAAGTGGCATTTCATGGGAGGAAAGTATGTTGTGATAGGAATTCAGATCTGCTTTGATAATATGGCCAGAATGCCTAGGTTCCAGACATGGAAGAAACTGTAGTGCTGCTTATTGATACTTCAGAAAGCAAGAATTTGTCTTCTATGCCAGCTCTTATCTCATCAATATTTTATTGCCTTTTTCCCCCTCCTGGGAACATAAGTGTAAATATCTTGAATTTGCTTTTACTCCAAGAAGCAAAAGTATTTAGTAAGCAAAATCAGCAGTTTTAAGCATTGCTACAGTGACTAGTGAAGTTGGCTACATTTTTTAAAATGTGTTTTTGTGTGGTTTTCGGTTATATAAATATTAAAAGGTATTGCAATTGATAGAATCTAAAATGCAAAGACATGATTGATTTTTCTTGATCTTGAATAGTAAATTAATGCAATAAAAGAGGTCCTTTAGGTCATAATATTACATCTTCAATATAAAGACATAAAATTGAAATGCCCTGAAGAATACTTTATTATACTCATTGGCAAATGTAGCATTTGAACAAAAGACAGACACATTAAAACTAGAGTATTGCAAAATGGACTTTCTGAATTCCTGAAGGTAACATGGCATGTTCCTGGAAAATCTAGGGCAGTGGCACTGGGAATTGCAGGTGGTTGTTTAATATGTATTATGGATCCTCATTGGAAGTTGATGTATGTCTTTAAATTTTCATTACCCAGCTGTGGATCACAGCAGACATTTCCATACCCTGGAGTAGAAATGCAACTGTAGAGGCTAGAGTTTCCTGGGAGCAGTGTAGCCATCCCACTCCATCTTTCTAAGTCCTCCTGTGATCAAAGAGGTAGAATTCATTCTATAGTAACTATGAGTTTTGTAGGTCAGCAGGCTCACACCCTGTGCCAGCATCCCCAAGGCATAACAATTCACCAAGACTCATATGACTCATATGATTATACTCATGGCTAAGATTTATTACAGAGTAAGAATGCAAAGTAAAAATCAGCAAAAGAAAAAGATATATAAGATAAAGTCTAAAGGAAATAAGAAGCTGCCTAGTGTAGTCACACAGGTTGTCCTCTATTCCTCTGACAATGGGTTTTGACAGTTCATGTGAAATGTTCTTTACCAGGGAAGCTCACTAGAGACTCAGTGCCCAGCATTTTTATTGGGGATTGGTCACACAGACCAATCTTTGCCTGGCTTGTCTTAAAATCCCATACTCCCAGAAGGCAAGCAGGTGTTCAGCATAAACTATATTGTTGTGCAAACAGTTTAAGCACCTTGAAACATTCTTTTTCTTTCTGGAAATGATGGGAACCTTCCCAGGGTTCGGGTTCCCTGATGCCATCTAAAGGACAACCTCACAACAGGATTTTATAGCAAGAGCCGTCTCAGGTCTGCTAAGTTGACTCTTTCTACACACCACACAGCTCCAGCGTGAGTACATCTGAGGACTATATGATTGGGATGTCCAAGTCCAAGTTATCTTTGCCCTTTATTCATTTAAAAAGTTTACATTTTCTCCATGGTTCTGTATGAAGTAACCTCTCTCAACCTCTTCAGCCACATTGTATTCAATTACTGTCTTTATCCTCAGTCAGTCACACTGACTTATGGTCAGTTCTTCCAATGTACCAAGTGGTTTCCAATTTCAGGGCCATGTTGTATCTGATTGAATACTGTGAATCCTTCAGCTTTCTCCCCAGTGATCAGATACTGAGCTGGTCCCTAGGAACTCATAGCTTTTTTTTTTTTTTTTGGTACCAGGGATTGAACTCAGGGGCACTCAACCACTGAGCCTCATCCTCAGCCCTATTTTGTGTTTTATGTAGAGACAGGGTCTCACTGAGTTGCTTAGCGCCTTGCCATTGCTGAGGCTGACTTTGAACTCACGATTCTCCTGTCTCAGCCTCCCAAAGTGCTAGGATTACAGGCGTGCACCACTACATTTTGCTTTAAGAGGAAGTGATTCAACACTAATCGTTAGCAAGCTCTTGCTTGCATTAATCCCTCACTGCCCACTATAACTTCTAGTCTTAGAGCATGGTTATTTTCCTGGGCACCACAATACCAGTCTGATGCCTCTTCTACATTTCCTTATCCTCCACATGAAATAAAGACCCTCCTTTCACTCTCAGAATATTATTTTCTTCTCACCATTGATGACAATTGTAATGAAATACTTATTAAGACATTTTAATTTAGTATTTGCCCTCAGAACTCAGAGTAAGTGTTTTGATTATAGATATCAATAACGTCTGCAAAATACCTTCACAGCAACAGTAACATTAGTGTGGTTAAATAACTAAGTACTGTAGCCCAGCCAACGAGGTATGATATTCACTGTTAAGGACTATATCCTTAAACTACGGTGCTCAGAACTAAGCACAAAACGTTTACTCTGACCAGAGTCCAACACAGAGAGACTAATAAATCCCTTGATCTGCAAACTACCTGAGCATGAATGCAGTCTGAGGTGTTATTAACATTTTTAAAGTAGCGAGACCAAACTCACTGGTTTGTTTTTGCAAGCAGGAAGCCTGAAACCTGCTGTAGGAGCTCAGGTGGGAGGGTGTCTGGCAACAAGGGAATGTCCCAGATTGGAAGGAAGGATGTGGTCAAGATTCTGGAAGGGAGAGAAGGAGACTGATGGATTTAACACATTCCTTTGTTTATTGTACCTTTTAACATAGCCTTCCCTATCCCTTGGAGCTTTTCTCTTCAGAGGTCCCTAACTACCATTTGAAGACCACTAGCATAGACTAAATCAAAATAACTATTAAAAGAAAAACTTGAGACCAATTAAACTCGGGAGTTGTTTGAGCAAAGAATGATTCATGATTTGAACAGTACCTTGAACCAATAGAAATGCAGAGAGCTCTGCCAGAGTGTGAGCAGTGAACATTTATAGGCTGAACACAGAAGCAAAGAAGAGAAATCACCTGATTGGCTACAGCTAGGCATGTGCCTTATCTGGATCTGGTGTAATGAGTTGGCTACCTATGATTGGCTGAAACCTGCTACTTGTGATTGGCTGAAACTGGGCTGTCTTAGTCTCCTAAATTAGGTTTCTGCTTGTTTATCTGTTAAGTTAGGCTGAAGTTTGCTATGTAGGGAGTCAAGGTATAATGGCAGCCTCAGGCAAAATTTAATTTAACATGACTTATGGTGTTATGTCTCCTACAGTAATTATTTACAGTCTAATAGATGACTCTCAATTTGAAAACCATATTGTACAAATGCATTTATTGCAGCAGAACTTCCAGCTCCAAAGACAGACAGCAAGGGAGATATTTTTGGAAACTGGCACAGGATTCAGCAGGTGGACCAGCTGTGTCTTACTCTCCATTTCTGAAATCCGTCTACTGTCCCTGTCAAGAGGCTGACCTCTCCAAGAACCGCATCCACTTGATTATCCTACAGGACCAGCCCTCCTGCATCTCTGCAGCTGTGCCACCTCTGTCGCTGGTGTGGTTTCTTAATTCCTGTTTTAATATCAAGAGGGCCTGAGCAGATGAAGAATCAGC
The DNA here is from genome assembly GCA_028644305.1 of Xerus rutilus. Taxonomy (NCBI): domain Eukaryota; kingdom Metazoa; phylum Chordata; class Mammalia; order Rodentia; family Sciuridae; genus Xerus; species Xerus rutilus. The sequence goes on from CM053399.1 coordinate 120,252,628, forward strand.
AGGAGAAAACAAGAGAATGGAGTGTGTCACTTCAAAAATAGTCTAAGCCTGCAAGACACATCAATCAAAGCTATAGATCTGAAGCCTTTGCCAGGTGGCTGCACGACTTGCTTTAAACATGTATCTAGTACTATATGGAACAATATCAAGGCTTGTTTTGGGCTATGCCTTCAGTTCATTCTGTTGCTAAAGTAGTAGCAACTCTTAGAGCAGTGTTTCAGAGTGTGGTATCTATGCCATTGGTGAGACACAAGATAATGTTAGATGATCATTTCATGATCATGATCATTTCATGTATGATCATTTTTACTCTGGACGTACATGTTTATTTCAATGCATATGCTTGTAACATCGGATGTAAGATTGTATTTATTTTGATTTATATTTTAAAAGTATAACTATTACATCAAGCATGCAATTACTTATAGCTTAAGACAGTGCAAAAAATATTTGAGTCTATTTGAAAAGAAGTATTAAGTAAATAATAACATAGACACTATATAGATATGGTAAAAGTTGGCACTGTTATGTGATAATGTCTGAACTTGGAAACACATGATCAGTGGGAAAATGCTGAGCTTTACCATCAGATCAAATTGGTTCAAATTTCAGCCCCATTATTGTATTTAAGATATCATGTTTCTTACCTATGAAAATGGTAAAAAAATATAACCTGTGTATCCTAATCTTTAGGACAGGTTTGATAATTAGAGCTGATGATATAAAGTGCCATGCACATTTTGGGCACTCCTCAAATAGAAGTTATTGCTTTTGGTATTTTAAATCTGTGAGAAGAAAATGGCATACCTATAAAAACAATAAGAACAAAGAGTAGAGATCTGGTGGAAAGACATTAAGATGACAAACTATTTAAATCCACAGGGCTACATCAACTTAGCTAAGCAGCAGTCTAGCTAACCCTACTTAGAGCACTTAATTATTTGACACTAATTTCATATACAAAAGTAGAGTGAGAATCAGGGCAAGTCCAGACTAGACCATCTGCAAAAGGAGAATCAATGGCACAGAAAGTGTCACAAGAGTTTCATTTAAAGCTGCAGAAAAGAAGGACTGGCTGCCCCATATCCTCTCAGAGGACAGGGAGAACATGGCCACCAGATCCCTTGGTAAGTGGAGAAGCATTGAGAAGGGCATGGAAGTCCAACTCTGTGTCAAGGGTGTCCTGAGCAGATTGATTGGGTATCTGAAGACACCTAAATGCAAGTGACACTACAACTACATCTTTCATCCATCCCCTTGATCTGTTTTTGAAATCTAAAAATCATCTCCTATGCCTCAGCAATGAAGTCATGAGCCTCCAAAGGATTTCTTTTCACTCTTTTGTACACTTAGTCAATATGATGATAGGCTCTTCCTCACAGGGCAAACTGAGTTCTAGGGTGTGGATGAATCCAAGCATGCTGTGTTAATTTGCTAGGACTGCCATAATAAAGTCCCCCAGCCTGGGCAGCCTAAACAATAGGAATTTATTTTCTCACCATTCTGGATGATAGAATTCTGAAATCAAGGTGTCAGCAGGGTTGATTTCTTCTGAGACTCTCTTCTTAGCTTGTAAATGGTTGTCTTCTCCCTATAAAGTCTTCCCTCTGTGCTTGCTGTGCCCCGATTTCCTCTTAGAAGGATACCAGTCATTTTGGATTAGGGCCCACTCTACCTAATAATTTAATCACTTTCTATAAAACCATATCTCCAATGCAGCCTGCTATACTTTGGATGGTTGGTATTCCCCACAGATTGTGTGTTAAAAGGCCTGGTCCCCAGAGTGGCACTATTGGAAGGTGCTATGGACATTTAGGTGTTGGGGCCTAATGGGAGGTTCCCAGGTCACTGAGGGTTCCCTCTCACAGAGAATTGTGAGACCCCAGCTCCTTCCTCCTCTTCTCTTTTGCTTCCTGATGGGGGGAGCAGTTTGCTCTGCCATCCACTCCCCATCATTGCCACCTGGCACCCCAATCAGAAGCCCAAAGCAGCGAGTCCACCCAGTCATGTACTGGAATCTCCAAAACTGTGAGCGAAAATAAGGCCTTTCTCCTTGTAAGTTAATAAGCTCAAGGATTTAATTACTGATTAGAAACTCACTAATACACAATCATATTTTGTAGTATTGGGCTTCAACGTATAAATTTTGGAGGGCATAGCTCAGCTCATACATGTATAAATCACTCCTGGGAAGAAAGAATTCACAGTGACTGGACCACAGCCTCAGCTTCATCTCATGAAGAGTAATTAGCCATATCTTTGCCATGTATTCTAAGGATCAGAGTACAACAATCAACCTTCTCTGAAGTTTTAAAATTAATAGAATTAGATTTCCTCTCAATATATTATGAAAAGATAAACAGGAGGTAGCACACTGTGACTGGTATATAAATTTCTATTCACAGCTAATGGGTGCTTTGTAGAATGTATTATTCTTCAGTTTTTCTAGTCCAAATTCTACCCTCAATCATGTTATTTTAATACTCCTTTAATCTTGTTTCAAATCATGCTCTGCCACCAGATGCTTAAATGACCTCTGACAAGTTTTCAGGTCAAGGTTTCAGTTCATTCATTTATAAAATTCAGATGATAATAATTACATGATAAGGAGGTTAAGGGGATAAGACAATAGCTCTAAAGTGCTCTGTACTATACATGGCATGCAGCAGGTGCTCAAATGTGTGACAGATAAAGCTGTAAGCGTAATTTGTATTCTGAGTATTAGAGAAGGGTGGATTTTTAGGTGTTGGGTTGGGGAATCAATAACAAAAGGGATGGGTCCCCCCAGCCCATGTTCTCTGTCAAAAGCAGAAACTATTCTGATTTACTCCCAAATCATTCATTCAAATCAACATTCAATTTAAAATCAAGAAAGACACACTAGCATTGAACTGTAGCAGCCCCCAAACATGTAATATTGTCTTTAAGAAAGTGGTATAAAGACTTGAACCTGTGTGACATTTTGGTACATCGTCACTTCCTTCAACAGAACAGGCAGTGGTGCTGGAGACATTGTAGTAGGTACTAGAGCAAGTGTCCTGAGGCAGTAAGTGAGAGAGCCCAGATGTGTGTATGTCTGCATGTTTGAATTCTGAGAGCGAGAGCTGCCTTTCCTAGAAAAATGTTCCAATTGAATATAAGAAAGGATGTATATTGAGTACCTTCCAGGCACTCACAAGCCCTGGTCATAAAAATACATGCTGAAATCTAGAAAACTTAAGACCTTTCCTTCTTCCTCTTGACTATTACTCATCCTAAATTCCCTACTTTTCTAGGCACTCTGTGTGACATCTTAAAAGTATTTATAATTTCCATCTTATTCTCTATGTCCTCTGAGGTTGCAGCTCAGTGATAGAGCACTTACCTAGCATGCATTGAGGCCCTGGTTTAATCCCCAGCACTGATAACCAAAACAAAAACAAAACAAAAAACACTGCTGTAGCTCCAAAGGTGTTGAGTTATCTTCAGGCTTCTCCTTCTTTCTATTGTCTATAGCACTGACTAAGCTTAAGTTTCCACTAACTCTTGCCTAGATTATTATTTTTATAATCAGTTTCCCTGACCTCATTCTCTTTCCTCTCCAATGCATCTCACTTGCTGGATTAAATGTTCAAACTACCACTTGAAATCACAAATATTCCATCATCAGGCAGACTGACTTTCAAATGGTTTATATACAACTCAAGCTCTGGCCTTGACATACCTACCTCCTGCCTTCCCTCTTCAGTTACTTCAAACCTTGGATCTACTGTGATCTTGCTGTTTAAACTACAAGCATAGCTGACATTCATTGAGAGCTTACTAGCTACTAGGCATTGTATGGAATTCTTTACCTGCATCCATCTTTTTTTAATCATCACAATAGTTCTATACATTATTGTAAGGTACTCTTATTCTCTTCATTTTTCATAAGAAACTGGAGAGTGAGGAGGTGAAGGAGCTTTACCTAGGTCATAAAACTAACCGGGATCAAATTAGGTTTACCTGACTCCAAAGTCACCCTCCTGTCCCTCAACCTGGTTCAAATCTACCAGGTAGTCCTTTATGGTACCACAGAAGCATCTCCCCTGGTAAAATTGTAAGTTCCTTTGTATTGATATTACGGAGATGCTAGCTATGTATCTTTTATTACTCATGAGCTGTAGCATAGTGTTATCTTCATAACTGGTACTCCATAAATGTTTGGTGGATAAATAGATAGGATGGATGCTTTCAGATAAACTAGAATACAAAACTAGAAAGCAAAGTGGCACCTAGTACTACTGTGTAGACTTAGATAAACAAAAGCTGGTCTGAATTAAATTGCATTTCACTCCGCAGACTAATAAACAGATTCTATAACAGAGTCTGAGTTCATACCAGTGAAAGAACATTGCTGATGTATGGTCTGGCCTCCTACAAAGGGGAAGTGTTTCATAGCAGATATCCTGAATGATAACAAAAGATGCAGAACACTGTATGTGGAAAACCTGTCAAACTAGTCAACAACATCAGGCTTCCTGGGACCATAGGTTGCTTAGCATTGACACAACTTACTAGCTCTTTCCGGGTAAGCCACTTCACCTCTCTAGACCATGTTCCTCATCTGTAAATGAGAAAAAGCTGAAAAGTCATCCTTCCCCAATCCCTCCTGCCATTTTTTATGTATATACCATGCTAAAAGTATATATCTATCAATAATAGATGGCACAGCTGTTATGTGGAAAAACCAGCACTGAATCCTTCAAAGTCTACCTAAATTTTAAGTCTTGACTCTACCATTTTAAAGGTTTTTCCAGCTCTAGGATCCAATGATTCTCCTGAAATTTCTCTTTTATACCAAAGCTCTTAAGTCGCCTGGAGGCTCCTACATGCTAGTGTCTGAAGACCCCTACCATGTTTGTCATTGTTTTAGTCATTACTGTGACCAAAATAACCTGACAAGAACAACTTAGAGAAGGAAAATTTATTTTGGGCTGATGGTTTTAGAGGTTCAGCTCATGGTTGTCTGACTCCATTGCTCTGGAACTGAGGCAGGGAAGAGCTTCATGGCAGAAAGTATGGCAGAAAAAAATCTTTTGTTTATAGCAGCTGGAAAGTGTAACAGAGAGAAGGAGAAGCCAGGAGGACATTATATAATCTCCAAGGACATACTCCCGGCGACCCTCCTCCAGCCACTTGCCTATAGTTACTACCCTATGTAGTAGTCATTTCAAATTATTAACTCATGAAATGGAATAATCCACCAATTAAGTTATAGTTCTCATAATCTAATTATTTTACCATTTTATCAAACATTTTGCATTTATACAGGAGCTTTTGAGGAACTTTCATATCCAAACCATAACTTTCTTTCCTTGGCCCTTAAAAGCTCATGTCTATCTCACAATATAAAATGTATTTAGTCCATCCCCAAGCATCCCCATGGTCTTAACAGTTTTAGCATTGCTCAAAGTCTAAGTTCAAAGTCTCCTCTGAGACACAAGGAAAACTCAGACCTGAGCCCCTATAAAAAAAATTTAAAAACCATGTTATATATATCTAATGTATAAAGGCAAAGAGTAAACATTTTTATTATAAAAGGGAGAAATAGGGGTGTAGAAAGAAGGATGGGACCAAAGCAACATGGAAATGCAGTTGGGCAAACAAGTCCTGTAGCTCCATGTATATTATCTGGGCACACAGTGACCACATGTATTCTCCAAAGGGCTTGGGATCCCTGCACCCCTTTGGCCTTGCTGGTTGCAGTCCATGTAGCCTCTTTTTAAGCCTGGCTCTGTCCACAGCCAGCAACTTTCCATGGCAGACTTTCCATGTCAATGGTATCTCTTAATCTTGGAGATCTCCACTGCAGTTTCAGCTTCCTTCTCACAACTTCATCCAGCACCCACTCAAGGGCTGCCTGAAGAAATGTTGACCTTCCTACACTTTTCCTGGCCTTCTTTTGGAATCTTAGTGGAAGACCCAGAACCCCTTAACTCTAGCACTCCGCCTTCCTGTAGAACCATCCCCTTTTGTGCAACACCAAGTCTGCTGATAACTCAAGCAATAGCAGGACTTCCTTGGATCATGACTGTAGTGACCTCTGAATGCCTGGGTGGCTAAGCACAGTAAACCAAATCCTGAGGAAATAGCATCCTATGTGCCCCCTTTTTGAACAGTGTGCCCCCATGGTTTCTCCTCAAAGGAATTTTTACTTTTACATCCTTAAGCCTATAATGAGTATGGTTTTGCTCTTTCCTGAGAAGCCCTCAAGTCATCTTTTTTATTGTCTCTAAGTATAGTATTTAACTTCTCTTTAATGGTGTTTATCTCTTTAACAACATCTTCCTTGGCTCCAATTTTACATGCACTTTTTGGCCAAACTGCAAGGTTTAAAAATCCTTCCACTCTGCTGTCTGCTCCCAATTCTCTTAAACCTGGTCAAAAGATGCCAACAATATTGATGCCACTGCCTGAATGCTGTGCTGCCTTAACATTTTCTCTGCCAAATTGATTAGTCGATCTTATTTAAATTTAGTCTTACAGAAAGTCTCATGATGTGGGCAAAATGTAGACAACTTTTTTATAACAATGTAACACAAATGGTTTTTAGTTGAATTTTTAAGAGTTGCTGTTCTGCTCTGAAACCTCATGAGCACAATCTGTACTCTCCACATTTTTATCAGCATTGTAGTCTTCTAAGCTCCCACCACAATAATTTATTAAGCTCTGCTTGTAACATGTTAAAAATTTATACAACCTGCATCTCAAAACTTGTTGAAACTCCTTCTACAAACCATTTTTAAAGGCTTCTAAATCACATAATCAATGGTCTCACTCCTGGTACTAATTTTTGTGTCAATCAGCTTTCATTGCTGTGACCAAATTATCCAACAAGAACAATTTAGAAGAGGAGAAGTTAATTTGGGGCTCACTGTTTTAGAAGTTCAGTCCATGGTCAGCCAAATCCATTGCTCTGGGCCCAAGGGATGTCAGAGCATCATGGCAGAAGGGTGTGGCAGAGGAAAGATGTTCTGTTATGGCAGTCAGGAAGGAGAGCAGAGAGGTAGAGAAGCCAGGGGGACAAGAGATGATATCCAAGGGCACACCCCTCATGATACACTTCCTCTAGCCACACACCACATGCCCACAGTTATTACCCAGTTCAGTAATCATTTTTAATTATTAATCCATTAAATGAATTAATCTAGTGATTAGCTTATAGTCCTCATAATCTAGTCATTTTACCCCTGAACATTCTGCATTAACACCGGAGATTTGGTGGGAGGGACCATTTATATCCAAGCCTTAACAGTCATAGTTGGTCAATAATATGTATTAGTGATGTTTATACTTTTGTAGCCCTTGGAGTTCCTGCTAGAGAAATCTCAACCATTGTGTTAGCTGGTCTGGCTCACAAATGCTAAGAAAATGTTGGTCAGCTAATATGAAGAGTATGATTAGGGACCATCATTAAGCTACCATAGCCAAGTCCATGTCATCAAAAAGCACTTCAATCCTCAAGTAGAAAGTTTACAATTCAAATAGTCTCCTATGTAAGACAGTTTGACTTAAGATTTTTCAACTATATGATGGTGCGAAAGCATCTCATACAATCATTCTGTTTTTCACTTTCAGTGCAGTACTGAATAAATTACAGGAGATAGTCAACACTTGATCATAAAATAGGCTTTGTGTTAAATGGTTTTATTCAACAGTATGATAAGTGTTGCAAGCATGATTAAGTAGACTGGATTAAGCATGATATTTGATAGGGTAGGTTAATTATATGCATTTTAAACCTATGCTATTTTCACCTTATTGTGGATTTGTTGGGTTATAACCTCATCAAAAACTGAGGAGCATATATGTTTTTAAATAGTCAGAAAACTTCTGTACCTCCAACAGAGCTGAAAAATTGCACATGATTGTTAAAATTGGGCAGTGGAATTTGGAGTAGCATCTGTCCCTTCCTTAAAATCTTGTGTTTCATATACTCATCCTCTGCCACAGTTTTTCTGGGTAACCTAGGGAGAAGATCATAACTTCTCAACATTATAAACTCTTTGTGTGTTTAACAGTGAATTCTCTCACCTCTGAGGAACTTCCTCTTCAAATCTACATGAAGCTGAAATGACAAAGTGGTACTTAAAAGAGGGCTTAGGAAATGAGGTGAGCAGCACTGTGCAGGTGAAGGTGATGAGGTAGGGTGAGTTCACTTGGAAGCTGCAGTGTGGCTCTGCCCCCCCACAGGGTCAGTCTGAGGACTCAGGCTTCAACCACACTCTTCTTCAGCAGGGAGCTGAAATGCATAATCCAAAAGACCTTTCCAGAGAGTTTAACATTGATTCCAAACATCTACTGCAAGCTTGGAGGACAGCTTTCTTTTTCCCTTCCTTTTCATTTTCTTTTCCACAGAATTGTTTTAAGGAAAAGGTGTATTCATTTGCTGATTATGAAACCGAGTATAAAACATTGGTACCAAAAGAGTTATACTGCAATCCAGTGTAGGTGGCTGTAAAAGTATTTTTGTTGTTGTTTTTCCTGTGATGTAATATAATTTATTGGCCTCCAAAATATATCTTCTGGTGGCTATTTCAGTCAATATGGAAAACAATTATTTCACATGGACTCCCATTCTGTGGCTTAGAAGAAGTTCATTTATCTGGTGAAAGTGAGGTGTACTTTGCTTATGTGCTGAAGAGAATGAATCATGGTACCTTGACCATCTGCAGCAAACTCTTAGCTACCTAAAGTTATAGGGGTTTTCAAATGGTTATATGATTTTAGGTTCAGCTAGTGAATGAAGGTGGATGCAAACACTTATGACTGATTTCATTGTTAAAATTACTGTGAAAATGACCTGTAGCCCTCATGCCACCACTTCTCTGTCCATATTCCTATAGACACAAATAAATGTCATGTTCCTTCCTACCACCTTGGGTCATGGCCCCAGAATACTTTCTCAACAGAGTAATTCAGGAAGCTATTCCTAGGGAGAATTGTACCTACCACCCAATCCTGTGATTCATCTTAGGGGTATTCAAGATATAGCAGTCTCCCAGGCTTTGTTCACCAAGCTCTAGAAGTCATTCAGGGCCCAGTGATTTATAATAGGCTTTGGCACACATTTACTCTGAGACAGATATGATTCTAAGTGTGACAAATTTAATTTTGTTTTATTTAGATTAATGAGCTCATCTCTTCTTATTGTAGCTTCATTTTAACCACATCTGAAAAAAATACTTTGAAGAAATAATGGTATGAATCTTTGATCTGCCATTTTACTAACTTTATGAACTTGTCCAAGCTCCTTAACTTACCTGAACTTCATATTACTCTAACATGAAATTGAGATAGTGATTTGTATAATGCCCTCCTTAACATGAGATGAAATTGTGCCCTCAGTTTTCTCTCTTCACAGTGATACAAAAGAAACCATCAGTGATAAAATAGAGCTACATAGAGCTACATACTTTTTCTTTTTATGATTTTATTTCTTTTTAAAAATTTTCTCCACATTTTATGATAGTTGTACATAATGACAGAGTAGAGCTAATGTTTTTTTTTTTTAATTTGGTACTGGGAATTGAACCCAGGGGCACTTAACTACTAAGCCACATCCCCAGCCCATTCTTTGTATTTTAGAGATAGGGTCTCGCTGAGTTGCTAAGTGCCTCCCTAAGTTGCTGAGGCTGGCTTTGAACTTGCGATCCTCCTGCCTCAGCCTCCCAAGTTGCTGGGATTTCAGGCATGCGCCATGAATAGAGCTACTTTTATGTCTTCTTTCCCAGCCTGCCCAGTTTCCTTCCCACTCTGACTTGTCATTTAGATATCAGGAATATATTTGATGAAGAGATGTAGATGTTGTACTGCAGTATATTCAAGTTTATGCCAGACTTGAGCACTAATTGGAATAAAAGGAAATGATAATTAGTTTTTCTCTCATATCCCCTAGATGAGACCAAAATGAACAACACAATTGTGTTCTACAGTAATCCATGGTTACAGAAAAGAGAAACAGCCAAAGAACATATTGTCCTGAATATTCAAAGCACATTTAGAATGAGAGTAAGACAATACAACCCCCTGATATCTCTTTCATAAGACAATATAATCTCCTGTTTTCTTTTTCTTTCCATCCTTTATACAGCATATCCTTTAGCAGAAGAGTCCCTTATATGGGTGAGGGAATGTGGTACAGGAGAGAGACCACTGACTTTGAAACAGAAACCCATATGTTTGTGTGTCCATAACCCACCACCTAGATATCTGGATGCATGGCTATCTCCATGAGCCTCGGCTTCCTTATCTTCAAAATGGAGGATAATTGTTTTTATCTCGTGGAATGTTGAAATGAGATCATAGAATGGGTTTTTGTGCATTTACTAATAGATTTAGTAAACTGCCAAGAACTTAAACACATTGTTTTAGTTCTAAGAGAGATGCTCAAAAACAAGTTGAGTGAATGCAAACCAGTTAAGGTATAGAGGCCAAGATCATCAACCTAATCAATTCTTTAAAGTGTAATACTCTGTTCAAAGCAAATCTTACTGTAAAAAGCCAGCAATTAAAACAGATAAAAGAAGCTACCCAGGTTGAAGAGAAGGAGACTCACTCCCCTCCTCAGGGATCAGGAGACACAGCTTTTAAAACACTGATGATGTCTCTATCTCTTGTTTTACAACTATAGAAACAAAGCCTATGCATGAGGGGGACATATTTCTTATGAGCTTATTAGCCACGGCTAGTCAACCAGTGTGGCAGGCCCTCTTCCATGCCACTTTACCAAGCTCCCTTACTACCTTGTAAAAGTATATGGAGTAAAGGAATCCTCTTCTACAAGCATCATCTGGAGTCATTAGAAGGGAGGTCAAGTAAGGTGTAGGCTGTGAGGTAATGTTGTATGGTTTATTCAGTGAGGTAGAAAACCTGTATTCTGTTGTCATGGGCGCACTGCAGTTGTAGATGGGTAAAAATTGTCTGAAAAATATGAGTGTACACCAGAGGTGTGGATGCACTTTGATAAGTTATATAGACAGAAGTGTGTTTTAAGAAATTAATACTTCAACTCAACAAGTAATATATTAAGGTATGATTTTTGTTTTGACAAGATCTGTACTACATGAAAAAGATACAATTTTTCTCATTACAAACTTATTCAATAAGTATATTTCGATAACCTAAGAGATATCCTTTGTTCTTTGTTCCTGCCTCACACACATACTCCCCGCATTACTATGGCTTTCTTGGCTGATATGGCAGAGGCTTCAGAATTAGTCTGAGAAATACTTCCATTTTTTTTTTATTTTTTAGTTGTAGGCGGACAGAATAGCTTTATTTTTATTTTTATGTGGTGCTGAGGATCGAACCCAGTGCCTCAAGCATGCTAGGCGAGCACGCTACCACTGCGCCATAACCCTAGCCCCTACTTCCATTTTTATAAACAATACTGTACCTTGTCTTATTTGATGGTACAAATTGTACTTCTTTATATTTATTTCTGTATTCTCTGTTACCAAAGTGTATCTATATCTATTTTTCTTGCAAAAATAATTCACAAATTTTATTTATACACATAAATATCAGTTGAGAGCTTCCCATTCTGTAAGCACCATTCTCCATACTAGTGAAACAATGGTTAAAAAAAAAAAAAAAAGTCAAGGTTTCTATTCATAACAGTTTCCTATAAGCCTGGATTTCTACTAAGTGTATGATACTGAGAAAGGCACCTCATACAGTACAGCTAATAAGGTTTTTGAGCACCTTCTCTGTTCCATGTCTGGTTGTTTCATTTTATATGATTCCACGAGAACCTGGAGTGAGGGCTGTGTGTGTGTGTGTGTGTGTGTGTGTGTGTGTGTGTAGAACTTCAGACGTAAGATCTACCTTTTAACAAAATTTTGAGTGTATAATACATTCTTTTTTTCATATTTAATTTATTTATTTGTTCTATTTAGGCTTACATGATAACAGAGTGCAATTTGATTCATTGTACATAGATAGAGGATAACATATCAATTCTCTAGTTGTAAGTTGTATAGAATCACAACATATATGCAGTCATACATAAAGTTAGGGCTATGATGACCATCATATTTCACCACCTTTACTGTCCCCATGCCCCTCCCCCATTACACCCCTGTGAACAGAGTTCCAACATTGTTCCCAAGTCCTTCCCCACATTATGGATCAGCATCCACTTATCAACGAGTACATTCGGCATTTGGTTTTCTGAGATTGGCTTACTTCACTTAGCATGATATTCTCCAACTCCATCCATTTACCTGCAAATGTCATAATTTTATTCTCTGCTGAGTATATTCCATTGTGTATATATACCACAGTTTCTTTATTCAGTCATCTATCGAAGGGCATCTAGGTTGGTTCCGCAGTTTAGCTATTGTGAATTGAGCTGCTATAAACATTGAAGTGTTTATAGCAGTGTGGTTTGCTGTTATTAAGTCTTCTGGGTATAGACCGAGGAGTGGGATAGCAGGCTCAAATGGTGGTTCCTTTCCAAGTTTTCTAAGGAATCTCCATACTGCTTTCCAGATTAGTTGTACCA
>CM053399.1:120265656-120326438 GCA_028644305.1 Xerus rutilus
CTATGTCTTTTAATTGGTGCATTTAGGCCATTTACATTCAGGGTTATTATTGAGATATGATTTGTAATTCTAGTCATTTTGGTTTGTTTTTGGTTTTTACTTTGAGTTGTTTTCTCTTTTGAACGGTCTTTCCTCTAGTGTAGTTCCTTTCTTTGTAAATTTTCATTGTTGGTTATCATTTCCTCCTCATGGAATATTTTGCCAAGAATGCTGTGTAGTGCAGGCTTTCTTGCTGTAAATTCTTTTAACTTTTGTTTATCATGGAAGGTTTTTATTTTGTCATCAAATCTGAAGCTCAATTTTGCTGGATATAGGATTCTTGGTTGACATCCATTGTCTTTCAGGTCTTAGAATATGTTATTTCATGATCTCCTAGATTTTAGTGTCTGGGTTGAAAAATCTGCTGAGATACGAATTGGTCTCCCCTTGTATGTAATCTGGTTCCTCTCTCTTGTGGCCTTTAAAATTCTATCCTTATTCTGTATTTTGGGCATTTTCAGTATAATGTGTCTTGGTGTAGATCTGTTGAAATTTTGTACATTTGGTGTCCTGTAAGCCTCTTGTATTTGATTTTCCATTTCATTTTTCATATTTGGGAAATTTTCTGATATTATTTCATTGAAGAGATTGTGCATTCCTTTGGTTTGAAATTCTGCGCCTTCTTCTTTCCCAATAAATCTTAGATTTGGTCTTTGATGCTGTCTCATATTTCTTGTATGTTCTGTTCATGATTTTTTACCATCTTCCCTGTATAGTCAAGTTTATTTTCAAGATTGTATATCTTGTCTTCATTATCCGAGGTTCTGTCTTCCAGGTGTTCTAGTCTACTGGTGATGCTTTCTATTGAGTTTTTTATTTGGATTATTGTTTCCTTCATTTCAAGTATTTCTGATTGGTTTTTTTTCACAATCTCTAGCCTTTTCTTAAAGTAATCTTTTGCTACTTTTAATTGCTCTCTTATCTTTTTTTTAGAATAATTGATGGTTGCCTTTATTTGCTCTCCTATTTCTTTGTTGGATTGATAAATTTTTGCCTGTAATTGTTCACTGATCATTTTAATTATGTACATTCTGAATTCTTTCTCTGACATTTCATCAACTGTGCTGTCAATGGATTCTGTTACAGTGGTATCCAGGTTTATTTGGATCACTTTCTTCCCTTGTTTTTTCATGTTGATTGTGTATCTTCCTTTCTTGAAATACCAATCTGAGGTTTTGCAGCTTCTATCCTATAATCTTGTATTGACACTCCAGATTACTTGTGTCTCTACTTGAAGCTACTCTGTTCTCCAGTGTCCCCAGATGGGCACTACTGCCACTAAAGTTGGTGGCGGAGGTAGTGGATGTACCTCTAGAGGACAGTGGGAGTGGGCTGGGCTGGGCTCCTGAGGCAGCCCCTGAGGGCTGTTTTGACCCTCTCTTGTGCTTCTGCTGGTGAACAGGAACTCTGGAGCAGAACTGGAGGCGGGCCCAGGTCTCACTTAAGTAGGGTCACAAGCAGGAGAGTCTGTGTGTGACTCTTACAGTGAGTGTGAGCTCCCATGGGGCTGGAGGCTAGCAGGCTCTGGTCTGCCTTCAACTGGGCATCCCTGACATTCCCTAAGGGCAGTTTTGGGCCTCCTGTCTCTCCTGACCACAGGAACTCTGGAGTGGAACTGAGGCGGGCCCAGAACGCACTTGGGTGGGACCTCTTCACACTGGGATCTCTGCAAGCCACTTTTACCCTGGGTATTCCTTCCTCTGTGGCTAGTGGCTAGTAGCCCCTGGTCTCTGGTTGGCTGGACACCCATGGAGTTTCCTGAGGGCATATCTGGGCCCTCTGTGGCTCCTGCTGGTCCACAGGAACTCTGGAGCAGAACTGGAGCAGACCCAGGCCACCCTTGGGCAGGGTTGGCTCATGGGCTGGTGTCTCTGGAGTGACTCTTGCCCTGAATTTGGGCTCCTCAGTGACTAGAGGTAGCAGTCCCTGTCTCCCTTTGGCTGGACAACCGTGGAGGTTCCCTGAGTTTGGGCTCCCCAGTGGCTAGCGGCTACCAGTCCCTGGTCTCCCGTTGGCTGGACACCTGTGGAGTTTCCTGAGGGTGGATCTGGGCCCTCTGTCTATAATACATTCTTATTGGCTATAGATAAAGTGCTACAGAACAGATCTGGAGAGAGCTTACTATTAACCCTAGATGACAGACAAGGTAAATGAATCTCATATGGACAGTTTTCCCAAACTCACAACTAGAAATACAGGAGATGGGATTTTAATATAAGCTCCTGAAATTCTGGAGCCTATAGTCTCTTCCACTATACCAAAGTACCTCCTCCGAAGAGTTGCATTCTATCAGACAACACAATCTATCTATGATGACCAAGCGGACTAGAAATAAACAAGTGTCAATCATCTCCACTGACCTCCCTATTTAGCCACATCTTTCCCTCAACTCAGATAACACACATGCCTTCTTACCTGGCATGGCTCCTTAGGGCCACCCTTTCTCTTTCCTCTCTTGTACTTGGTTAATTTGGTTTATATACCAATATAAAATGATATTTCAGGACCTAAAACTCATTCTCAGATGTGGATAATATCAGAGAAGTTTTTTTTTTTTTCAGAGAAGTTTTAATACAAACATTTTGGAGAGTGTATATGCTATATACTCTGTGTTGGCTATACCACATACTACCTGTTAGTATATAAAGTATATACTTTGGAGTATCCACACAAACCACCTATTCTGAAGTCTTTGCCATGCCCTGAAAGATAAGTACTTAACTCTGAATCTGACTGAGT
Source organism: Xerus rutilus (assembly GCA_028644305.1). Classification (NCBI taxonomy): domain Eukaryota; kingdom Metazoa; phylum Chordata; class Mammalia; order Rodentia; family Sciuridae; genus Xerus; species Xerus rutilus. The sequence goes on from CM053399.1 coordinate 120,268,435, forward strand.
ATTTTGGCTGATGTAGCCATTGATGAGTGAAAGATGGGAACTGTGTGACTGGAAGGAAATCGAATTGTGTAGTATATCAGAATAGCATTTGTGTGACAGAGTCAGAGTGGGCTTCATGATAATAAAGACACATGAGATGGAGTTTCTCATGATACCTGTCAACTCTTGTGCAAGAATATGCTGAAGGTATGGGTTCTTGGCCTGGTCTATGGAAGGACTCATTTGTCATTATTTCCCTGAAAGTGAAAGATCATGGTAAAGCTATTTTACAGGATGGCATTTAAGAATGTGAGTTAGAAGGCAATGAATAATTTCCATCTGCTTTCCTCTCATAATGGCTAAGGCAGGCCAGAATTGGAGCCATAGCTCAGCGTCTGATGAAAAATCATGTGTCCTCTTTACATTAGAAATGAATGATTTCTAGTACCTTCAGTAGTTCAATATCTCACAGAAATCCATCCTGACATTCCTCTCACATCAGCATCAAAGCCAGGGTTTAGTTTTCTGAGTCAGTCTCAAAACTTAGACTTACCTGCAGTTTCTGGGCTTGAGTGCAACTATCTGCAATTTCTCTTCTCCCCTTTCCAGGACAAATCTCAGATTCTAACTCACACAGTAAACATAGCAGTTTCAAATCGTAGAATCAAATGGCATGAGTAGGACACAATTCTGCCTCCTGGCCAGAGCAATAAACAAAGTGCATAGAGAGGAAACAGAACTCCCTGAGAATTCTCCTTATTTAGATGTCAAATGAGAACTGTAGTCTTCTTGTTGAAAGTATGTACCACTCCAAAATGCCTGCTTAGAGAGACAGATTGCCACTTCATGAATGGCCATTGAGTGAAGAATTCCCAAAGACATAGGGTTTAAAGCCAGTCAACCTGCAACTAAGTGAGGGCCTAATGTCTGGGTAGTTATGATGAGAACAGTTACTTAATTCTTTGGCATAAAATGTGGTAGGTAATTGAATACCCAAGTACTTTGAGAACTTAAAAGTTAGTTTTAGCCACCCTTCGTTTAATACATATATTGAACACATACTTTGAGCAAGACACAAATCCAGTGTGTGGGGGGAGGAAGGGATGATGAGAAGGTATACTAACTTTAACAAGTGTCAATCACATACTAAATTCAATCTACACTGAAGTTCAATCAGGAGCAGAAAAGATGGAAGCTTTCATTCATTCAACTAATAGTTACTGAGTACATACTATATACCAAGCACTCTCTGAAGCATTGGTGAGTTATTGGAAAATGAGAAAACCAAAGATTCTTTTAACCTTGTGGAGTGTAGCCAGCAGACTTGCATCTTGAAAACAATGGTTTTCTGTTGCAACTATATATGAATCAACTTAATTTTATAACTATTACAATAGGGAAAGTTTGGCCCTAATATCTTTCATCAATCATAAAGGAATGTGTTCTTGCATGTAATAAAAGAGTAGACCAGGTCATGTCTTGGAGAGATACTATTCAAGGGAAAATAATAAAATGAGAAAAATATTTATTTTATCTAAAGGATAGCTTAATTTACAAGGAGTGTCAACAGCCTTGCTTCAACCAGATTTCAATTTCTGTGCAAAATCAACCTATTGATTGAATTCTTTTCAATACTATTTGTGACATTCCTAGATTCTTAATGATGGATCCTAATTCTGGGACATTCAAGTACAATACATCATAAGAATTTTGTTTAAAAATTACTAAAATTTTAGTAACTGATGATTAGTTCATATTAGAGGATTTGGGTATTTAGAATAAAACTAACAAAAACTGGAAAAAATATGTACATATATATAAAAAAACAAAAACTGGGATTATATATGTGTATGTGTGTGTATGTGTGTGGGTGTATACTATTTTTATTTTTTGGTTCTTGGGATTGATCCCAGGGGTATTTTACCACTGAGCCGCACCCCAGCCATTTTAAATTGTTTTTTATTTTGAGACAGAGTCTTGCTAAGTTGCTGAGTCTGGCTTTGGACTTGGAATCCTCCTGCTTTGACCTCCCAAGCCACTAGTCATAGAATGGTATCTTTAAAATTGAAGATCCACAAAATATTAATGAGTATAGTATATTTGTATTTGTACATTCAGAATATAGTAATTATTACTAATATATAGTGATTTCTTTCCAATTTGACCAAAACATAGTCATGTAAGCATACATACCCTTTTTCTTTACTAATTGCCCTGAGGAATTTATCTTCATAAAATAGTGCAAAACAGCTTTTATTTTGCCTTCAGGATAGCTCAAGGGGAAGTTTCTATGGATTATAAGGTTAAAACTATTTTGGCGAATCTGTGAAACTCTTGGGCTGGTATATGTGATATTTGGCATTTATTTCTTTAAAGAGTTATTTTGAACATCTGTTAAGTAAATGTTATGGCACTTGATGTAGGGAGTGGTGGGAAGGACCACAACCACGAAATATCAGAGCAGGTAGAATATTAACTGCATTCCTTCCTGATCAGTCTTTCATTTTGTACCACCACAAATCGCTTTTAGCAACACTTTCAAGTCATGTTGAATTCATTCTAAATTATAATGGCCTAAGGATTATATGTTTAATTTCTTTTTTCTTACCTTCCTTGAATTGCTAGGAAGATTCCTCCAGAAAAAGGGGTGTCTCACTGAGCAACAATAGGGCAGGAGATTGGTTGGTATTGGAAAAGAGATCTGGAAACAGAAAAGAAATAACTGATAATATATGAAACCCACTTGAGAGAGGGAACTGTGAAACAGATAATGATATTTAGATGCTTGAAATAGAAGCACCCTTTTCCTTGCCACTTGATAGGCCTGCTAATTCATTCATTACATTTCTCAGGCATTCAATGTTAAAATTGCCTTTAAGGTCTTGTTTAAAAACTCATAAAATATCACATAGCAAAGAGTAATTCATGCAGTGCTTCCCAGCATGAGTTCCTCAGATGTGTTATTCCTACAGGCTGCTCTGTGATAAAAGACTGGGGTGGTCCTACACATGTAGGAAGTACCACTGGCTATAGCTCCTCCTAGAATATCACACAGTAACCAAGGGAAAGGCCCAGGACATGGTACAGTAAAGAATCTCATTTACTTTTTTCAGATGTTCCCAAATAATTTGGCCATAGAACCCCCAATTTTATGGGTTGGCAACTATTAATTTTCCTAACTAATGTCACATAATACACTAAACTCTGTGGACAGTAGCCTGTTGAACGTTCTTCCTTAAATGTCCCTTATTCTGTAGTTAGAGCTTCACAACTGAAAACAAATCCACATTCCTTACCTAAGTTTCTGTTTCAAGAAAACTCTAGTATTTGTTTCTTCATGTCAGAATTTGTTTTCTGCATCCTTTATGTCCTCTGTCCCTCCCCATACCTGTTTCTGAGACCCATCAATCATCTCAGAAGCAACCCACATTGGAATTTATTCATTCAACACACAACTACTTATTAAGCATCTATTATATGACAAATTGTATTTTAGGTACTTGGGTGAGAATAAAAAATTTAAAGGCCAATTCAGCATCTGTCTTCAATGAGTTAATAATCTAATTAAGAAGAGAAGCCATTGTTCACATTGTTATACTAATTCCCAGATGTCTCATCCAACATAAGAGATGTGTAAAGAAGGTGAAAATAGGGAAAAGATAATGTTCAAATGCTGAAAATCCAAGGTGACATAGAGAAGAATTAAGGTGGTATTTCAGGTTGGGTAAAGCATGAAAAACTAAAATTATAGAAATATAAGAAGCTCTTATGGAGCCATTGGCTTGACATGGCTAGAGTATACCAGAAAGCAGTGCTAGCTCATCTCAGAGAGGAAGTTTGGAATCATAAAAGATAACCTTAAATACCAAGCTAGTAAATGGAGACTTTCTGTGGAAGGTGGTGGCAGGTACTAGAGGCTCAAAAATGTCCTGTTAATGATATAATAAAACACAGGAATAATACATTGAGATTAACTGAGAAGCAATTACTAGAAAAAGCTGCAGTGAAAGATGACTAGAAGTTGAGTGTTTTGGAAAGTTGGTAGAAGTGAAAAGAATATAAACACACTCAATAAGACTTGGCAAGTAAACGGTCATGGAGTGAATAAAACACAAAGATAAACCTGAATCTTTGAGTTTTCTTGTCTGAGAGTCTGGTGAGAGAAATAGGAACAGATGCTTTGGGGGTGGTGAGGACCGGGTGTTTGGGTTTTGGTGGATTCCTTTTAAGAGGCCACAGAATGTAGGGATGGCATTTCCATGAAAGCAATTGGAAAGACACATTTGGAGATTAATAGAGAGCCTTGAATAAAGAGCAAAAATTTTAAAGTCCTATGACTCCAATTAATAATTAAAATCATAGAGATACATTAGATACTCAGAGGAGAAAGTACAAAGAGCAAGGAGATGAGAAATAATGATGGAAAATTCCAGATAATGGGTGGGAATTCTATGAGAAAGATTAAGGGATAGTGTGAGATAAAACAATCAGTTGGAACTAATGGATGAGAAGTTCTCAAGGAGTGGTGTGACATGGTACAGAGATAAGAAAGGATCAGATTTGAAGAAAATCTGTGCTAGATTTGGTGAATTAATGGTAATTTTCAATCTTTGAGAGTGGTTCCAACAGGGTAGTGGTGCTCAGACCATAGTGTGCTTTGGATTCTTTGGAGGGCTTTTGAAAACACAGATCACTGGTCAGTCCTTTCATCTCACCCCAAATTTCCAATTTATAGACTTATAGCGAAACCAAAAACTATCCACTTCCAACAGATTCCCAGCTGATCCTCATTATTAATAGTCTAGGGATCAAATTCTGAAAACCACTTCAGTAAGGTAATGGGAGAGTACAATAGATGCAAGAAAATACAGAAATAAGTGAACAGGATATTCATGCAGCAATGGCAAGTTCAAAATATTTGCCTTGGAAAAGAAGATGGGAGAAGGCCATAGTTCTAGGGACCTGCTTTCCCTTCAGTAGCCCATAGCACTGAAGCTTGTGTCTTGTACTCAGGGACCACCTATACATACACAACAAAAATCATTTCTGTCTACTTGAAAAGACTTCTTAAATGCAGCTAATGAAGTCAACTTTTCCATACTCCTCTATTTCTTCTTCCCAGAAACTGCTCCCAAATTATTCTTCATATCCAAAATACACCAACTGGGTGACGATTCCCCCTTACTATCAAAGTTGGGATGGAGCAACGTTTGATGTTCTCCTTAAGAAGTGTGGCTATTCAAGAGTTGGAAAATAAAAAAATAAAAAAATTTAAAAAAGAAAGAGTTGGAAAGACTGTGTCAAACTTCAGTTTAGCCTTAAAATGCAGCATACTTTTGAAATGCAACATTTACATACTTAAAAGCTCAAGATCTGTTTTGCAAAGATACCAAAATTCCAGTACTACTCATAAACCTGCAAGGGCTTTGCAGAATGTATGTACTTGCTTCCTTCCAAATGTAGTCATGCTCCTGTGTAATCCTCGGAAATAGGAATTAACACAAATTTTGCAGTTTAGAAAAGTCATTTCAAAGTCTGTGTAGTGGTTTTCTTCATGACACTATGATTTTATTACCTATAATTTAACACAGCATGGTGCTTCCTGATGAACTGTTTATAGCTCTTTCATTTTCCCCAACAGCCAGGTAGGTAGGTAATGCTTATTTAAATTAAAATTTTTCTTTCTTATTCCAAACCTTTTAAGGACTCTGCTTTTTGATAAATTGACTCTTACCTGTGTAAGATGAGAATGAAGAATTATATAAATATAATCAAAAGCTATGTGAATGCTGAAGCTTCTATTAATTAGAAGTCAGTTTCAGGACATCCAAAGGTCACTTACTTTACATATAAATATTAGCTTAGATATAATATAAATATTAGCTTAGATATAAGAAATTGTAGTGGTTAAAAACTCAAGAACTACTAAGGAATACAGTAAGAGGAAAAGAGAGGTGTAGACAGCTCAGCATGTCCCTGCCTGCTATCATGGGATATTATTAAATACCTACGATTTGCTTAACATGTGATGGAAACTGAAATATAAGACATAGCCACTTCTTCCATGAATACCATCTATTGGCATAATATGACAATGATTATTTTTTAGAGTGACTATTGGATGGCGTGGTGCACACTAAGCAGAGAGGGCTGCACAATACATAAACACAGAATAGCAACACAAGTTAGCACAGTGGAGGCTGAGTTCATGGATTATTTATGCAGAAGGGAAAATGTAAGAAAAGGTATAAGGGTAGGGGTATGATCTGAGGTCACTGAAGAGATTGACTGAGCCAGAGAGAAGTGTTCTCTTTTGAATATGGAGGGGATTATGTAGGCTAAATCTTGCTGAATAGAGACTAAATACAGTAGAGATGAAGAAGAGAGTGGATAAAGAAGAAAAAGTGCCTGCATGTATAGATATGAAAACCAGTAGCAGTTAGCTGCTGTTCAAACTAAGACCTCCAACTCAACCCTTGTATATGGTATGACATATGTATAAGAAATCAAAGTTTATACCACTTCTTTTAGCATCCACTGGTGTTTCTTTCTGAACCACTTATAACCAGGATGATTCTAAATGGTGATTTTTCTAATTCCAAGTCAAAGACATTTTATTTTTAAATGTGTATACTCAGAGAGCTACTGCTGTATATGAGTTAATCTAATTTTTAAAATGCCATCCTGGAAGAAAAATGTTTTATATTCAGCATGGGAAAATATTTCTAATACCCAGCTGTGATAGTCAGTGTCATAGGATAGTTCTGCTGGGAAGGCCACGATTAGGTTGATGAGCAGCTATGCATCTTAATACTTTTGCTACAGAGAAACCTTTCTTCAGTTTTTACCTTTAAACACATTGAGAAATGTCTGCACTGCAGGATAAACTGTTTTTATGAAGAAAATCAGCTCAGGCCACCAAGATTTCCTTCTCCTTAAAGGCATAAGGAGTTTGGGTTTTCTGCTTTTGCTCAAGCAATAAAGATGTTTGTACAAGATTGAAAGCACAATTGATGCCTTCAAAGTCTTGTTTGAAAGAGCCATAGGCTTTTTCTTCCTTGCATAGAGACTATCTCTTTTCCTTTATTTGAAATTGATTTCAAAACATGGATTTCTATAACACCTGTGAAATGTATTAGATACAGGAAAAGCTTTTTATTATTACCCTTAAAATCAAATCATCAAACATCATCATTTCAAACTTATATTATAAAATAGGACCTTCATAGTCCATAAATTAAAAAATTATAGCATCTACTAAGTACCTATTATGTCTAGACACGGGATATAATAATAACAATAATATTAATAACAACAACAACAGATGATGATGGTTCTAACTATATCTTCATCAAATCCCAAACTATCTTAGAAGGTATTACCCCATTTGCAAAAGACAAAACTGAGACATTGAAAAGTTAAATGCTCTTCATTTTATTTCATTTCTAGTGATTATAGGTCCTCAACCCATGAAAGCTGAGTTGGAAACTATTTTGTTTATCTGCCCTGGTGAGAATAGTCAGAAATGAGTTGACTATGTCCATGACCCAACAGGCTCATTAATCTATTTTACTTTTGTGACTATATGTGGCATTTCCAGACCCAATATGTTTTCTTGACAATGTATATTTTTTTAACCTTAACAGTAGCCAGGTATAGATTTTATATTTCTGTAAATCCATTACTGTTATTAAAGAATATCTACTGACACTGTTTTTAAACCTTGTACTTTTAAAATGTCATATGCCTTGGTACCCACTTGTGAATGTTTATTTTTATTTTTATTTTTTTTAAATATTTATTTATTTTTTAGTTGTAGGTGGACAGAATATCTTTGTTTTTATGTGGTGCTGAGGATCGAACCCAGTGCCTCACGCGTGCTAGGCAAGCACTCTACCACTGCGCCACAATCCCAGCCCCTTGTGAATGTTTATTAAGTACTTAGTGTGCCTGTCATTCTATTGAGTTCTTTACCTATGTCCTACACAACCTTCTGAAGAGCAGTTTCAAATTCTGATTCTCCACATGAGAAACTAAAACTGAAATTTAGAGACGGATTTGCTCCAGAAGTTCAAAGTCAGCATCAAATTCCATGATTTGTGTGATTTCAGAATCCATGACCCACTCACCACACAAGGACTTTCAAGAGGGTGCAAGGATGTGGGTGTGAAGCACACCAGCATACACATTACGGTGACAGTGTCTTAGCACGGGTAAATGATACATTTTCCTCTATTTCTTAGTTTTTAAGTTTACTTCAAAATGTTCTTCCAAATTTATTAACTTATTTAAAAAGTATGCGAAGATGAGCATATTAGCAGGAATTCAAACCTGAAGGTTGGACCTGGGGCATTGAGGACAGGGTCAAACAATATTACTGTTTTACTGCTGCCTGGTGCATCCTTTCCTCCAAGACCTCCCTAATGGTGTCTTCTAGTCTGAGAACCAACTGAGAAGCTTTCTGCCATAGGACATCAGCATGTGCTATTTCCTCAGCTTAGAATGTTATCCCCAACCCCCAATGGTATGATTCAGAAATTAGGTGTTCCCCAAAAGCTCATGTGTGAGAAAATGCAAGAACATTCAGAGGTGAAATGATTGGGTTATGAGAGTCTTAACCCAATCAGTGAATTAATGCCCTGATGGGGATTAACTGAGTGGTCACTAAAGGCAGGCAGGGTGTGGCTAGAAGAAGTAAGCATTGGAGATGCAACTTTGGGGTATATATTTTATGTCTGGCAGATGGAATCTCCCTCTGCTTCCAATCCCTGTCTTGAGCCTTCCACCACACTCTTTCACCATGATGTCCTGTCTTACCTTGAGCCCCAAAAATGGAGCCAGTTGTCTATGGACTGAGATCTCTGCAACCATGAGCCCCAAATAAACATTTTCTCCTTTAAAATTGCTCTTTTAAGACCTCTTAATGACAGTGGAGAAAAAGCTGACTCAAACCCCCAATTTCTGTGACAGGCTATCTCCTGAGTAGTCTCCTGCTGGTCTCAATATAAATATAACTTCCTCAGAAAGCTTTCCTTGACCTGCTGTGGCCATGTACCCTCTTCGACTATAAGCTCCATATGGCCAGGGGCCCAACTGAATCCCCAGTCCCTAATACCTTGCCTAGCATATAATAGATACTCAGTAAGTAATAGTTCAAGTAGGAGGATGAATGTTATGGATGAAAGAGAAAAATGAAAGAAGAAAGAGAAGACAAGGATAGACACAAGGAGAGGAAAAAAATTAGGAAGTGATATTGTGAGGGAGAAAGAGAGGTGGGGGGGAGGAATTCTCAACCAGGTTATACAATAAATACATTATCATGAAAACAATTACTGGACCTAAAGTCAGTAGAAAAGAATTCAAGTGTTAGTTCCTGCATTTACCTGTTCTGTGGCCTTGAATAATTTTTTTCCCTCTCTGAACCTCTATTTCTTTAATCAGTAAAATTAAGGTTTGATTTTGAAGGCAAGAGGTAACCAGTTCTCTTCAAACTCTGTCATTCTCCATATCTACAATTGCTAGTGGATAAGTGTTCTCAAATGACTAACATGCACCTCTCCACTTGTCTTCCAGCTCCACAAAGTATAAAACAACTCACGGCCTCGAATGATGTGAATTTGTTTGAAACACTTTACACTCTGTCAGTCCAGCCTGTATCTCACTAAGCTGTCTAAGACTGTTGAAAATTCCATAGGGATTTAAAATTCCATAGGGTCATTAAAATCCATTCTTTGGCCTATGTTCTTTTGTAATCAGTCAGTACTCTGAGTTTTGACAGAAGAGAATAAAAGCATAGAAAATCTTAGCAACAAGAATGATAGGCTGAGCCATTTATTTGCATACATGAAATGTCATTTTCTAGAGGACTGATGATATTATCTAAGTTTTTCTTGATTAGGATTCTCTTGTGGCATCTATGTTAGAACTGTGAGTGGACAAGAAGGAAGAATGGCAGGCTGGTTTATGTTTTATAGCTCATGAGCTCTTGTATGTAATTGATTATATCTTGTGTGATACATTTCACTGAGAGGCTTCTGCATATTCCTGCCACATCATAACATTGTTCTGCAGGTTGTTAAACAAGAAGTAAAATGAACCATACAGTTAGCTACAAGGCCTGAAGACTGGAGTAAACAAAAAGTACTCCATTTTAGAAGACTTGTGCTGAGTGAATGGGCAAGGGATTAGGCTGAGGCCTCTTTTCTGTACATACACACTACACACATACGCACACACACACACACACACACACACAAACACACACAGGTATAAGCTTGTCCTATCTGAAGCCATATGTTACATGCACACATATCACATATTTATACAAATCTTCAAAGGCAACATGTAACCTCAGTTGCCTCTTGGATTCCATCTGGTAAAATTAAACCCAGTCAAAACACTGAATGTGTGTTATATATTCAAACTTTAAATGTGATAATTCCTTAGATGCCCTCTGAGGTTTAGGGTAGAAATACAATTTGTTAAAGCAGACTAGCCTTATATACCTAACTGTCCAAATGTTGACATTCTCATTGTTATAACTTGGAAATGTTCATAGTAAGAGCTGATCAAGAATGGATGATCAAGATATAATTAGTTCTCAATAGCCCAAAAGGAAAGGAAATAGAGTTTATACACAATATAGTATGTATTTTACACGTGGGCTCTTTTATGTTTGTTTTTTATGGCTCAAGGTTTTATCTTATTACCTCAATCACAACTTCCTGACATCATACATCCTTACCAAATGCTTACAATCAAGTTGTAGTGGGCCGTCTTAAATGTGGATAATTTTAAAACTTCCAGTTTGTGTTTTTCTTTGAAATGTGTTTTTATATTTCTGTTCAAATGAGTGTGTTGATTTGAAATCCCCATTGAGCCACCTAGTGACACCCCGGGGTTCAGAGGCTTTGTCTGCTCCCCATGCTGTCATTTTGAGCAACTGTCTTATGAGTCGCATCATGAGGATAGGCAGCTACTTTTCTCCAGACTAATGCAATTTAGCCTTCTTTCAAAACTTCTCTTTATCTGGGCAAGGGACCAAAATCTTATTTCACAGTTCTTCTTGTGCAAATTAAATTGAGGGAACGCCTTCATGCATTTGCCTATTTCTTCAAAAATATTGTGCCAACAAATGGGTAATGAAGCGTCTTTGCTGTTAACTTTTCAGTTAATACCCAGCAAGTTCAAGTAAATAATTAAATGAATTGGAGTTTGTAGAAAAAAGAGAAGGCTAAGTCAATAATAATATATACGCAAATATGTAAAATATGGATGCATGGAGTTTATATGGTTTTATACTAAACACCAAGTCAGGGTGCCTAAGACATGAGAGTTTTCTCAAGAAAATTAAAGAGGCATAATTTACAGAGGTATATGACATGGAGGTCCATGCTTCATGCATCCTAATTAAGTAAAACAGTCACTGAAATTGCTTTCTGTCATCTGAGTAAAAAGCAATTACAGTTACAATTCAGGTTGCCCATTCAGTTAGGGAATAAGGTATTGTATTTAGCTGACTCTTCTAATCAGCTGAGGGTTAATAAATTAATGTCTGTACTTGTAAAAATGTAATGTCCCAAAAGAGGAAACTTCTTAACTGCTTAGAAGATGGACACTTTAAAAATCCAATCTGCAGTCTTCAGATTTCTAGATCATAAAGTTAGGTTGGTAATTTTTACTTCTCATTAAACCTGAAAAAAATTCCAAAATTGTAAAGCCAGAACAAAAAAGCAAACAAAACCCCCCACACCTGTGTTTATATCACCAAGTTAAGTTTGAACATGGTATAGAAAAAGTGTGGTTAGGATAGAATTCTTAATATATCATCCTCTACTTATTTTTATTTAATAAAAATCATATGTTTTATGACCCTCAGTAGACAATAAGCTCATCAAGGGTAGTGACTATGAGCTTTTTCTTTGAGAGATCCTAATGAGAGCAAGTCTCCAGTGAAAGTTTGATGAAAAAGCAAATTTTGATATTGTATTCTTATATAATAGATGAACAGCCAAACTTGTGTCTCCTGGTACCTGTTGTTAAGATATGTTAAGTCTTTAGTCTAAAAGTAGCTTCTGGATTTGGGGGGCTGTTGTTATTAAAAGATTTTCTGGGAAGAATGCAAAGTTTGCATCCACTGGTCTTTGTTTTAGTCTGCTTTCTGTTGCCATAATGGAATACCTGAGACTGGGTAATTTTTTTTATTTGTTCTAATTAGTTATACATGACAGCAGAATGCATTTTGACTCATTGTACACAAATGGTGAGACTGGGTAATTTTTAAAGAAAAAAACCTTTATTTTGTTTTTGGTTTTGAGACTGGAAGTCCAAGAGCAAAGCAATAGTATATAGTGAGGGAGACATAACATGGTGGAATGTGAAAGGGCATGAAAAGAGGCAAACAGAAGAATGGCCTCACCTTACAACAACTCACTCTGCCAGTAGGGAACTGCTTTAATACCTCTTAAAGGTGTGTTTACCTCTTAGAGACCCCATGTCCCAATACTGACTGCCCCAATGGCAAGTAGGTTTCAAACCGAGTTTCCAAAGCGGACAAACCAAATTCAGACTCTAACGGTCTTTTTAGTAGTTCATTTTTTCTCCTCCAGAAAAAATATCTGAATTCTATGAATTACTTGCTTCTTGATGGATGTAGTTAGCTGAATGGTTGTCAACCCAGTTTTTACCAATCAAGAAAAGCCAGCTACTTAAAGAGAAAGTTTCTGGGATAATTCTAATTAACCAAACAAAAGGGTTGGCCTACAAAAAGAGAAAATTTGCCTGGATTCACTGACAGATAAGTCCTCTATTACCAATTGTCAAATAAAAAAAAAAGAATAAACTTGGGGAAACAGCATTAAGAAATTTTGTAAGAGCTAAATTATTTATCTTGACCATATTTTTCATTGCATAAGAGCAAGATTTAAAGTTATTTCCAATTAATTTTATAGAAGTTAAATCTCCAGGATCTACATATTGTGTGCTGTGTTGATAAATGTTAAACAATCCAACAGCTGTCCAGAAAAAATAATGTCAAGTATTGCAACAAAAACAAGAAACAAATAGTAAAATCCCTAATTTGTGGCATTGTTGACTTTCATGATGTAAATTCTCAACCATGGCTGATTTTAAACTTACCAAGGTATTATTACTGAGCATATAGTTGGGAAGGGATGTACACAGTCATCGGTCACACTGAAGTTACCTAAACTTGCATGAATGAAATATTCACCTCTTTTCCCCATGTTTCCGTTAACTCAATAGAAGAATAAGACCTACCTCTTCTTAGACGTGAGCTCAATTTAATGAAGCACATTTAGTTGAAAAATGTTGTGTATAAATATGAACTACCAATCGCTCTATCATTTTGCCAGTGACCCACACTTACTGATCTGGGTGCTGCCTGGATCTCTACTATTCCAAGCAGAGATGAGGCATGTCCATCAAAACAACCAGAAAGGGCATCCCTGAATACCTGGCTTGTATATGTTAAAGGCAGCTCTCTCCCAGGTACCTTGCTCCCTGCATCAACTGCATCTTAGAACACTGTGTCTGGTGCTTGATTTTCTAATAGTTTAGAATCCCTTCTCTTTATTCTTTATGCTCCCTCTTGCTTCAGGGACTGTAAGTTTCAATCTGCTAAGGATAAGAAGATGATTTGTCAATGTTCAGATGAATGCCAAGAGAGTCAGATGGAAATAGAGACTTATTGTTTAACTCTGCTTATAATCAATAATTGGCACTAAGTTAAAGCAGAGCATTTTAATCAAGGTAAATGGAACTATGATGAATAGGTAGCTAGCTAAATACAGTCTGGAAAATAATAGAGTGTAATTGAAAAAGAAAGGGAACATTTTATTCAAATACATAATATGCATCTGACAGGAAAGAAGGTTATTCCTTGGTAAATTCTGGAAATTCAGTTAATGAGTATTTATTAAGAACCCATACACGTTTGCATAGTCATGTAATACACGAAACAACAAACCAAAAGTCAATATACTGACACTCTAGAAATTGCGTACCTCTAATCAACAAATATTTTCCAACATTTATCCAGTTAAATCTATATTGAAGCCTGTGAAAAACTTAGATGTACTTTTATTTCTCATGGGACATTAACTCTGCAAAATAATTAATGCAAAATTAACAACAAAGTTAACCTTTCAGGGTTTTTTCTCATGAAGAAATCAAATACCTTGCTACCTCAAAATCTGCTCACAATATGCTAAAACTAATAGTAAGGATCATCCATGAATAACTGTACAAAAGATTTTAAACCACATATATACATTCCTTAGTATTGTGGTAAAAAATAAAAATGTGACTACATTTTCAGGCTTGAGGTTAACTGGATATAAGAAATCACTTTTTGTATCTATTGCTCCAGATCTTTTCATCATGCATATGTTTATATCATCTCTGGTTAATAGAATATTATTACATTTATATAGACTTGAATTACTATCTTCTTGTTCTGCCTTTCTGCAATCTTGCCTCTTCTTTCTCTTGTACAATTAGCTTGCTTCACTTCTGCAATATTCAGACTGTACTTTGATAGTACTTTGATGTGTAATCTGATATTTATACCTATAACCCTATACCATTAAATACATGGAGGATTGGTCCCAATGTGTTTCCTCTGGGTCAATAATAAGTAGGAAGTGTTAGATTTCAATGGTTTTCAAATACTAGTTTATGAAGTATATTTTATAAAAGAATCAGTAAGCAAGCACATTTATGGTGGGATTAGCCAATAGGGTCCAGCCTTGCCTCTTTATGTTGTTGTTTTTACATAGGAAAAGGGAGTATGTAAATACAACATGATCTCAGAAATTGGAAAGTCCATAGCCCTAGCAGAATATATAATTGCTTTATGTATAGATAATGTGAGTCAGTAGAAAGAGAATGTGGATCCACCCTTCTTATCTTTATAGAAATTCTCAGCATGCCATTTCAGCTATTTGGGGCCCTAGAATCTGATGGGTATGATTAGACCCTTTCAGCTAAAGGGTCAGTATCCTGGTACATGAGTCAAATAAGAGCAGCTCACCAAAACAATGTTTTGCCCTAATTCAACTACAATTTTCCTGATAAATAATCTTTCCTGAATTTCAGTTATCTGTCTTAATATTGTTTGCTATCAATAAGTGTAATATTGGCATTTGAATCCGTATCTGTATTATGATCTGGAGTGACTTTGTATGGTCTTTTTCTGGAAGTCTCTCATAATACATCATTATATATGTATTATGATGATTCATAAAGATTTTATAATGCAGGGAGGGCTGTTCTCAATACACACATATTGATATATATTGAATTTTTCTCAAGATTAGACCATCTGAATTTTATTATGGTATCTCTCTTCCTTTGCCATATCTTCACATATTCAAATTTGAATTTGGAATGGTTAAATCTTGAACATTTTATTGAGAAAATATTTCCCAACTTGGTATCTTTTCATAATTTTGTCATCTCAAATCACAGCCTTTACTACACACTGAATTATGTACATTTTTAACATTAGAAATCTGTGCATGCACAGAACATACAAAGAGTTTCTGTTATAACATTGATACCCTTTCCTCTCCCTTGCTAGGGTACTTTGATCTTTTTGTAGGTCAGGAGTTCTTCATCGTAATCTTCAAATACCCAAAGGGACCAAGAATTGAAATCAGAAGGGTGATGAACTTGGATAGGAAAATATGTATATATTTTTATATTCAAAACCTAAACCTGAAATTTAGTATTGTCTTTGACTATAAATGAAGGCAACAAACCCCAAGTGTTAGCAATATTTATGACTTGATCATAGATAATATCCACAGTAATTTTCATTACAGTTATAGATATCTTAAACATCATTTATATTCATCTCTACTTTGAAATGATGATTATTAGACCTACTGCTAAATCTTGGTATTTAATGTATTAATAAAAGCTTGAATATTTTATTCTGTCACCAGTTTCTGGTTTTAATATTTCAACAGCTGTATTTCACTATAATTGGTTTTCTTTGTAAACAGAGATAGTTTATTTTATGCATAAAAGCTGTTTTGAGAATGAAAGTATCTTCCATGAATTTATTTCAGTCCCCCAAAGATTAGACAACATAGTAACATAATAATAATGTCACATTTATGAACGTTAATAACTTTCTAAGAAGAAAACTAGATAAACTTTAAGATCTAATTTAACACTCAGATGTTTTTATTTTAAAAACATCATTTTAAAATGCATCTTTTAAGCCATGCTGACTTCAACCTATTTTGCTTTGATTTATAGATGTTGGCCCTATTTCTCACTCACAAATAACTACTTAATATTTGATGTATGTTCTTCCGATCTTTTTCTTATGCATATAATTGTATTTTTTTAAATTGGATGATAACCTGCAGAGTTTTATGGCTTTCTTTTTGCTTATTTGTTTTACAACCTACTAGAAAGATCTTGCATTATCATTATGTTTCACACATTATCTTAACGGTGACATAATATTCCTTTGATAGATGAACCACACAGAACCAGTCTTTCTTATACTTAGACTACAAAAATATCTTTTTCACTAGTTTCTACACTTTGTTTTTAATAATTTAGATAATTAGATCTAAATAATAATTTAGAATTTGGAAAAAATACATAGAAAATTAACTTTAAAAAGAAAAAGAGAAGGATAAAAAATGGACGGACTAGGGTGAACAAGGGAAATCCCAAAGGGTCTTGAAGAGGACGTGTCCAAACTCTGCTTATAGATGATACCAATCTCATCCAGGAAAGGAATTTTCAGATTAATATGAATTATTTCTAACAGAACTATAAGATATGACAGATGTACTTTTATAAGTACAACTTATATACTTTTATTTATATACTTATTTACTTTTCATACTTTTTGTAATTCCAAAAAACAATTCTGGAATTGTACAAAGTCCTTCTGGAAGAAGGACTTTGGAATCTAGAAGTCATTTTTATCTGTTTCCCAAAGTCCAAGGCTCTGCAGCCAGAAATAATGTTTTCTCTTTTCCACATGCTCCCATCCCTAAAGACCTGACCATCTTCAGAGTCTCAGAAAGAAAAAATAAATAAAACCAACTATCTCATTCTGATTACATGCCCACTTATTATATAACCACACCAGGGTGATGTTTCTGGTTCCTGTACATCCACAAAAAAAAGAATGAATTATGAAAGAAGTTCAGTGAGGGGTAATTCAAATGATTACAGGACAGATTCTGACTTGATTTGGTTTGTTTGGCTGAACAAACCAAAACCAAAGCTACACAATTCTGAAGAGTATAAATAGATGGAGATGGATCTGTTAATGAAACTCTGGAACACAGAACTTCTCTTAAAAATAATCTATTTTCAGAAATTAAGGAAAAATAAATGGTAGAATCACTATGCACTGCAAGTAGTAACCTTGTGGAACTACTTATCTCCAAAGGTGATATTTGTCAACATAAACAGAAAAGGGGCTTAGGACAGTTAAGTGTATGTATGAAGGCCATCTTGGGGGTTCATTAAGGGAAAGCAAAAATGGCAAGCCTACGTATACCTAAGTTCCTAAAGATACAGACACAGAGAACCACTTCTGCCTGTGAGAACATGTCCTTTAGTGGCCTTAAAAGGAGCTACTCAATGAATGAGGCGCTGATGCTCCCACCACATAGCTTTGTTTCTGTGGGTTGTATATTTTATCTGCTTTGCTACAGCAATGGCTGCCATGTCAATGCCTGTTGTTTTAAAGAAGAAATGTGCTGGGACTACCCAATTGTTATTTTTCCTACGAAAGATCATATTATTTATGGTTCACTGGAAGATATGTCTTGTATGACTCATATCCATGTTTTAAAATTTTATTTATTGTTTCTTTTTAGTCATACATGACAGTAGAATCCATTTTGATATAATTATACGAGCATGGGATATATATTATTCTAGTTAGGATCCCGTTCTTATGAATGTACATGATAGTTTGATGGTGTGAATGTACATAAGGGTGTGATGTTTTCATATATATACATAGGAAAATCATGTCAGATTCATTCCACGGTCTTTCCTTTTCCTATCCCCCCTCCCTCCCCTCCATATCCCATTATCCAACCTACTGAACTTCTATTCTTCCACTTACCTCTACCCTTTATTTTAGGGTAGCTTCCACATATCAGAGAAAATATTCAACCTTTGGCTTTGGGGAACTAACTTATTTCACTTAGCATGATAGTCTCCAAATCCATCCATTTACTGGTAAATGTCATAAAGTCATTCTTCTTTATGGTGGAGTAATATTCCATTGTATTTTCTTTATCCATTCATCTGATGAAGGGCACCTAGGTTGGTTCCATAACTTAGCTATTGTGAATTGAGCTGATATAGTCATTGATATGGCTGTGTCACTGTAGTATGCTGATTTTATTTTATTTTATTTTTTTAGTATGCTGATTTAAAATCCTTTGTATATATATTGAGGAATGGATAGCTAGGTCAAATGGTGGTTCCATTTCAAGTTTTTGAGGAATCTCCATACTGCTTTCCAGAGTGATTACACTAATTTTTAGTCCTACCAGCAATGTATGAGTGTACTTTCCCCCCACATCCTGGTCAACATTTATTATTACTTGTATTCTTGTTTAAGAAAATATTTGTTCCTTTTTTTTTGGTACTAGGGATTGAACTCAGGGGCACTCAACCACTGAGCCACATCCCCAGCCCTATTTTGTGTTTTATGTAGAGACAGGGTCTCACTGAGTTGCTTAGCACCTCGCCATTGCTGAGGCTGGCTCTGAACTTGGAATTTTCCTGTCTCAGCCTCCCAAAGTGCTGGGATTATAGGCATGAGCCACCACGCCCAGCACCTTTTTTAATGAAGCATATATTATTTGCCAAGTTTTCATACAAGGACTTATCACAATTGTTCTGTGGACTTTTGGACTACTTCTACTCTAACAAGCAGAATAAGTCTTGTCTGTAGGGATCTAGAGCCAACATCAGTCTAGATCATTCCTCTCTGTCAATCTTTATAAGTAAAGAAAATTGCAAAATAGAAAAAAATGAATAAGTGTGTGTGGAAAATGGTTATTACACCTTATATTTGGAAAATGAGTGCTATTTACGTAAGGTCCACCTGTGCTTTGGCAAGGAAGAAGTTAAGTTCCTTGATGCTAGAAGAGTGAAGAAACAGCAGAATGATCTCTAATTTTGCTGAACCCAATTAAAAAAGATATGCTGGATGTCAAAGTTAGGGAAAAGGGGAGAGATGTCAGTGAGATGTATTGATGAATCCGTTTCCCTTTCCAAGCAACATTACATGTACCTTGAGGGGGTAAGAAGTCACCTACGTGACACTGCATGTCTTTGGCCTATTTGCAATGGGTCTTAGAAATCAGAGATGAAGTGTTCAGTTCCCCTAGACATAGTGGAATAAAAGCAAGTAGACAAAGCATCAAAATGCAATAAATGATAACAGTAAAGTAGGGAAATCATCACTTATGGTGTCAAGCATGACAAATATTCTGCTATCCATTAATATAGTTAACTAAGGCTGACCGAATGCCAGGCATTTTTCTAAGCTTTCTATACGCATTATTTAGTCCTCACATCAACCCTGTGTGAATCGTGTATTATGAGGAAGTTGAAGCATAGAGAAGTTTCTTCTCTATGTTCAGAAGTAACTTGCTGAGAGTCATGTTGCTGATAATTTACAGGGTTGACAATGAATTTCAAAAAAATCAGTTTTAGTGGGCTGGAGTCATAGCTCAGTGGTAGAGTACCTGCCTAGCATGCATGAGGCACCACAAGAAAAAAACTAAATAAAAAATCAATTTTAGAACTCACACTTGTAACAGTTTCCATGCATTTGGGGGACATGCTCTATTCTGTTCAATTAGGCATGGAGGAAATAAGGGAAACCCTCAGCTAATAAGCTCTGCACATAATTTTGGCCAATATTTTAAAGAAATCTTAATATCCAGTATTGCTGAAGATACATAGAAGTGGACATTTGTATATCTTATTGGTGCATTTGTAAGTTGATACAACTTTTTAAAGATCAGTTTGACAATAGATAGCAAAGCCTAAAGATCAATATTTACACCCAATATTAGTTTTTTGTTTAGAAAATTGTTTTAGTGAAATGAGAAATAACTTCATTAAAAATGGTAGGTGAAAAAAGTTACATATAATGAGGTTAAACATCCAGTTTAGTTTTGCTTTTGTTTTCAGTGGTATGGACTGAAACATAGCCTCATACATGCTAGGCAAGTGCTGTACCACTGAGCTATATCCCCAGTCCAAAAGCTAAGTTTTCAAAGATCTTAGAGAAGAAATTTAGGTTGAAGTACACCACAGTGTTAACAGGGTTATCTCAGGTAATTTTCTTATGGGTTTCTTCTTCTCTTTTTAAAAATTTCTGATGTGGTCTAGAATCTTTGTAACAAAAACAACCACCACAAAAATAACAAACAAAAAACCAACTCATTATGTTTTAATAGATGCTGCTTAGTATCTAACCTCGTGCCTTGCTCATGGGGAAATTCAGTAAATGTTTATCAAATTGAAAAAAAAATAAGCCACGGAGGTACACCCTGTCTAGACTTCCATCTTGGGTAAGCAGAGCTTGCCACCGCCTCTTCGATTTTTTTCTGATCTAGTATGTCAATCTCTGTGTTTTAACTTTTTGCATTTATATTTTATGAATTATTTGTGTATTTGGGTTTAAATATACCATCATATCATTTTTCCCCTGCTTGTCACATATCTTAACATGTATTTTCTCTCTTTTCTTGCCTTCTTTTATTTGGAAGGTTAATCAATTTACCTAAGGAGATCAAAAAACCCAGCAAAGCAGAAATATATCATGGCTGCCATATTCATGTCTCCTTAGGCACACTGTGGAAAGGCTCTCTGATGGATATATGTAAGATGTAGAGAAGCTGGGTTTGGTATTCCGATTGCATAGCAAATGTGAAGATACTTATAAGGGTATATAACACAGTATCTGGCACACAGCAGCACAATCTCTACTCAATTTTTGAGTCTGAATCTTGTGTTCATAATTTAATATTGTAATAAAAATGCAAGCACAAAAATACTTCCACAATGAGATGCCACTTAATACTTATCACCATGGCTATTATATTTTAAATCAGAAATAAGAGGTATTAGTGAATTTGTAATGAATTAGAATGCTTGTGCATTGTTGGTGAAGGTGAAACCATGAAGCCACTGTGGAAAATAGAATGTTAACCCCTCAGAAATTAAATCAGAATTACCATATGACTCACTACTTCCACTTCTGGGTATAGATTCAAAAGAGGGGAAAACAGAGTGAGAATTTTGTTTATCCTTGTTTATAGCAACATTATTCGCAATAGTTAAAAGACGGAAGCAACCTAAATGTCCCTGGAGAGATAAGGTGGTATCTATGCACAAGAAAATATTGGATCTTAAAAAGAAAGGAAATTCTGACTTATGTTAGACCATGGATGGACCTTAAGGACAAGTAAAATACAACAGACACAGTGACAAATGCTGTATAGTTCCAAGTATAGGAGGTACTTGGAGTAGTCAAATTTATAGAGACAGAAAGAGGAGAATGGTGGTTGCCGGAGGTTGGCAGTGAGAACAGGGAAATGGGGATTTATTGTTGCATATGTGGTTTTATTTTGGGAGGATAAGAGTTTTGGAGGCGGATATTGGTTATAGTTGTACAACAACGTCAGTGTACTTAATGACACTTCACTACATTTAAAAATGGATAAAAAGTTAAATTTTGTGATATATATGTATGTCAACAGTTTTAAAAAAGGAATGTTAATGAGATCTGAAGTACACTTATTGTTGGTGAAATCTTTAGAATTTCTTACCTCTCATGATTTATTGCTTTCAAACTAAAGGAAACTCTATGTAAGGTACTGTCAAACACATACTCCTCAGGGACACATGGATATCCTGTTTGAACCAAAGATCTCTTCAATGTCTTTCATGAATTAAATTGAACAACTCTCATTGAGTTTCTTGTTGCTTAGTCTCTTTCTACAAGGAAAACATTGGTTCATCAATTGGAAATGCAAAACAGATATGAGAATCTCCATATGATAAAATTCAAAGTATAAAGATAAAGGAGAGGGCTGGGGTTGAGCGGAGTGGTAGAGCGCTTGGCTAGCATGCGTGAGGCACTGGGTTCAATTCTCAGCACCACATACAAATAAATAAAATAAATAAAGATCCATCAACAACCAAAAAAAATTTAAAAAAAAAAGATAAAGGAGATATTCTTGAAATGTCATCAAATCCCTCTCCTAAGAGGTTCTATGGCAGTATACAACTATTTCAAATGAAAGTGTGTATGCCATTCCTTGTTTCTTGCACATTTCTAGGGCAATGGTAGACTGATTTCCACTTGGCCTGAACCCTTTCCTGCCCCAGAGTTCTGTGACTAGGTAAATCTGTTTCTCTGGAATGTGAGAAATTATTTCAGTTCCTAGCTAGAGTGATAATTATATTAACTGCTTAGCATCCCAGGTCCCAGAGTAGCATAATCCACTGCTAATAGGAAAATAGGAAAGTCTCTCAGTTTCTAAAGGTTTATAAGAAGTTGTCAAAATGTACAAACTATAAAAGCATGAAACATGGTGTTATTTCTTCTTTAAAGTTCTGGTATAGCTTAGCCGAGAATTCATCAGGCCCTGGGCTTTTCTTTGTTAGAAGACTTTTAATTGCTGCTTCAATCTCTGCTTGATATTGGTCTGTTTGGGTTTTCTATTTCCTCATGTTTCAATGTGGGTAATTCATATGTGTCTAGAAATTTGTCAGTATGTTCAAGTTTTTCCAGTTTTTTGGAGTATAAATTTTCAAAATAGTATCTCATGATCCTCTGGATTTCAGAAGTGTCTGTTGTAATATCTCCATTTTCATCTCTAATTTTGTTAATTTGAGTCTTCTCTCTCTTTCTTTTGGTTAGTTTTTAAGTGTTTATCAGTCTTGTTTATACTTTCAAAGAATGAACTCTCTGTTGCATTGATCCTGTGTGTGTTTTTTTTATTCTCAATTTCATGAACTGTTCTTCTGTTTTTAATTATTCTCTGTCTTCTACAGATTGAATTTGTTTTCCTTTTCTAGTGCCTTGAGGTGTAACATTATATTTTTTATTTGTGATCTTTCTATTTTTTATATGGTCACTCAATGCAACTTTCTTCTTAGAACTGCCTTCATACTGTCCCAGAGATTTGACATGTTGTATCTCTGTTCTCATTTGTTTCTCAGAATTTTTTTATGTCTCCCTTGATTTTTTCTATAACCATTTCTAATTTACACATGTATTATTTAATATCCAGGTGTTAAAATATTTTTTCTTGTTATTAATTTCTAATTTCCTTCTATTGTGATCTGGTGGGATGCAATGAATTACCTCTATTTCTTTTATTTGCTAAGATTTTCTATGTGTCCTAAAATACAGTCTATTTTAGAGAAGGTCCTGTGAACAGCTGAAGACAAAGTAAATTCAGTTGCTGATGAATGAAATATTCTGTATATGTCTGTTAGGTCCACTTGATTAATATTATATTTTATGGAAAGTGAAGTACTGAGGATTACAACGGAGCAAATTATATTACATGCATGTACAACTATGTCAACATGAACCCCACTATTATGTGTAACTATAATGCACTAATCAATACATTAAAAATATTTTTTGTAAATTTATTGGCTTTTATTCTTCAAAAATATCATTACCATGGAATAAAAAGAAAAATTAAAAGAGTTTCATAGTAAGAAAAATAAATAAACATGAGAACTAAATGTAGCACATTACCATACTTTTTTTCACTATAAATAACATATTTAGGAAAATTAGTAAAAATCTAAACAAGGCTAATATACTAATTGTATTAGAGAAAGGCTGATTTATGGAATTTGGCAACAGCTCTGTGGTTACATATGAAATTCTTGAAAATATTTTAGGAGTAATGGTTCATATTACATTATCCACCTACTCTTAAAACTTGAAACTTTTTCAGAATTATTGAATGAACATAAATAAATAAATAAAATGAAAAAAGAAAAACACCCCCATACACTTACAAAAACTGAAGATGAAAACAATTTGAAGTCATTCCTAGTATATTTCACCAAAAGAAACAAATAGCATCAAACACAAAAACACCCAGGAGTAAAGGGTTACAAAAGGAGAATGAGCAACCTATTTGATTCTTTTTAATCTATGGATATGTTATAGCAAAGAATGCTTGAAACTTTTTCAATTTATTTTTTAAAGATTTTCCCAGAATAATGAGGACATTTTAAGAGGTATGAGTGCAAAGACAGGCATTAAAACAAAAATTAGAAACTTTCTTCCATACCAAAAAAAAGGTAAGGAAAAAAACGGATAAACAAAGTATAGAATATTCATTTGGGGCCTCTCATATTTATTCTGTATTTTCAATTCATAAACCAAAACTCTCCTTTAAGAATAAGCTAAGCAACAATTCACAATAGCAAAACTGTGGAACCTACCTAGATGCTCTTCAATAAATGAATGGATAAAGAAACTGTGGTATATATACACAATGGGATACTATTCAGCATTAAAAGAGAATAAAATTATGGCATTTGCAGGTAAATGGATGGAGTTGGAGAATATCATGCTAAGCAAAGTAAGCCAATCCCCAAAAAACAAAGGCTGCATGTTCTCTCTGATAAGTGAATGCTGATCCATAATGTGGGAGTGGGCCTGGGACGAATGGAGGAACTTTGTTCAAAGGGAAGGGAAAGGAGGGGATGGGACATGGGGGCAGGAAAGATGGTGGAATGCGAAGGACATCAATGCCCTAGATTCATGTATGACTGCACATATGGTGTAACTCTATATTGTGTGAGAATATAGTAGACAACTAAGAGAAGTGAAAAGTTGAGCTCCATTTGTATACAATGAATCAAAATGCATTCTGCTGTCATGTAAACTTAATTATAATAAATAAATAAATAAATAAGAATAAGCTAAGCAAAAAGAAACTCAATGAACAAGAATTGCTAATTCACTAAAGATTTTCAACAGATATTTGTTATGAATATAGTATTGAATATAGTATAGAAAGATAGTGTGGCAAATAATGCCAATATGTATAGGATTACAATAATAAGACAATTGATGCAAAACATGTCAGTCACACCAGTACATGTAAATGGGCTCATAATTATAACAAATAAAACAGATTAGCTGATCAAAACCCAACTCGATGCTGTGTGAAAAATATCCATAAAAGTGGTTTGTAAAGGCTAACAATTAAGACATGGTTAAAAGCAAGCATATCAGGCAATTCAAGCCATAGGAGATTAGGGATTACCATTCTGATAGTAAATGTAGAATTCAGGCCCTAAATAAAACAAAGAAGCATTCTTCATAATGCTAAAGGCCACAATCTACAGTGAAGGCCCTTTGCAATTAATACCTATCGAATACTAACCCACTTCATAATGCAGAAATTAACAAAGATGCAAGATGTTGGAACACTAGTAATAGGAGATGTTCATATGCCACTCTCAGACTCAGGTCAAGTAGACGAAAAATAAGTAAGAATATAAACTTTCTATATAAATAACAAAATAGTCTTTTGGCTATGTATCAGTTTGTAACAATAATAGAGAATATGCATGGGAGAGTCACAAAAGTACTACACTTTAATGCCATTCTAAAAAATAAATTGGAAAAATAAAATATATATATTGAATTATAATTGTTGTTTCTGACCACCGATAAAATAAGAAATTAATAACAATGAAAATTCTTTACCACTTGGAAATTTAAACATAACACTCTCCATTAAGCCATTCATGAAGGAAAATGATAATTATAAACTAAAATTTCAGAATTTCTACACAATAGCAATATTGAAAACACTGCATAGCAGAATCTGTGGATATAGCTAAAGTACTGGTCAAGAAAAAGTATAGAGCCTTAAATGCTTTTACCAGTAAAGTTATAGAATAAAATAAATGAGTTAAATTCCCACCCCAAAATATTTCAAGGAAGAAAAATAAGCTAAAAAAGAAAAAATATGAAAAAATGAAAAATAAAATAATATCAATGAAATAGATATTAATGCAATGGAAAACAAAAAAGAATAAGAAAAGAAGTGAAAAATGGTATTAAGCCATTACCAAAAGTACTAAAGGCCAAAAAGTATGAATTTGTGGAAAAATCACAAATGCATATAATAAGAAATAGCAATGGGTAAATATCATGAAACAAAAGAAATTTTAAAATCATCAGATCTCTTTAGCACTGCTCTATGCAAATAAATTTTGAACATCTACTTGAAAGGGGATAATTTCCTATGATAATACTACTTATTAAAATTGATCTTAAGTGATTAAAAAGCTTAAACAGATGAATTTCCACAGAACAGGGTTAGTTGTCAAAGCACTATGTTGCTGGTTGCAGTGACACACATCTGTAATCCCAGAAATAGGATCACAAGTACAAGGCCAACCTCAGTAATTTAGCAAGACAATATCTCAGAATAAAAAATAAAAAAAATAGAGATGTAGCTCAGTGGTAGAGTACCTCTGGGTTCAGTACCCAGTAAAATACACACACACACACACACACACACACACACACACAAACACACACACACACACACACACACACACACTGAGAGCACTACCTCACAACAGCAATTGTTTTCACAAGCAAATTCTAGGAAAACTTCAAAGGCTTGTTCATCCAAATGTACTTAAATTATTTCTCAACCACATAAACACAAAAAACATAAACTTCAAGAGTATTTTCATGAAACAAATATAGCCTTGAGCCTTAAATGCTGTATACAGATAGCACAAAAAGTCAAGAGTAGCCTGGTCTCACATGTGAATTATAAGTGTAAAAATCATAAATGAAATTTAATTGCACATTAAAAAATCACTGCATCGATAAGAGAGCCACTTCAGGAATTCAAGGATGGTATAATATAATTTACCATCATAAAATATATAAGATAAAAAATCACATCATTATCTCCATAGGAAAAGATACTTAATAAAATTTATCACTCATTCCTGATTTAAAACAAAAATCAGAAAAGTAGGGACTTATAGATTCTTCTTTTATGTGACTCTCTCCTTTTCCTTCTTCATTTTGCCCCCCATAGTCCCATGTATGCATATGTGTGTACAATTATGTGTGTATATGTCCATTGTACATGTATATCTAAAATCCAGCATCAATGAAGAAACATGGGTATTTATATTAACACCAGGGAAAAGGCAAAGATGGCCAGTATCCCATTACTGTTTGTGTTGGATGTATTAGCCAGTGAGATTAAACAAGAGCAATTATACAGAGCAAATTTGAAGCTAAAATTGTCAATATTTTACCAATAAATGATATCTAAAATTCTTCGAGGTTCAATAATAAAACTAACACAAACCATAAAAGAGTTTGGTAAGATATCAGAATAGAAAATAAACAAAAATACAACTGTTAGATATATAAACAAAAGCAGTTATAAGGAATAATGGGAAAGTAAACTCATTTCAAGAAGTATGCCAAACATTCATGAAGAAAACTTCAAAGAATCTCTCATAAAAGACACAAAATAGAGGTGAGCAAGTTAATATATAAATGTAACATTTTCCTATTAAATAAGTTGTATTCTTCCCACAGATAAGCAAGTTGATTCCAAAATTTATCTAGGAAAATAAACATGTATTAATAGTAGCTGAAAACATGTAGAAAGGGACTGGAGTAGGGGAAGGTTAGCCCTACCAGACAGGAAAGCAAATTACAAAGCTCCTATAATTGAAATCGTATAGGACTGGCACATAAATAGACAGAAAAGCAAAAAAAAAAGGAATAGGAAATCAAGAAACAAACTTATACACATATGGAAATGTAGTATCTGGAACTGGGGCATCTGTGATCACTGATGCAAAAATAATCTTTTTAATAAATCACAAACCTAGTTCCAAAACAATATTATTGAATATATTGCACAAGAGCTGAGTGTAAAAAAATGAAGCCATGCAAATATTAGAAGAAACAGAAAAATTCCTCCGTGGTCCTTATGTTGGAAAGCCTTTTTGTTGTGATTTATAATTAAGATGCAATTAAATAAAGAACATTACATAAAAACATGCAATTTAAGACAAAAATTAAAAATATGAAAAACTACTTGTAAATATGGCACTGATGAAGGATTACTTTTCCTAATTAAGAACTTAAACATGATAGGAAAAGAAATACCAAAAAATATGATTAAAAATAGGCCAGATACACAGTTGACTGAAAACATGATGTGTACAGTCTTTAAAATTTTTATTTTAAAATTCATCTTTTTAATAACCAACTTTGTTCATAAAAGTAATGAAAATCAAATTACACTGAGATATGTGTCTCATGTATCAGATTGGTAAAAATTCAAAACACTGACAAAGGATTCTGTTAGCAAGACTGTGGAGAAATGGTCATTGTTGGTGATGACATAAAAATGATATGCCCTGGGACTGGGGCTGGGGCTCAGTGGTAGAGTGCTTGCCTCGCATGCATGTGTGAGTCACTGGCACCACATAAGAATAAATAAATAAAATAAAGATATTGCATCCATCTACAACTAAAAAAAAATATTTAAAAAGATGATATGCCCTGAAGAGAGGGGTTTATTAACACCTAATTTTTGTGTGTGTATCATTTACTTTTGTACTCATTTACTCTTAAATAGTGTGAATTCTAGAAATTTACCCTGAAACTGCACCTTAACAAATACAAAATAACTATATTTAAAATTATTTATTGCATCATTATTGTAATAAAAAACTAGAAACAACCCAGATTCCTAAGTACAGAAGAATGTTTGCATGCACTTTACACAGTAAAATACAATGAACTCAAAGACACACAGAGAATGTGGAAAGTATCCTTGAACTTCTAAGCAGTGATTTCTATGATGTCCTGTTAAATGAAAAAAAAAATTGTTTGAAGGATTCAAAATGTCTAAGTTGAATCTAGTCTTGAAATCACAACTAGACAAATCAGATTGTGAAACATTGTAGACATATGATTCCAGGACTCTCTGAAAATTTAAGTGCAACAAATCATAAAAAAATGGAAACATATAAAAGGCAGTGGACTTGTGCTGGATTAAAAGCATCTGAAGAGACTTGACAACCAAATTCAGTAAGAGATCCTGTACTGAATTCAACAACACAAAAAGTATTGAAGACATTTTTGGAAAACATGAATATGGATTGAACATTAGATCATATTTATCAATGTTATATTCATTGTGATGTTAGTATTGTGGTTGTGTAGGAGAATGTTCTTATTCTTAAGCAGTGTGTGCTTAAGGATTCAGGGATAAAATGTCATGATATCTATTACTAACCTCCAAATAGTTTGGAAAAATAAGGAATGTATGTAGGTGGAAAATCTATCTGTGTAACTGAAGACCCACGGGTGCCTATGTACTCTTAGTTCAACTCTTTTGCAGATTTGAAATTATTCAAATAAGAAGTTGGGAGACAAATGAGATATCCAGGATAAAAGATAATTTAAATTACAGCTTTGCCTTTTACTTACTTTGTAATTTATCAGAATTTGTGCTTCCATTTTAATAATGATAAAAGATAACACATTGGTCATCCCAACCAATATTGGACACTTATATTATATCCTAATCTATATTGGACACTTATTATACTAGATGATTGGCAGAACACAAAAGAACCTAGTAGAGTTAGTAGAGAAAATACATATATAGTGGAAGGAGAAGAGTCAAAGGAGAAAAATGATGTTGGATAAAGCTTAAGTGACAACATCACTATAGAATAATTGTGTTGTGTGCCCCCCAAAATTGGCCTTTCTTTTCTTCTGAGAGTTTTCATTGCAAAGAAATGTGATTACTTATACTAGATAGTTTCCTGGAGACTCAAATTCCATTTCAAGGTTCAAAAGCTGTAACTACTGATGCCAATTTCAATCAAGAGAAGTATTTCTAGCAACTGGTGATGCTTATGGCATTTAGCACATAACAATTGGCACGTGGAGTCAGGGAATGCTTCCATAAAAGAATGATTTCAAAAGAGAACTGTGAAGAATGAAAAAGGTGGGTGAGAGAGCACTCTAAACACATGGAAGAACATAAACAAGAATAAAAACAAGAATGGAGGGCCAGGCATGGTGGCACATGCCTGTAATCCTAGCAGCTCAGGAACCTGAGGCAGGAGGATTGCAAGTTCAAAGCCACTAAGCAAGGCCCTAAACAACTTAATGAGACCTGGTCTCAAAATAAAAAATTTTAAAAAAGGAATGGGGATGTCACTCAGTGGTTAAGCCCCCTGGGGTTCAATCCTTGGTACCAAAATAAGTTAAAAAAAAAAAAAACCAAGAAGGGGACATAGAACATTTGAGAACTAAGAGAAAGGTGATATGGTTGGAGCACAGAAGAGGAAAAGATGAATAGCAAGGAATAAGGCTACAGAGATAGGTAGCAAATTTTTCATGCTTCTGATTGCTCAGTATAGTTCTTTCATCAGTATTAGTATGTCAACCACCAGGGGGCACCCAAGACCCAATACCTGGTCCATGGCACGCCTGACATCCCAACAATTTTCTTGTTCCTTAGGGTTTTACAACACCATCTTGGATAGCACCTCTCTCTTTCACATATGCCAACTAAGCAACAAAGGAAAAGCTGACGCGATTAAGTTCCAAGTTGCTACCACCACAAAATAGATGCCACATGTGTCTCATGCTCCCTCTTGGGATAGCATACAGAACAGCTATCCTGTTGAACACCTGGACACAGGTGTTCAACAGTACCATCCTTCAGTTAAAATGAATTTTTTTCTTTGGATCCAATGTCAGAAAGGCTAATTTTTCAAGGATAGGGAATTGTTTATATGGGAGGAGAAAGAAGGAAAACGTTTGGTTTTACTTTTTACAATACTTGTATTGTTCCTGGCTTTTCCCCTTAATGTGCATTGAGTGGTACCAAGACATTTAGAAGTAAAGTCAGCATGCATGTGCAGAATGCATTTGGATTGGTAGGAACTTTTGTAACCTATGGTTGAAGTCTCAGTTTGCTAAAATACACTAAAACCTTTTTAAATGACCTTAAATAGAATGAACATACATGTAAGAACCTGAGGGAAAAAAGATGTCTTTTTTGAGGGAAAAAGAGGTATAGATATTTCTATACCTCTGTGTTTATTAGTTACCCCAGGGTTTATGAACTGAATCAGAAGGCACCGTGACTATGGAATGGTTATAGACATAACCACCAAATTGGGCTTACTTCTGAGCAGAGCCAAGGGCTCCCAGACCACATTATTTAATGCAGCCTGGACTCCTTGTCCCCAGGACTAGAAAAAACTCGAACTGGCTTTGGGCCCCAAAAGCACTAATAATCAGAATTCACTCAATCACCCATCCACAAACCCCCATTTAATCATGTTCTACCCATCTTTTCACTCATCAGAATGAATGACAATTATGCAGTGTTGAGGAAATGAAGCAAACTATCCTTTTGTGTTCTGCATATGATTTGTTGAAATAACTCTAATAAGGAAATGTGTTTTGGTTGTAATCTAGCTTGCATTGTTTATAGAAACAAAAAAATTATCAGAATAATATAAATTTCTTCTATAGACATGAAAAGACTGGTAAATTGGAAAATAGTGATTGTGAGCTATCTTGATTGTGTGAATGGTTTTGTTCTATACATACTAATGAAAAATTGGAAAAGTACATCACTTCCCTTTTCAGAATGTAACAGCTGTGTGCACTAAGTAGCTGATGTACATTTCATCATTAGCATCTTGTCAACTATGTAAAGGGTCTTGGTTAATGAAGTAAAGGACAAGAACCTGCCCCTATGTGTTGGCAGGTGATTGTTATTTAAACAGAAAACTGTTTAATTAGCTCTAAAAGTAATAAAACTAGATTAGTTTGAGTACTGACTGCTGGAGGAAAGTCAAATAAATTATATAGGAAAATCTAAAGTTTTTTAGATTGCAATGAGGTTAAATTTTTTTCTGCTGTATGTATACACTTTACAATTTATTTTTCATGTAACACCATACCTTGTGGGATTATTTTTGCACCAGAAAGCATAGTAATAGATCTGAAAAACATTTTAGTACTTTTTGATTTCCAAAACTTAGCAGGACTTTGGAAATGGCTTACAAAATAAGAATAACTGAAATGAAGTGGAATTTAGCACTTGAACCTGAATATTCAGCCAAACAGAGTCTTCAGGCTCTGAACTGTAAGCTCATTTCATCTGACTTGATTTTAGGGTCAAGCCAAAATCAGCTTCAGTGTGTTGAATTCATTGCTTTAAACTGAAAAGTAAACTGTTCACTTGTTTCCGATGGAATACAATATGCTGAGAAGCCACTTCCTGTTTGTCCTGGAGGGGCTTCCCTCCCTGAAAGAAGTCATCCTTTGGGTCAGTTGTCTCTGCAGAGGCCATTCCTGACAGCCTTCTCAGGAAAAGTGAGAGCCAAAACACCAGGCTGTTGCAATATATGAAACTAAAGATGTGGCACAGACCCTTCCTTTGCTGAGGGCTCTGACTTTGAAAAATGGCCTGAATGCTGCAGTCATTTCCCACCAGGGACTTCTGCTAAAACTCATTGTGGTGTGTTTCAGATGCTCCTGGAAGTCATGGGAATGCTCCCCCATGGATATTTTAGAAGGTCTGTAGGAGGACTGCCCAGAAAGAGTTGCACCTTCTAGGGTGACAGCGGAAGGTGTCACAGAATAAAAATAGACCTTGATCAACAGATGAGTCAATTGCTGTATTTATCCATTCTGTAGTTAGGGAACAAAAACATAAAATGCCACTTTGCTGAAAATAACGGACAATTAAAGTATGCAAAATCTGTGATACTACACATGGTAGCCAAGTGTACTCAAGAAGCGTCATTATTGCAGGAATAATGATACTGGGGTTGCCAGTCTTTCACTCACTGGGTGTTATTTACTGAACTCTTTACCCTTTTGCATTTGAAAAGAATGGATTCATGCAGAGTAATACCAATACTGCCTATTATTTCTGATCACTTTGAGAAGAAGGAAAGACTATATCCATCCTACTAAATTATAAGTATGATACTGAATTCTGGCACAAGCTCTTACCATAGGTGTAGCAATGAGAAAGTATCGACATTCACCTGCCTGGAAAAATCAATCCAATTGAAAGCATGCCTGCACCTGACTTCAGGTATGATGGACAGCATATTATTACTAGGTCAATGACTTTGTAATTCTTTCTTTCTAGTAAGACCCTGCAGAGACAGGCAGATACGGTTACTCATCTTTGTTGAGTGCTTTCATGCCAGGGTGCTCCCTTCTCTGAAAGGCACCAAGAGCTTAAGGAAGTGTGACTGTCAGGCAGAAACAAGAGGCTTTGCTAGAATGTGGCTGGTAACTGTGAGTACCTTCCACCACAGTTCCTGATGCAGAGCAGGCATGCAGCCAAAACTTGTAGAAAGTATGAAAGGATGAATGCACTGTGTAGACTTGCAAGAAACAAGAGAGAGAAAAGAAAAGTTTAAAGAGAACTTAAAGACTATTATAAAATAAAAGTAAATGTAGTTCTAGGACTTCTAGACTACAATAGTGAAATGGTGCATTTCTTACTGCTATAATTTGAATTCCAAGAGCACATAATGTTTCCTTCTCATAGGAATAATGTGAATAGCAGGAGAGAAGGGAAGTAGGTGGAGAACATACTAGAAAACAACCAAACATGGTATGGGGAAGAGTGAATAGGAGAGCACAGAGGATTTTTAGGACTACTTTGAATGACACTGTAATGGTTGATCCATGTCCTTGTCCATACCCATAAGATGTATGACCCCAAGAGAGAACCCTAATGTATGCTGTGGACTTTGAATAATAATAGCAAGTCAATGTATTTTCTTTAGTTCTAAACAAATGCCTCACCACAGTGAGGGATGTTGCCGATGGGCAAGGCTATGCCTGTGTGGGGGTTGGGTGCATAGGAGAAATCTCTGTGCCTTTCTCTCAATTTTGCTGGAATTTAAAGATGTTCTAAAAATAAATTTTTTAGTTTAAAAATAGTGATAGTGATACAAGTAAAATTTAATTAAACAGGATAAGTAAAAACTAGGAAATACCATTGGAGCATAATATATGGAATATACACACAAAGAATAAAATTAAAAACAAGAAATTTTAGCAACCACCATAACCTAAGAATGATAAGAAGGTGTATGGGATGAGCAAGGTGCGTCTTGTTAATGTGTGGGCTTGTGCTGTAGGATATGGGATATTCTATAGTGAGGCTTTGGGTGATCTTGGTAGGTGCTGTGTAAGTGGGTTTTAGAGAAGTGCTCAAACTTGTGCACTGCCAACAATTCAGAGAAGGTAGAAAAAACAGCAGATCAGGAAGAGTCCAACAGTTTTCCCAAGAAATGTTAAAAAAAAATGTGAAATTTCTAGGAGAGATCTATAGTGAATTATAATCAACATTGATACCCAGGAATTTGGCACACTGAGGAATCTGACAAATTAGTGATAGAGTGTGGTCTATGGAAATCATCTGGCGCTAGACATCAATTATATGCTCTACAAAAAAAATAGTATCCTTTCTTAAGGGGAAAGAGAGAGCTTTTGGAATTCCTCTGTTGTGATTTATTAGATTCTCCCTCACCAAAGTAGAAATGCATTCCTAGTGAAGAATGGGAAAAAGTCAAATTTAGAAATTGTGAAAGGAAATCAAATAAAGTATTAAGATGAAAAGTATAAAAATGTGTTATACGGTATGGAGAAGAGAGAAAAAAGGAGTACAGTGCTGAAGTTATAAATCAGTTTTGAGCTCTGTATTCCTTTTGAGCTTTATATTCCTTCCAAAGATGCAAACAGCTAACTGTGCTCCATTAAACAGACTATCCTAACCTTGGCCAGTAAAACAGACCCTAATACTACCTTAGGAAAAACAGGGCTCATAAACCCCTATGAATGGGATATTCTTGTTTGATTAAAAATTTGTGAAAAAGAATAGCAATCTTACCCCAACTTCCCATATCTACTTGTTCACAGCAGCCAAAGAGCATCAGAAAAAAATTTTTAATCCACATTTCTATTTATTTTGAAACTCTAGATAGTGAATGTTAAAGCTCTGGGAACAAGTAGCAGTGGTCCATAGAAATAACCCAGTAGTGAGAAATCAGTGTGATCTAACACTGACTCAGGCAGCAGTTCACTCTTGGCCTTGAACATAATCTGGGTGCCATGACCATGGAATGTAAAAGTAGGGTAGATCTATATGTTTAGCCTCCTAGTTTGCTTAATTAAAACTGCACAAATCAACAAATACCCCTCAGTGTCTCATTCAATTGATTTGACTATCAGGCTTTGTTAGCAGTGGACCAAGTCCTTTGGCATCATTATAGGGCAGAGTAACAAGTGGAGAGTCTTTATGATTCCCTGTGACCAACTGCTACAGTATTGGATATGTGCATTGCACCACGTAAGCCTTCACCCTCTAGATAGACTGCACAAGGTGAGTGCATGCATGTAGATCAGAATTCTTAACTCCTCAAAATAATGTGCACAATGCTGGTTCTAAGGACATGTGCTCAGTTTTTCTGAGAGAATATCATTGGCTTTTCGCAAGGGGCTGAAAAGGTTAAGACAGGGCTTTGGTTGATTTCAACAATGTAGAGCCTTCAGTATATGAAATACTAGATTCTGTGATTAAAGAAGTGAATAAGAAACACTAATTTCCCTTAAGCAGTTCTCAGTCCACTGGGGAAAACACGCCCAAGCCAATTTAAAAAATGTATCCTGCATTACAGGAAAGAGACACATAGGCCTAATGGATCCAGGGAATTACAGAGGGGAAAAGTGATAAGATTCAAATTTCTTCCTGAAGTTGTCAGAAATGGTGGTAATTAGGGACTTAAGTTAGGACATCGTGACAAAATAATCAAGTAAATTTAAGTCTACAGTTAAGTAAATATGCCTGTGTGTGAATCTGTATGTTTAGAGCAGTCAGCAAGTGGATTTTGCAGGGCTTTATTTTGAGCAATTGTTTTTCAAGAGCCTGGCATGCTGATTTATTTGTCATCTTGCCCACACATCTGGAAAGATGCTAGGAACCTCTGACATAGCTAATTAAAACAAATGGCTCTTGCAGCACTATAAGGAGTATGGCAAGCAACATCTCACTCTTTGTTAATAGAT
The DNA here is from genome assembly GCA_028644305.1 of Xerus rutilus. Lineage (NCBI taxonomy): Eukaryota > Metazoa > Chordata > Mammalia > Rodentia > Sciuridae > Xerus > Xerus rutilus. The sequence continues at coordinate 120,304,631 of CM053399.1, forward strand.
TCTGCCACAGCTTAATGGGAAAAAAGGTCAAAAAATGCCACCAGATATTTTTCCTAATTGTTACAAGGGGACTGCATGTACAGGATGAAAAATGCCAAATATAAAAGGAGGTTTAAAAAATAGATCCAGGGCTGGGGTTGTAGCTCAGTGGTAGAGCGCTTGCCTCGGATGCGTGAGGCCCTGGGTTCGATCCTCAGCACCACATACAAAAAAGCAATAAAATAAAGACATTGTGTCCATCTACAACTAAATATATATATATATATATATATATATATATATATATAAAATAGATCCAGTATGCTGGGTTTGGAGAGTAAACTGAGGAAAATTTAAAAACAAAAAGTAATCACCTAATATGAACACTCAGAAAAGATTAAGGGTTAAAAACAGGAAGTGATCCATTTCTTCACTTTCCATCTGCACTGATTCAGAGAATATTTGCTTGAACTGCTGATTTGAATGCATTCTTGGGTAAGAATTAAGTGATGAGGACAGTTCAAAGTGGTAATTAGATTCTCTAACCTTAGGAAATGCTGACTTTTTAAAAAAAGAGCACCCATGTGTTGTACTAAAGAGACTCCAAGGCTAATTTTCAACCAAGTGTAAGTCAGGAAAATGCTGATGAGATTACACAAATGCGCGTGTGAACCCCATGAGAGAGACGGCATGAGGGACAAGCGTGCAAGCACAAGTGTGTGTGTGAGTAAGAATCATGGGCACCTACATGCACTGATTTCTGCAAAGTTCCCTGGGTGCCTTTGCAGCTGTTGTTCATTAGGAGTGTCTGCATGGAGCTAGTGAATCACCTGTGCAAATACTAAACAAAGATGAAGAACATGCTCTGCAGAAAAGAAGGAAAGGCGTTTCAGAGATAACTACCTAGGCTGGCTGCCGGTTTTTAATTGATCAGCTGGGTTAAATAAACTGCCATTTCTTTGTTTCTTGCATGCAAAGTGGCTGGAGGTTTATTACATAGCATGCACGGTGAAAGCAGACTCAGCAGGAATTTACCTAATGCATATGTTTAATGGCAGGTTGTGAAAAGGGCAGTGCTTTGTGCCTTCCTAGAGAGCCCTAAATGCTGAGTAAGCTGGTGACGTTTCCCTGAGGAGTAAGGTGGACTGGGAGGAGGAAGAGATGAAGTAGTGGAGGGGAAATTTTTCCCTGAGTGTATACTTGAAAAGGAATGCATAAACCACAGACTTGCCCACCAGAGAGCAGAAGGTAGAGCCAACCTCAGGAAGCAACAATATATCTACCAGCAATTTAAAAAGTGAGTTACATTCAAAATTATTTGTAAGGACCTTTGGAGAACTATGCAAGAGAAATAAGGAATAGAGCCCCAATCAGGGAATTCTGAAGCCAAGAAGTCATGGAGAGGTAAAAGACCATGGATTATGTTGTTGCATACACCTGGGTAAATTCCCCAGCCCTCTCACGTAGTAACTGGGATGATAAACCTTCTGAAAATATTTCATATCACTAGCTAACAAGTTTTGAGCATTTCTTATGTATTAGGGACTGGGATGTTGTGCATTATTTTACTTAATTCTTTTTACAACTTTATTTCATCATAAAGTTTGAGAGAGAAGTTTGTATCTTGTCCAAGGTTACACCGCCAAGATAGTGAAGTCAGGATTTTAGCTCAAGTCTGCTGACCTTTCTTTCTTTCTTTTTTTTTTTTTTTGCATTCCAGTTATGTCCCCTGTGAAATAGATATGCTGTGACTTATCTCCCAGGGCTTATGGGTGAACTACTGGTTTTCTCTCCCTGGCTGAACCCATCAGCTTAGTGCAATAATCCAAGTAACCTCTGCAGTGTGCATGTTGGGTCACTGACAGGAACAACCAGCCTACCTGGGTGCTAGGCAGCATCTGCAACCCCATGCCCCCAGAGCCCTTTCTCTCTCCTGCCTGTGCTTATTCACAGGTGACTTCCACCTCTCAGCTTCAAAGACCATCTCTGTGCTAAGACTCTCAGATCTGCATTTCCTGCCTTGACCTTTCCTCAGAACTCCAGACTCCACTTGGATCTCTAAGAGGATTTCACATGTGGCCTATCTAAAACTGATCTCTCTTCCTTAGAAAACTTGGAATGGAACCACCATTTGACCCAGCTATCCCACTCCTTAGTCTATATCAACAGGACTTAAAAACAGCATACTACAGTGACACAGCCATTTCAATATTTATAGCAGCTCAATTCACAATAGCCAAACTGTGGAACCAACCTAGATGTCCTTCAATAAATGAATGGATAAAGAAATTGTAGTATATATACATAATGGAATATTACTCAGCATTAAAAAAGAATAAAATTATGGCATTTGCAGGTAAATGGATGGAGTTGTAGAATATCATGCCAAGTGAAATAAGTCAATCCCAAAAAACCAAAGGCCAAATGTTCTCTCTAATAAGTGGATACTGATCCATAACAAGGGAGGGGGCATGAGAAGAATGGAGGAATTTTGGTCAAAGGGAGGAAGGGAAGGGGAGGAGACATGGGAGCAGGAAAGATAGTGGAATGAGATGGACAACAATGCCCTAGGTTCACATATGACTGCACATATGGTGTGACTCTATATCATATACAACCAGAGAAATGAAAAGTTGTGCTCCATTTGTGTACAATGAATCAAAATGCATTCTGCTGTCATGTATACCCCAGTAGAATAAGTAAAAATTTAAAAAAAGGACAGCACTTATCTATGATGTCATTCACTCACAAAGAGGGAAAGACACCTCTGCAGAAGTAATGTATAGCTTTGGAATCTCTAACTGCTTTATTCACATTCAAACAATAAAAAATAAAAATAAAACTGGTCTCTTGACTTTTCATCTAAATCTTTTCCTGTTTCAATTATTACCTTAGCAACGGCATCCATCCAAGCGGAACCCCCAAATCTAGAATTGCTCTTAATCCCTCTATGACTTTCTTACCACTCTCCAAAGACAGTCCAGTAGAAGATTTTGCTGACTTTTCCTCTACAATATATATTGATTTCATCCACTACTGCCATACCTTGATCACAGTATAAAATCGCCAACATCAGATACCTGGGCTCCTGTGGTCATTCTCATTGTACTCCCAGGTCCCCTTCTATAATCCATTCTTCACAGAGTCATCAGATAAAATAACATAAAATTGTGTTGTTCTCTATTTAAAACCTTCTAATGATACCCCATTGCACTTGGAAAAAATATACAAACTCCTGACCTTGGCTTGTAGAGGCCTGCAATGTATGTCACCAGTCCTCTGACTTCATGTCCTATTGAACCCCTTACCTGCTATACATCAGGTACATGGGGCTTTATGCCCCTCACACAAGCCAGGCACATGACCCTCTTGGAGGTTTTTCTTTGGTTCTGTTCCCTCTGCCTACGGTTTTCTTTCCCTCGTTTCTTCCCATGGCAGGATCTTTCTTGATATTTAAATCTCAACTCAAATGTCACCTCCTTAAAGAGGACTCTCTGACACCACAATTATGCAGTTGGTGTATCCAACTGCATAATTCTTTGCATTGATAGTTTTTAATAACTGAAGCCTTTCTTACTCAGCTACATGGCTCTTTTGTTATTCACACATTTATTCACTTACTCATTTCTAACACACGCCCTCTACAACTGCACGATCAATGTAGTATTCACTGCCAACATATAGTTATTTAAATTAAATAAAATTTAAAATTCACTTCTTCTGTCATACCAGTCACATTTCAAGTGCTCCATATCCATATAGGGCTGGCAGCTACTGCATAGGACAGTACAGATATAGACCTCGTCCAACACTGTGGAAGGCTCTAGTGGACAGTTCTGTTCTACATTGTAAGCTTCATGAGGGTAGGGACACTGTTCATTCACTGCTCAGTCCCCAGTGTCTGGAACATATGGACTCTCAGAAGTATCTGATCATTAGATGAAGTGTTCTCATTTTTTTCATGAGTAGACACTTTTTACTTAAAAATATCAAAACAAAGGTAAACGTTTGACTTACAAAGGCCCTTTAGTCACAATAGAAATCTCCCAGGATCATTCCAAAGGTGTAAATTAATTCACCCAGAGGAACCAGGAGAATTCAGCACTAACATTTGGAATAGAAAAACTTCCTCATGAAAAAGTTATCAGGGAAGCAAATCAGTCAGTCCCACTTCCTACACAGTAGAGGGTCCCACACTGACTACAAAGCCAGCTTTTGGGCCACCTCAAATATTGCTCTTTTATTTAACACTTGTGGACAATAGTCAAGCCCATCTACACAAAAAGCCCACAGTATGCTGTGTGACATTGTAGCACAAATGGTACTGGAAACTTCCAGACTTAGAACCCCTTAAAAACAATGGACTTGTAAATGTATAACTGTGATGCCCTATGCCCAGACAGAGTGTAAAGCAGGGAGCAAAGAAGCTACTGATTGTCCCTAGTTTGGAGGGATGAAAAGTTGATATGTCAGATGGAATGCCACAGGGAGGTAAGTGACCTGGACCTTGGTCTCACAGGATGAGCAGGGTTTACTGGAAGTAAATCAGGAAAAGACATGTAATCAGAGGACAGCATGCCCAGGATGTAAGGAGCTGAAGGGGCTCAATGCATGTGGGAACTTGAACCAGTTTAGAACAGATGGAGGACAGAGTACAAGGATGGACAGATGTGTGGGTGATGAGGCAGCCCAGGGAGATGTGAAGGTCATGGAAAGGCCTTCTGTGAACCACAGAGGATAAGTGTCTGGATAGAGGGTGTCTTGGAACCTCTGAGGGAGTTTAATTTAATGGAGAAAGAAAATAAGAACTTTATTTTAGAAAGATTCTTCTAGAGCAAGGTTCTAGTTCTAATGCATGTACCACGGGGCTCGGCAGCAATCTGGAAAAGCCTATGGATCTCTTCTCAGGATCATAAATAAACAAACAAATAAATAAACAAACAGGATTTTGAAGGAGACCAATTATATTGAAACACTGTTTTCAAAATGAGAAAACAAATTTGTTAGACATTAATATATGTGCTCCTTTAATCTGGTAGTGGGTCTAATAACTATCATAATTTTGAATGGCAGTGAGCATAAATGACTTGAGGATATTTGCCACAACTAATGAGAATAAACATCTGTGATTTTTTTTTTTTGGTGACAAGTTCACAGTTATTGCATAGAACACTAAAACTTGTTTCCATTCATGATGGAAGGAAATGATAAATTCCAGTTAGAGATCAATAAAAAATAAAGATAATTTCTTTCATCCTAGTTTATGGGTCACTGAATTTTACCATGGCATTATCTGCATTCAATGTCCCTACTCTAGGTAATATGAAAGTGGACTTGGAGTGGGAAAGAATGGAAGTGGAGGTTGTCAGGCTAAAGATGGGGAAAGCAGTTTGAAAGATTTCATCATAGTCCAGGCGAGAGATGAAGAAGCCTAAACTGAGCAATTTCTTGAAACTCATGATATTATATATCAACTTGCAAAATCAGTCAATTAAAGGATAATTATATGTATTAAAAAGGATTCATTGGGTATCTCCTATAAATGGGTACCCCCTCTCCTTTATTTAAGATGTAACTCAATTGGTCAAACTTTAAGATATGCAAGTTTCCAAATCACATCATTTCAGGAGAAATAAAATTGTGCTTATTTTTTGTTTTGTTTTTGTTTTGTTTTTAGTACCGGGAATTGAACTCAGGGGTACTTGACCACTGAGCCACATCTCCAGCCCTATTTTGTGTTTTATGTAGAGACAGAGTCTCACTGAGTTGCTTAGCGCCTCGCCGTTGCGGAGGCTGTCTTTGAACTCACAATTCTCCTATCTCAGCCTCCCTAAGTGCTGGGATTACAGGCTTGCGCCACCGCACCCAGCTGCTTGTTTTGTTTTTAAAGCTCATCTGGAACATAATAAGAAAATTGAGTAATTCTAAAGTCTTTTTTGCCAGGAGGGGGAAAACCCTATTGTGCATTTTACGCATTTTTTTTTTTTTTTACTTTTTAACCACAAACACATGTGCACACATGCAGTGTTTAAAATCATGACATCAATGATAGTAACACATAACCCACAACTGAAAGAAATGGAATTTTGCCTGCCTTCATTTCAACACAATCATTTCAAGCACAAGGTGTTTTGGATCCAAGAACATGTTATAAAGGAATAGGGATCCAGGGAATCACCTTTCAAGACCTATTTATCTCATAACTTGAACTGAAAGCTTCTATCTTGTTATAAACTCTTAAACTGTGCTATCTCTTTTATGGTGCCTTATTGAATTTTCTGGGCTCTAGGCAGAAGTTTTAAAGCAGGCGCCCTCATTCCTCATTTTTATTGCCGATAGCAGTGGTGAGGGAGAGGGAATGTTTGGAGAGGGAAATATTTGGACTCATTTACTGGTGTTAGGTGTTTCTGTGTTTCATGCTTGTTCATTTGCCTCTCCAAGCACAGATAACATCTTGACCCAAGGTCCTGCATCTTCTGTTAAATGTTGCATTTTGCATACAGCAGATTTTTGGACTAAGAGAAATAATATATCTCATCTCCGATTATAATAGACATTAAGTATACAATCAAAGAGAATATTTCTGGGTTCTGAACTCCTTCACTTATTTACTATCTGATTTGAGGCAAGTTACTTAAACACTCTGTAGTTTCCTCTTAGTAAAATATGCATAAGGTTAGAATTTATAGTACCTTTCTCAAAGAGATGTTCTGACAATTAAACCAGAACACATAGTATGCCCACACAGGACCTGGCATGTAAGTGCTTAATAAATGTTGTGATATTATTTCTATCAAAATGGAAAATGCCCATGTTTCCTGCACAAATAAAAATTCCTAAAAAAAAATGTGATTTTAGGTTGGAAAGGGAGAAAACAGATCATCATGTTTGTAATAGATCTGACTTCAGTAAGACTGGAAACATGATTTATTTTTATTTGACCCACATTAGAAAATATAATTTGGATGAATATCCAAGTTCCTAGTCAAAATAAGCAAAGCCAACTGGGATTTAGCTTGAACAACATATAAAGATTACTGTTCTTACTGAAGTTCCAAGATTTTCAAGGAAAATCTTAATCTTTGTCCAGATCAGAAGGGCAGAAAGTGCCAATGTCTATTCTCTGAACCATACAGAAGGCCTAAGAAAAAGGAAAATCAAAGCAGTAATAAGGAAGAAGCGCTTCACAGTTGTAAACCTTTAGGGATTACTGTTTGACCAAGTTAAAAGTTCAAGTTGCTGTTGTTTCTAGATTCTTAGCCATGCCTGTGGGCAGCATGGGAAAGTTGCTTCACTGTAGGGCATTTATAACAAACCGAAGGAGATGGCGTGAAAGAGATGTGCATTTATGTCGTCCTTGGAGATGTATCAAAGCAGAGGATATGCTGTTCTTCCTTCCATTTGTCCCTTGGAAGAGAAGAGCTGTCGCTTCTTATTTATGTTATAAATACAAACTGAGGTGTGTTGTGAAAAAGGAAAGAAATTTCTTTCCCAAATAATATTACCTCTTAAAAACATAAACATAGGAATTCCATTCCACATGTATGTGTCCTACCACCACGTAACAAAGTATCCCAAACTCGCACCCACTTACTATGTCTTGGTTCTTCGGGTTGAAAGTCTGGCATGACCGGGTACTGCCCAGGGTATTACAAAGTTGAAATCAACTTATTATCCAACTGTGTCATCATTTGGAGCATCAACTAGGGAAAGATTCTCTCTCTCTGAGCTCTGTTAGGTTGTTGTTCACTTCCTTTTGGTGGTAGAACTGAGGTCCTTTTGCATTGCTGACTGTCAAGTGGGGACTGATCTCAGTGAATAGAAGCCACTCTGAGGTTCTTGCCACACGGCTCCCGAACAATTCACAAGCAAGTGTGTTGGCTTTCTTCCAGGCCAGCCCAAGTGCATCTCTCTAACTTCCTCTTGTGCAACTGACAAGAGAAAATGCTGTTTTTAAAGAATCTGGGTGATTAAATCAGGTCCAAGAGAATAATCTTCCTATCTTAAGATGCACTGATTTGGGACCTTAATTACATGGGCAAAATGCCTTCCCAGAAGAACCCCGATTCATGTTTAATTGAATATACAGTAAATGAGAATTATAGGGGACCATCTTAAAATTGTCTACCAAGCCAGGAGTGGTAGTCCACACCCGTAATTCCAGTGGTTCAAGAGGCTAAAGTAGGAGAATTGCGCATTCAAAGCCAGCCTCAGCAATTTAGTGAGGCCCTAAGCAACTCAACAGACCCTCTCTCAAAATAAAATATTAAAAAGGGCTTTGGATATAGCTCAGTGGTTGAGTGCCCCTGGGTTCAATCCCTGGTACCAAAAAAAAAAATCATATAAAAAATCTATGATGGGCATTTAGCTAGCATATTGAGGGAAAGGGGAATGGTAGAGAACTAGTTGTCTTAAATTACTGTTCTGAACTAGTTAGAATTAGAAACTGCACATTGATTAATTATATTGTGCTCCTAATAGTCCTTGCATTTTACACATGAGACAGTAAAGGCTGTAAGACCAAGTGAAGCATCCCTAGGTCACACAGCTAGGAAACAACAAGGCAAGATTTCAAACTCGAGAGTATCTGAATTCAAGTCCAGCATTCTTTGATCCATAACAGGCTCTCAAACACTAGGATGCACAGGAATCTCCTGACCATGCTTATTTCTAGGCTTTCCTTAAGGATACCTCAATTCAATAGACCGTGGCTTGGGAATGATTGCTTTATAATGTTTCCCAGAAATTCCAAAGAATCTCTGTTGCTAACATAAGCTTGATTACTCTAGGGCTGAGAATGTAGATCAGTGGTAGAGCACCAATCACAAGTACTGCAAAAAGAGAAAAAAAAAGGAACAGATGTTTTTATACCAAAAAATTTAGAAGAATGTGAATACAGAATAAAAGACAATCTTTTAAGGCTTTATTTTTCTCATTTTTCCAGGGAATGATAACAAATTTGTATAGAGTCCACTAATTCTAAGTCTGACATTTGAAAACCACTCTTCTACACCATAGTTGAAGTGTTTTTAAATTATTTACATGACATGCATGAGTTATTAATAAAATATTTAATAGAATTTTAAATTATGAATTTTTAATGTGATATTAAAAATTTGAAAACTCTGAAGATATTGTATGACCTAACATGATTAATTCCTTTTCTATCAGGCACAGAAGTAGTACTTAATAGAAAGTTCTAGTTAATAGGTTACCACATTAACAATACCTTATACTATGTGTATGTTTTTCAGAAGAAGAATCATGGCAGTAAGTAAGAACCTCTTTGATCTTCTTTTCACAGACTGTATTCCCAAAGAGCTTCCTTTATATGTAAAACATAACTTTTGATGTATATGGGGGGAGGGAATTTTGTTTTGTTTGTTTGCTTTTGGGTTTTTTTTTTGGTACAGGATTGGACTCTGGGGCATTTAACCACTGAACCACATTTTTAGCCCTTTTTATTTTTCATTTTTGAGAAAGGATCTCACTAAGTTAGTTAGAGACTCACTAAATTGCTGAGGTGGGCCTCAAACTTGTGGATCTCCTGTGTCAGCCTCCCAAGCCACTGTACTTAGAGGGGTATGCCTGATGTGTGTGTTTTTACTCACATATAAGCATATGTGTGAATGTGTATATTCTGACTCATGAGTACAGTTGTTGTATATATGTTGTATGTACGTATGTATGTTGTCTCTGGTCTTAAAATTTCAAGAAATTACCAGAAGCAGTCATTTGAACATAATTTTTATGGCAATAAAGTGATTACTTCATATTGAAAAATATTTTTGATTTATGAAATACTGAGAAATGTAATAGATTTTAGAAATCTTAGAAATAAAAGTTTATAAGAAATGGGAAAATGAGGCAGAATATTTCCAATGTTCAGTATGTTTCCATTACTATCTACATCAGGGTACATAGAATTTGCATCTTATTCAGAACCTGTGTTCAAAATTCAATAGAAAATGCAAAATTTACATGAAGCCAGAATTATCCTTGAAAACTAGATAAAAGGATAAAACAGATTTTAGATTCTAAAGTTAATCACTAGTTCCAGTGTTTGGCTGAAGGTTAGGGCCATTTTGTATTTTTAAAATACACATTAGTTTTTGTTTTTACTGCTATTGCTGTTGCCATAGTTATACCAATATTATTTTTGTGTTTATTTTGTTGAGACCATGGATTTTAATTAAATTTAATAGACATGATACTGTCCAATCATTGGACACTTATAAAGGTATTATTATACTTATATATTCCTGTAATGTTCAGTGAACTTATTGTAAATGTAAATTAATTAAAATATAAAATATTAATTAAATATTAATATAATTAATATAAAATATTAATTAAAATTAAAAGTCAGTTTCTCAGTTACCCTGGATACAAGTCAAGTGCTCACACTGGGGAAAACTACCATAGTGGACAACGAAAGCATAGATATAGAACATCTCCATCATCCAGGAAGTTCTGTTGAAAGGTACTGGCCTCTCATTGGTTAAATGATGCTCCTTGAAAGGTAACCATGATATTAAAAGATAATAGTTAGGATGTTTTTATTTATTTTTTATTGTTTTTCTATAACATTTCTTTTATGTGTCTTAGAAGTGTGAGTTTCAAAATGTAATGAGGGAAATAATAGTACCATTCTTTCGTGATAGCAAATATCGAGTACTTGCAATGAGCCAGACTCTGTGCCAAAAGCTTGGCCCTCTTGGCCATGTCCCATTGTGGCTGATAGCATCATAGTAGGAGTGCTTTTGAGAGAGGGAGATCACATGGTGAGAATGGAAGCCAGAGTGAAGGGAGGAGCTGATCTTGCTCTTTTTATAGCAGTCTTCTTGGAAAAACTCAGGGTTCCGTGACAACTAGCTAAATTCTTTCCCTGTGTGTCACCTGCAGTGACTCAATGACCCTTCAGTAGCTCCATCTCTTAAAGGTCACCACACTGGGGACCAAGCTTCCAACTTATGAACCCTTGGGGGACACAATCAAACCATGTCCAAACCATTGCACCTACACTACCTCATCTCATCCTCTGAGTACACCCATACCATTTAGGGACCATTACTATCCCCATAATACAGTCAGGAACCCAACATGTCAAGAGGCTCAATCACTTGCTAAAGCAGCCCCTGCTAGGAAATGATACAGTCAGAACCAGACCTAAGACCCACTCAGGCAATGTTGTGATGCCAGCAAAAGTGACCTTCAGGGACCTCCCAGTTCTTGCAGCTGTCTCTCTTTTAAGCTGTACTTACCCAGACATTGCCTGACTCCCTCCTTCCCAAGATGACACATCTTCTATCTCCTTTTCAACTGAGGCAGTAAAACAATCTTTGCTAATGGGTTGGTCATATATTCTCAGACATAATATTAACAATTTATTAGGGAACTTTCTGGAGACAGTCGCCTAAATCAAAGGGAGTGCCCTAATCGTGCTTTTACTCTCCCATTCCCAAGCTATTCCATGCCATAAAACTGCAGAAGAAATAAACAGTGCTGTTTTCATATACTATAGCTCTAAAGCCAAGATTTGTGAAGCTCTGGGTTGAATCTCATTGTCATCTTTCTCAGTGAAGTGAATGAGTCTGGGGAGGATGGGGCAATAAAGAATTGGTACAAAGTTTATGGAGTTCAAAGCTCATGATAACAAAGAATCAACTACTTTGATATGACATATTCTCATGTGAGGCTCTGCATGTGTATACACACATGTGTGCACTGAAATTACTTTAGATTTAGTAAGCACTTTCTAGGTCCTAAAGCATAGGAGAGGATGCAAAAGGGAGAAATGTGTGCCTATCTCTAGGCTGAAACAACGTCAGCTTTAGAAGTTCAGGCAAAATGGCACAATTTACCCAAAGATTGGGTTCCTACATTTAAAAAAAAAAACAACACAAGTTGAGCCAATGTTTGATTAACTCTCATCCTCCCTATAGAGAGATATTCAAGGTAAAGTAGTTGAAGCGGGAATGTGTTGGCAGGGGCCAGGATGCTACTGATAAAACTGGGGGTGGGAAACAAAGAAGAGGTATAAGAGAGTGAGCACAGAGGGATGAGATAGTCAGATATGGATGGAGACCGGAGCAAAATAAGAATGTGAGCAGATGCCTTAGAACCCCAGGGTGCAGCCGACAGAAGTGAGCAGAGGGAGTCAGAAATGAACACCTACACACAGTCGGCATTGATTAGCACCCTACATCAGGAACACAAAGGAAAACAACATTGAAAAAAATTTAGAAAAGCAAAAGGAACAAATAAAAAGTCTCCCCCCACCTGCCCCTTTCATTCCTCTCTCTCGCTTCCAACTCTGATTTCTCTCAGGTTGCTGCTGCCTCTCTGCTCTTACCCTCCTCTGTATTATCACTCAAATCTATCTTCCTGCCCTCCAAAAACCTCCAGAAATCCCAGTTCCCCCATAAAGCCTTTCTTGGCTCAATAAAAGAGGGGAGGCTGACCTCTCCTCCTCCTAGCAGGCTGCAGGCATGCCTCCCAGTGTGCACAGCACAGCGTGACCCAAACATGTTGTCCACACCATCAGCATCCCATAAGCAGTGCTCTTACCAAGTGTCAGCTCTTGATTAGTGTGCTCCGTGTATGTGTTGGTGTGTGTGCATATTAGGGACGAGTCTGTGTCCCTCCAAAATTCACATGTTGAAGCCCTTAACCCCCACAGTGACTGTATCTGGAGATGTCTTTAAGAGATAATTAAGACTAATGAAGTCAGAGGGTGGGCTTTCTTCTGATAGGGCTGTGGCCTTTTAAGAAGGCAGAGTTCTCCTTCCCTGTCCTTCTCTCTTCTGCCTTCCCTATCACGTGAGGATATAGCATCAGGTGGCCATCTACAAGCCAGGAAAAAAGCTCTCCCCAGGAACCAGATTCTGCCAGGACCTTGATCTTGACCTTAGCCTCCAGAACTGTAAGAAAAAAAATGTTTGTTATTTAAGCTTCTCGGTCTATATTTCATCATACCATTCTCAGCAGACTGTGACAGTTTGTGTAGGTGGGTGGTGGCAGTTAGGAAGAGTGCTTGTTGAACTGAGGTTAGTTGTGTTAGAATAAAACTCCCACAAGGCAAACGAAGATTGTAAATTTAACTTTATTTACTCCAAAGGAGCACAGTATTTATGTAAAGCAAGTACCTTACTAAATATCAGTGAAATCGATTTCTTTCAATTTAGGGGTGACAAATGTCTTTCTGCCTTTTTTTTTTTTTTTTTACTTTTATGCATAGTTGTCTCTGCTTTTCCCCTTTGCCTCTCCTCAACTTCCATTTAACTGAAACCAGGGACCCAGATAAAGCAAAACTGCAATGTAGGGGTTATTTTGGACAAGACTGGAATAAATTTATGCAATAACTTGGAGTAGAAAGAATATGATAATTAGGCATGGGCGCTTCACACTCTAGCATTTCCATTATACTAAAGCTATAGCAAGGGGTATCAGTTGTTTGAAGTGAGGGTACCTGCAGTTGTCAATCAGGTAGTACTGGGTATGGTGGTACACACCTGTAATCAGGCTACTGGGCAGGCTGATTACAAATTCCAAACTCAAGGCCAGCCTGAGTGAGTTAGCAAGACTCTCTCTCAAAAAGTCAAAAGTACTGAAAGTGTAGCTCAATGGTAGAACACCCTGGGTTCAATCTCTAGTACTGGGAAGAAAAAACAAAAAACGCAATCCTGGATAGTAGGTAATGCCTTTCCCACTACCTTAATCAGCATGTTGGAAAACTCAGGGAGAAACCTGGAAGCAATTAGATCCCGTTAAAAGGGGGTGGAAGGACAATGTCTCGTTCCGCACTTTGGTCCAATATGTACGTTTATGCCACAAAATCCATCTCTCTGCCTCAAAAGATAGTGGGCCTTGTGGGGCTTCATCATGTGGGCTGCAAATGTGCCCCTACACACCTACCCTCTTTCACCCTTAGATATTCCAGTCTAGCAACATGGACCTCCCAAAAGACTATTAGGAAGCCTGGGGAAAGCACATATTTGTTTCTGTAAGCCTTCAGGGCCAGCCAGGAGAATACAAAGGCAGTGGTCCCATTCATAGACCAGTTCTTGTTCTGTTCCACTGTTGCAGGCGGTGCCTAGATGAAGACAATTTTTTTATAATCAGTGTTTTCAGCATTAGGCACCCCAAGCGCCTTTCTGGTACCACGTTTTGTGTTGCACAGATCAACTGAGCAAAGTTGGCTCTTACCTCTTGTAGGATTCTTGCCAGTTAGGAGGAGGGAAGGGGAGCCCAGGCTTATCTCCCCACTCCCATCTACATCCCTGCCCCCACCTATCCCTCACTAGTCCCCATGGAAACCAAAAAGGAGGCAGAGATCAGAACCCAGAGCTACTGATCCTCAAGATCCCTGCTCCCCAAAGCTGCAAGTTGCCTGGGATTAAGACCTTTAAGGTCCTAAACCATAATGCCACTATATAACCATTTCTTATATGTAAATCCAAATTGTAAGTGAGGTGGCTGTAAAATTTATCATCCAAACCTTGATACGGGTGAGAATGAAAAGAGAAGTGATTGACATTGGTCAGGACAACAGAAATAAACCAGAAATTTCCTGGACACATGGGAATGTATGATTGCTCTAGTCCAAAAACCTAAAAGAGAGGTAAAAAAGTTATTTTCCTATGGTGACTTATATTCTTTTATAAATATCAGATTCTTAATTTTTTTCTTTTTATTCTCTATAGGGAGAGTTGATAATTGGTCTGCTTATTGTTAAATCCAATTCTCAAATTCTCAAAATGAGTTGCTATACCTGTAGATTGGAATCATCTGGAAACATATAGGAAATAAAAGTTCCCAGGCCGCCAGACCTGGTAGCATTTGTTTTAATAAATCCTTCAGGTGATTCCCGTTTATACTGAAGTTTGGGAACCACGGGGCTTATCAATCCAGCCCTGAAGGTAGCTTGTTGGAGAGATTCACCAATAATTAGCTTAAAGTAGTTTCTTACAAAGTGGGAAAGGATAAGGTAGGGATGGGCCTCATCAGCCTCTCAGGTGACTGATAACCCTGCAGAGTCACTTCCACCTGAGCCTAGTTGACTATCAGTTTCCACCTCTTGGCTGATTGCATATGTCTGAAGCAAAAGCATTTGCACAGGTCACATGTCAGGTTTTATAAACTACTTCTGTTCCTTGGGAATGGACTTTAGTCTAAAGCATACAAATATATTATTTTACTTTCAGACCATTGAATTTCCAACACATTTTTAGAAATATATGTGAGAATAGAGGAATGTTTGAATTTCCTGGATGTGGTGGGCCAGTAATATCACCATTTTCCAAATGTCATTCAGAGTAGGTTGGTTACATTGTGGTATAAAACAGTCTCCAAATATCAGTGGCAAAAGCTTATTTTTGCTTGTGCTTTGCCTATCACGGTTTGATGGATAGTGGGAGCATTCTACTTACCAGAGTCACTCAAGGACCACAGCTGAGCAGGGCGCAGTGGCGCAAGCCTGTAATCCCAGCACTTAGGGAGGCTGAGACAGGAGAATCATGAGTTCAAAGCCAGCCTCAGCAATGGCGAGGTGCTAAGCAACTCAATGAGACCCTGTCTTTATATAAAACACAAAATAGGGCTAGGGATGTGGCTCAGTGATCAAGTACTGCTGAGTTCAATCCTCGGTACCAAAAAAATAAATAAAAAAGACCACAGTTGACATCCACCAACATTGCTGATCTCCATACAGAAAGGAGATGAGAGTCCTAGGGTGTCTTACTTTAGTAATTGAATGCTCTAACCTGGAAGTGACACGTTTCACTTCTGCTTAAAATTCACTGACAAGAAGTAATGTCGTGGCAAAGGGTCACCGAATTTTAAGCAAAAAGCATAAGAAGTAAATTATATAACATGCAAGAAAGTATTCAGTGCCATTGGGGAAAAAATAGAGCAGGTCAGTAAAAGTGGGTATGCTGGCACAGGTGAGGCTGCAATTTGAAACAGGTGCTCAGGACAGACCTCAAGTCTTTGAGCAAAGACTTAAAGGAATTCATGACAATCCCAAGGGAAGGATATTCTGGCAAATGACCAGGGGAATGACTAATGCAAATGTCGTGAGGTGAAAAATGAATCTGGGATGTTCACAGCCAGCAAAGAGGCAGCTGGCATGACAGTGGAGCAAGAAAGTGGCAAGTGGTTAGAGGCGAAGCTGGAGAGGTAAAGTTGACCTAGGCTTTGACGCTGCTTGTAATGGTGGTGATCTGTTACATGCATATGGGAAGAGGAATGGCAAGACCCAACTTACATTTTACACTGATCGTTCTGCCTATGTTATTGAAAGAATAATCTCTAGGAGGCCAAAAATGGGAGAAAGAGGACCTTGTAGGAAGCTACTGTCATTACCTAGGTATGAAATAATAATTAAGTGATTCAGGGAGTAGAGACCAAACCCCAGATGCATTTGGAAAGACTTCTGACAAATGTGAGCCATAAGGACCATTAGTCAAGGACCACTTAAAGGGTTTTTTGTTTTTTGCCCAAAGAAGGGGAAAAAAATGACTCCATTTTTTTCATCAGTGAAAAAGAAGGCCACACAAGAAGCAGGTTTCTGCGGGGAAGACCAATAATTCATGAGATATGAGAGAAGGCCTGTTACAAAAGCAGCTGACACCCACTGAAGTTGATTGTCCACTGATATGTGTGGACAATCCTTAGTCACCAAAAGTAGTACAGAATCTCACACTTTGCATATAGTGGCCTCCTGAATTTTACCAATCTAGTTAGGTATAAAAAAGACCTGAGATGATTCTTTAGACAAAAGGCTATGATTTTACTATGTTATAGGTTTGATGTTATAGGTTTCATAGAAATGCCTCAGAATGAAGTGGGATAAGGGAAGTTAAATTAGAAATCCATCAGGACAGCATTATTCAACTTTGTATTCAAAGTAAAATGTCATGGTCTGTGTAAGCAAGCAGTTAATATTTGATAAGTGGATAAATAAAATCTACTGCCCTCTGTCTCTCCAGGTCCAACCAGGAACACCTGGGCAGTGGAATGGCAGGTGGGGAGGTATAAGAGGAGATAAGATTGAGCCATCAGAGGGCACAGGATTGAAATCATGAACCAGTTTAGCTCAGAGGGGACTTCTATATTGATTTACCACTGGTGTCAGGAAGCAGTACCCAACTTAACCCCAGAAGCAGTTGTATTAGTTGGAAATTGTTTCTGTTGTAGCATTTTTCCCTTATGATGACTCATCTCAAGGTACCTGCCAGCATAATAACACTCAATCTTCTGATTTTCCCTCTTTCCTGGGGGTGGAGGGATCTCATTTTAGGTGTTTCTCTGTCATTTTCAGAACAGGTGTCAGGGTGACATTTTTCCCGGTTATATGGGTAGTGTTCAACTTCCATATTTTGTTTTGAAAAGACTTTCAGGGCACCAGCGAGCCTGTAGCCATGAGAAAAATTTCCTGCCATCAAAACTAATGTGTTTTCATTTCATGCTACTTACATTTTATGAAACAATTCAAATTGTGTTGATGGCAATTAACACCAACTGAAATGTCTTACCCCATGGTGGGAGCTATGGTGCTTCTTGTATGGAGACAGTGTTTCAGGAATTTAAGTTACAAACAAAGCATTGAATATAACTCCATGACTCGAATTCCTGAAATACTAAAAGCAACTCTGTTGCAGATGCACTAAATAATTAGGATTATTGCTAGAAGAGAAAGAACATAAGTTTTGAGAAGCAGAAAACCCTTACGAAATTTTGTGAGTAATGTTAACTGACTCTAGTAAAACATACTATATAAAAGGACAGTAAAGTCATCGTAGATTGTTTTTTCTGAAACTCCAACTGCTGTATTGCATTTGCTTTAGACTTGAACACATAAATCAGACAGTTTCCCTGAGCAGCATCTGGGACATTTTCGTTTCACATGTGCAGGTTAGTCTGAGCGGCTCTGTAGCTAGTTTTGGTGATTGTGATTATTAGAAATTTATATTTGGTCTCTGTCCCTGACTCCTGATACAGAGCTTCTAAAGAGCCTTTGCGTTTCCTGAGTGACAGGAGTGTCTTATTCTACGGAAGCCACTGTAGGTGGGCCCCTAGATAGCTTCAGGATGGAGCTGGTCACCAGAAAGGCCAACGCATAACTACAGCGCTGTACTTCCAACCCCACCCCTGACCTCCAGGGAGGAGAGAGGGGCTAACATTTACGTTAATTAATCAGAGTGGCCAATGACTTAAGCAATCAGACCTACATCATAGAGCCTCCACACACCCTAAACCTTAGGTCTAGAGAGCTTCTGGGTTGCTGAGCACATGAAGGTGCTGGCACTCTCAGGAAGGGCCAGGAAGCTCTCTGTTCCTTCTCAAATGCCTTGCCCTATGCATCTCTTCCATTTTGCTGGCTCTGAGCTGTATCCTTTATCATAGACCAGTCATTGCAAGTAAGAGGCTTTCCTGAGTTCTTGAGTTATTCCAGGAAATTATTGAAGATGAGGAGAAGGGGTTGTGGAACCATTCCCCCGCATTGTGGTTTGGATACAAGGTGTCCCCCAAAGCTCCTGTGTTAATACAGGAATGTTCAGAGATAAAATGATTGGATTGTAAGAGCTGTAACCTAATCAGTCCATCTTAGTTTGAATGGACTGCCTGGTGGTAACTATAGGCAGATGAGGCATGGAGAGAAGAGGGAGTTCGCTGGGGGTGTGCCCTGGAAGGGGTCATCTTCCCTGCAGCCACTTCTCTGTTTCCCCACTGCCAAGTCCTGAGCATACACCCTTCTGCATTATCCATGGAGTCAGCCCACCATGGATTAATCTCTGAAACTGTGAGCCAAGATAAACTTTCCCTCCTCTAAGTTGTTCTTGTCAGGTATAGTGACGCAAAGCTAACAGCCTCTGACTTCATAGCCAGTCGGTCACTCAGAAATACAGCTGATTTGGACTTGGTGTCTAAAGTGGGGGCAGTCTTGTGGGACTGAACCTTTCCCTAAGGGGTCTGTGCTAACTCCAGATAGTTCATATCAGACCTGAATTGAATTATTGGACACCTTGTTGGTGTTCAGAGGGAGAATTGGTTTGTGAGGGGAAAAGTGTTGGAGTGAAAAATGGTTTCTACAGAGGCACCTATTTTCCTCCCCAACAGAGTCTGAAAATGTCTTAGAGTCTTTGTATTCATATGTATTTCTTATATAATTTTTGCTCTTTATAAGTTCTGTCCTGATAAAAAATCTCCAGAATTTGAGGGAAATCACATAGGGCTGATTCACAAATGAGAACGAAACTCTAAGAGATTGTCCTACTGTCCATCAATGGCAGCATGGAGGGTCCTACCCTCTCAGACAAGAATTCTTCCAGTAGTCACTGTTACTCATGAAGCCCTCCCTAGATACCAGTTTAGTGCTGCATTATCTCATTTAACACTCATAATAATCCAGTGAGTTAGGGTCTTCTATTTTGCACATTTTCAAGGATTGCCAAAGGTCGCACAGCTACCAAAGCAAGGCTCTAGGCATTCCATGGAAGCCATGGAATTCTGGTTCCAGAACCCATCCCCCTAACCACTGCACTATACTGCCTTTCCAAAGACATATGCACTTTCAAAGAAATGAGCTTCTTTGGAAGATGTCCTCAAATTGTACTGTGTGTGAGACACTCCAAGAGCTGTCTGATTCAGCAGATCTGGAGTAGGGCTCAAAAGTCTTCACTGGGTGGAGCACCTGTGGCTGAGTCCCACACTGCACATACTTCTGCTGTCTAGATAGGCTGTGTCTGAGATGGGCTAGGGTTATTTTGACTCTCTGGACTTTAGCACAAACTTTGGACATTTTGCCTAGTGACTTGGTATCATGGAAATGCCTTTTGTATGTGTGATTCTTGATGCATCTGGCCCAGAAATCACTAGCTGCAGATCTCCTGGTACAAGCTGAGTTTCCTTGCTCTACTTTGTCTTTCACAGTAAACAAGCTTTGACTTCTGACGTTTGGGCTCAGGAGAGGATGCTAAATTTACCTCACTCCTCCTTGACCTTTATCTTATACTGACAGAGACCTTGCTGATCTTAACCACCCACAACCTGTCATTGATGTGATAAGAAAGGCAATTATTTGAATTAAGTGGCTGTAGGTAGCAAGAGATAAAGATGACTAGTTTCAGAAAACCCATATTCCAGGGTTGCCTCTTATTTTGGCTACTTTAAAAGGCAGTCGGCCATAGTTGTTTCATATTTATATTGGTAATAATGATGATTGAAAGCATAAATATCACAATGCTTAAATGGGCATCATACACACATCATTTCTGAAAAACAAGGTATTAAGAGTATGTTTGCATCTCATGTCAAGGTTAGATTCCAAAGTCAGAACAATAGTAGGCAGAAACCACATTTAGCTCGATTGATGCTTCCAATGCCTTAGATATCCCATCTTCCCCAGAAACCAATAATGTTGGTAGATTGAATGGGCACCCAGCTGAATAATGTTTACTGGATGAAACCTTAGAAGTGCTATAAAGCCAGATACCATCTGAGGTCTCTGTGTCCCTTGAGATGTAGGAAAAAAAAAATCTTCAATGTTTCAAGTCCAAAGCTGCCTTTTAGATCTTCAAAAAACTCCTCCCACATTGATGCTCTTATTCTTATAGAAGCAGCTTTTTTGAGAGACAATTTACTTACTGTAAAGTTTTATTTTTAGAATATACAATTTAGTAAATATTAGTATATAATGCACTCATCACTACTATCTAATTTCAGAATATTTTCATTCTCCCCAAAAGAAAAACTCTACTAATTAGCCCCTGGCAAACACTAATCTACTTTCTATCTCTGTAGATTTGCCTATTCTGAACATTGCATATATGTGGAATTATATATGGTGTGGCATTTTGTTTTGTGTATGGCTTCTTTCACTTAGCATGATGTTTGGAAGATTCATCTATGTTGTCATATGTACTACAACTTCATTCTTTTTGAGGGATAGGTAGTCTTCTATTACATAAAATGATATACTACACCAATTGAAAGACACTGGAATTGTTTTCATTATGAATTATGCTGCTATGAATATCCATGTTCACAAGTTTTTACATGAACATGTGTATTTAATCTCCTGGATGTATAAGTGTCAGGTCATTTAATAATTCCATTTAACATTTTGAGGAAATGTCAGGCTGTTCTCCAAAGCAGCTATGCCATTCTACATCCCCACCAACCACCAACCATAGGTTAGGGTCCCAATTTCTCCACATCTGTACCCTCCATTATTATTTATTATTTATTATTGTCTGGTTTTTGTGTTTTTTTTTTTTTTGGACCAGAGATTGAACCCAGAGGAACTTAACCGCTGAGCTACATCCCCAGGCTTTTTTATTTTTTATTTTGAGACTGAGTCTCACTAAATTACTTAGGGCCTCACTAAATTGCTGAGGCTGGCTTTGAACTTGTGATCCTCCTGCCTTAGCCTCCTTACCTTACTGGGATTATAGGAGTGTACCACCAAGCTGGCACTCTGCTTTTTTTTTTTTTTGTTTTGTTTTATTATAACCATTCTACTTGGTATTCAAGTGATAATCTCTTTTAGGTTTTGATTTGCACTTCCCTAATGACTAGTGATAAGCATCTTTTCATGTGCTTATAGGAAATTTGTGTATCTTCTTTAAAGAAATCTCTATTCAAGTCATTTATCATTTTTTCAGATTGCATTGTCTTTTTATCATTGAGTTGCAAAAGTTGTTTGTATATTAGGTATACAATTTCCTTATCAAGTCAAGGGTAGGGAATGTTGCTCAGTGGTAGAGCACTTGCCTAGTGTTCACAAGGCCCTGGGTTCAATCCCTAGCACTGTGAAAACAAAAAC
>CM053399.1:120326938-120373607 GCA_028644305.1 Xerus rutilus
AAAAAAAATGGTTTGAGAGGGTTATGCTGTAGCTATACTGAGAAATTAGGAATTAGATGGAGGAGAATGAGTAAGTCAGAGAAGCAGGAAGCGGAAACATCAGCAACAGAAGAACAAAGATGCAAAGACACTACCAGGTACTTGTTAACAGCATTAGATTAAAAAAATAGATGTGTTCACTACGTTATGGGAAGAGACTTAAAATGAGGCAGAGAGATAGATGGGTGCGAATTTTTATTACTTCATATAATAAAAAAGAAAAAGGCCAGAAAAGGTGTGATTTTTAAAAATTCTCATGATTTGCTAACATACAACTTGATACCTAAGCAGAAACTTGATAAGCAAAGGGTGATTTATCTCTAAAACTTGTGGTTAGTTAAAATATCCATTACTCAAACACAAATTATGATTTATGAAAATTAGTCAAGGACAGGCGTTACCTGACTCTATAATTCAAACTGGTTATTTATAATAATTCACATCAGCTCAGAATACAACTAGAAATTTGTCTGTGAGTTCCTCAACCAGAACAGTTTGTAGATTATTCCCAGTCCCATGCACTGGGTTTGGGATTAGTTACTGCTCAGTGAACACTTGCTGTCTTGCCCAGTCACCTGGAGGGGTACAACAAAATGAGAAACCATGAGGAAAAAAACAGCGATTAATACTGTTGCCTTAACTTGAGCACTGTGCTGCTTTCACCTACCAAAATGTTCATAGTTTATGAAGTCTTCTTATTCTGCCTCCTTTCTGTTAATTCACTCATGAATTTATGATTTTGTTCACTCAAAACCTCTTCCTTAGGCTAATTCTATGTGTTAGACACTGAGAAATAAAGAATGTACTCTCTGCCCACCTAGAGTTTATGATTTAGGAAAAAAGGCAGACAAAAGCAAGTCGAAAATATACCTAATTATAATTGAGAGAAATAATAAGTATAAAAATGAAGATATCAAAGTAGGGCAAATGACTTTGAAATGGCTCTTCTAGGTCAACAGAAATTTCACTTTCTATTGAGAAATCACTCTTTAAATTGATTTTTGTTGATGATTTCCCAAGAAAGCACTATAAAATTTAAAACTGAGGATGGAAACATCTCTAGCCAAAAAGAAAAAGGACTCCACCAAACACATTTTGTAAGAAAAAAAAATGTAAAAGTGACAGGATCGTCAGGGTCATAATTGACTTTTATTAGCTTTGATTTTTTAACTTCAAACCATTTTTTTTTCTGACAGGTTTTCTAGCTGAACCCTTGGGCTGCTTGTGATGCAGAAGAGTCCCCCTCCCCTTTTTTTCTTTTGGTATTGGGGATTGAACTCAGGAGTACTCGACCACTGAGCCACATCCCCAGCCCTATTTTGTGTTTTATGTAGAGACAGGGTCTCACTGAGTGGCTTAGCACCTTGCATTTGCTGAGGCTGGCTTGGAACCTGCAATTCTCCTGTCTCAACCTCCCCAAATGCTGGGATTACAGGCATGCGCCACCGCGCCCTGCTGCAGGAGAGTCCCTTTTTATTCACTCACTCTAAGGTGCAGATTTTGATGATGATTACAGATTTGGGCACCCTGAGAACTATGGGTAAGAACGCATGCTCTGCTGGAGGTTTCCAGTGTGAATTTAGACGTATTATTTAACCCTTCCAAGCCTCATTTTTATAAAGATTATAGTACAAATGTAGTATATAAATAAAAGTGCATAAAATAATCCATTTATAACTCAGTGAATTATCACCAAAACAAATACATGTACCTACTACCAAAGACAAGGCAGACAGTCACCACCCCACAATCTCCTCCTGGGCCCTCTGCTATCACTTGTCTTCACTCCTCTCCAGAGGAACCACTTTCTTTACTTCTACCATTCCAGTTGAGTGTTGTACCTTCTTAAAAACTCTGTATATATGGAATCAAATTGTATGTATCATTTGGTATCTAACCACTTTCACTGGGACACCTTTCTATATCTTGAGGGAAATGATCTTATTCTGTGGTTGTGATAATGACGTTGGACTGTGCAGCATATAAGGACTTGGCTTCCACCCACTTGCCAGGAAAGATGTTTTTTCCTTCCCTCGTTCCTTTTTCACAAGCAGTGAAATACCAGTGATGAGGATAAAATGGATTTGGAAACATTTGAGAAAACTGACTGGGCCTTGAGTTCTACGGGTCAAGGGTGGGCCTTGTTCCTACAGATGAGCTCTCCTCTTCTCCATGCCATTTTTTCCACACGGAGTGGCTGTTCCTTCTCCATTCATTTCTAAGCAGGTTTAGTTGTTTTGTGCTCTGGAAGATTATGTAAGTGACCCAAAAGGGTTTTCTGAGATAACAATAATTACAACTTGGCTTTCATGAGGATTCATTGTGTGCCAAGCATTCTGCTGATAATTTTACATACATTATCTCATTTCATCCTCCCAGCCAGATTGGAGACATATTCACTTCATCCCCATATAGAGATGAGTTATTGAGGCTAGAGAGACTTGAAAATGTATCCAATCACTGAGAAAGGGAGTTAGGATTTCAACCTAGGCAGTTTATTAAGAGCTTTTAATTTCTGATGTGTAGTCCGCCTGATCCAAGCAGATCCTAAAAATTTTTACTGCCATCTTTTAGGAAAGGTTATCTGTAAATTTCAATTCATCATTGTAGAAATTCTTAGCTGAACTTATCATGGGAAGGTTTATTATAACACCCTTTAAATTTACTGGAATATATCCTTAGTATCTGGCACTGAATAGAGCTTGGAGGCCACAGGCCACATAAATGCCACATTGAAAGTCATAAAACTTAAAGCTTATATCCAATATTATAGGGCTACACCTGCACTAGAGCACATCATAGTTTATCTGGGAAAGTGTCTTTGAGGATTTGGGTGGTTTCTCTAGTTCTACTGTTTCCTTCCTATTATCTTAACAATATTTTGACCTATTTCTTTATTTTTCATTATTGCCCATTAATCACAGCCCAGTCGAGTCATTCTAAGCTGCTTTAAAACTTAGGAAGTCTCTGACATTCCACTGCCAGGTTTTATGCTGTGAAGTTGCTGAGAAAAGAGTCTACTTGAACATTTTATTTAAAAATCCTCTTATAGCATTATTTACTATAATAAGTAATACAAAACCAAGCTGATAAATACATTTTTTGGCCTTGATATCATGCTACAGAGTCTGGATAAAACAAGAAAATAATATGACATAAGGTCCAGAGAAGTTAAAATTTATTTTGGAAGGAAGACAAAAATGTAGTCACAGAAAGATAAATGTTAGTCCAAAATAATAGCAGCAATGTTATATATAGCAATGTTAATTACCGATATACTAAAAGTAAGGACCTCTGGTGATCTCAGAATGATTCCTAGGTATGTTCAGGGAGGTCAGGAGTCACCTTAGGATGAAGAGAGGATGACTAGGAGCCGAGCACCAGGCTCTATAAAGCTTGGTAAATGAAAACATGTGGCTTTACCCAAGGCTTCAGGAAGATGAGGAGAGACAGAGTAGAAGGTAAGTGTATTTGTTTCCTATTGCTGCTATAACAAATGACCACAAACTTGGTGGCATAAGATAAATTTGTCCTATAGCATTCTATAGAATAGAAGTCCACAGTAGGTTTTCCTGGCTAAAATCAAGGTGTTAGTGGAGCTGTGCTCCTTCTGGAGGTTCCAGGGGAGGATCTGTGTCTGCCTTCTCCAGCTTCTAGAGACCTCCTGCATTTCTTGAATCATATCTCCTCCTTCCATCTTCAAAGCATATCACTCTGCCTTCTGCTTGTGTCTTTGCACTTGCCCTCTGATACCTATTCACTCCTTCCTCTGTAAGGAATTCTGAGGTTACACCAAGCCCACTGGGATCATCTCCTTATCTGAATATAAACTCCATCACAATTGCAAAGTCTCTTTTGCCATGGAAGACAACATATTCCTAGGTTCCAAGGATGAAGGTGGGTGTGGACATGTGTGAGCATCATTAGTCTGTCTACTACCCTCCATTAGTACCATATGAAGGAGACATTTAAACAGTAGGCTTTGAAGTTTTCTCTGCACAGCAAGAAACCATGGACTCATTTGATCTGGGGAGAGATGTGAGCGAAGCACAGAGTAAAAGGGAGGGCAGACAAGCTTGGAGATGAGACCAACGTGGAGTGTGTTGAATCTATCATTGGGCAATGTGCACACAGCATGTATTTCATGTGTGCATGAGAAAGCACTCACATGTCTATCCACACCTCCTGTCTCTCGCTCCAGGGGAGTCTTTGCCTAGCCATGGGAATACAGCCACCTGTGTAGCCTAGGACCCTTCTGCTTCCCAATATTCCTGTAAATACATAGGTGACTTATAAACATTCTGCTTTCAGAGCAATCATCATCCATTAAAATATGGGATATTCAGAGAGCTGGGCACTACCTCTCCAATGCATTTTCCAGGTGTTCCCAAGGGTTTTCCAATCATAAAGATATTTTTGAGATTTTTAAAAGTAGTCAGTAACAAGTGATTCTGCAAACTGCAATATCTCCCAGAGAGATCGTGGGTGTGGATGGTAGAGCCCCTCCCATGGGATGACCCAGAAGCGATTTGATTAATGGTGTTCATAGCAGAGCTGAGAGGCTGTGCATCAACTCCTGTGTCTGTTGCTTTCCATTTTCCATCACGTTGTTCAGAATGTGAAATGAGTTGTCACACACCGTGAGTTTTGAATCAGAAACTTACTTTATTGGAATTAGTATAGCTGTGAAGCCACACAGTTGTGAAACTAAAAGAAGAAGAAGAAGAAGAAAAAAAAGAAAACCACAAGAATCCAATAAATTAGCAGACTTGCAGTAGACTGAGATTGCTAGGGGAGTTCTCACTAACATACAGGCAAGAGCCAAAGTCGCCTCTGACAAAACAAATGCAGAGAATTCAGAAAAGAATAAGCCCAAATGGTTATTACCTCACTTGGGGGTCCTATCATCAGCACAGTTGCTTATCTAGGGTAAAACAATTAAGATCGAATATCTCTACTGCCTGGTAAGACTTGATAACATGAAATTTTCAGAACCCAAAACTATGGTTTCAGACATGAGACAGGAAATTATTAGTATTTATGCTTTGAGGGATTTCAGCATAATCTATAAAAGAATGGACATCATAAAATGAAAACTTTCCCCTCTGTCCAAGGCAGAATGGTGCAGGACAGTTGTTTTGGTGGTATTTAACAGTTATGATCAGTAACAGGAAAAAGCCTCAGAAATAAGCCCAGAAGTCTCAGAAAGAAAACATAAACATTCAGTTGTGCTTTTAGAGACTTGCTATTTTCTTTCTTAATTGTGTTTACCTTTAAAACAACAACAAACAGAAGCCAAAAACTTGGCAGAGGGCTGCTTTTTAAAGGGAACGGGTTCTTTCACTGCCAAAAAGCATGCTTCTCTTTCTTCCTTGGTTCTTTTTCTTTAAAACAAAAGTGAGACTGTATTTCCCCATTCAAGAACATGTTACCAGTAAGTCATCACGTGGAACTCAGACTTCAGAATGTGGGAGGCCCAAAGAGGACAAGTTGAGGGCTGTGTTGTTTATTATTATTATTAACATCTTTATTCTCTGATTGCATTAAATTGTAAGTATTCATTAAGGCTCAGTGTATTGGGCAGCGGGACATGCTAGATTGAAACACACACATAAACAAATAATTACAATATAATAAAGTATTTGAACTTAAAAATTAATGAGTGTTTTAATCAAAAGAGAAGATCTCCAATGAATTCAGGTACATATTTGCTGCCTTTAAAGAGTTTCTTGCCCACACAGAACAAAACCAAACAAACGAATTATACCAGCAATG
This sequence comes from Xerus rutilus, assembly GCA_028644305.1. Lineage (NCBI taxonomy): Eukaryota > Metazoa > Chordata > Mammalia > Rodentia > Sciuridae > Xerus > Xerus rutilus. Next base: position 120,332,753 of record CM053399.1, read on the forward strand.
ACAGCCTATGCTTTTTGAACCTGTATCTCATTCTCGGGATGTAAAATAGAAGAGAGGCCCCTACCTTGGGGTCACATAGTAGCCATATGCTCATCAGGAATAGACCTCAAAGGCACAGTGACTGTCAGCTTTCTGTTACTATAACAAAATACCTGGGATAATCACTTTGAAAAAAGGGAAAGGTTTATTTTGGATCACAGTGTTGCAAGTTTCAGTCCGTTGTCATTTAGACCTATTGCTTTTAGGCCTCTAGGAAGAGAGAGAACAACATATCATGGCAGGCATATGTTGCAGAGCAAACCAGTTCATCTCATAGTGGTGATGTGAAAAGAAAGGATGAGACCAGGGTCCCAGGCCCCCTTTCAAAAACATTTGCCCAATGACTAAAACTCTCCCACAAGTTTTCACTACCTGAAGGATCTACCACCTCCTGATAGCACCAAGCTGGGGACTAAGTGTTTAAGACATTGGCCTCCATGTAACATTTCAGATCCAAAATATAGTAGTGACGTGGGGCTATCCAACTTTTGTCACTCTGTGCTCCTTTCTGTGTTTAATCTGAAATTTGCAAGACTCAATATGTAGTTATTATATATGCCATTCTTAGTCTTCAGGGTGTTAAACTCTCTTCCCTCTATGTGAGACTGTCTCCATAGAAGTGGGTTACCAGATGAAGTTTGGAGAAGGCCAGGAATTTGAGGAATGGAAATCTGATGGGTTTGAGCAAAGTGCTCAAATTATAGTGAGACCTGAGGGGAGCTGAGATGAGTGGCTGTTTATCAATCGACTGTGAACCAAACACTCTGTTGCATAATTTAAATAACTTTTCCACTTTATATCATGTTCAAAACAAAGTATGAAGTTTATAGATGAGAAAACTAAGAATTAGCAAGATAGTACTCAAATACATTGTGTTCTATAACTATTGAGTGGCATATCTGGCATTTGAATGCAGTTCTTTTGACCCCAAAGCTTCTCACCTCTGTAGTACATAACATCTGGATCAGTGGGTAACTGATGATTTGAAAGTTCTTAGTTCAAGTCACAGGTTTTGCTTTTAACTTGACTTTGTCATTGCAGTTGTGCACAAGTCTGCTTAAAAAGCATTTTCTTTAAAAATGTCAATATTGAATATTTTTAAGTGTAAGAAGTAAACCATTAAGATCTTCATTCATTTGGATATGATATGCATGTATGTATATATACCCATATATTTCTCTTTCAGTTGGCAATAATTCCATTTTTCAATATCTTTATCTTTGCTTTAAGAGTTGCCTAGAATGATCTTTTTTGCCTTGTGGACTTATTACAAATTATGTGTATTCCCTCATTTTTTTAATTTAAAATCTACTGTCCTTGGGTGGAAATATTGAATTAATTAATAGAAGCTATTGCTTTCTGAGATGTAAAATCTATATTTCTCCTGATAGAAACTTAGCTGTATGTATTTATAGACTGATTTTTTAAAAAAGATTAATCTTTAGAACTGTCTGCATTCTACATTTGCCCATATGATAGCTACGGCCTGTGGTCTGTTACAATCACCCTTGCCCATTTCCTTTATCCTTATGCAGAAGAGCTTATTTTTGAGTAAGCAAGCATTTGAGTCCCTGTGATTGTCAGTTGGGTGTCCTTCAAGTGACATTGCCAAATAGTCCAATTAGAATCTTGGAAGGTCCTCTGATGTGACAAGTCATTCACTAAATATTTGCTACTGACTAATTGGTGCTGGCCACTGGAAGGTTGTCAGAGATAATGATATATTTCCATTTGCATTATCATAATGCCAAGTTTAATATGTGCCAGTTAACATAGAGTTGCCCCCAGTGATTCTGCAGTTACCATTGAACTTTTTATATTAATTTGAAGAGTGGGGATCAAAACATTGACAAAGGTTAGGATTCTATTTACCAGCAAAACAGAGATGACCTATGACATGTAGAGCTTGTACTATAGGAAACTTTCCTGGATGAGCAAAGTTATGTCTTGTGAGTTACCTGCCATCTTATTTGGTGAGCTGGTGGGCTATTCCAGACACCCCGAAAGAGTGGTCAAACATTTTGAATTCTAGTCCCAGTACCTTTCCCGAGTCTCAGTGTCACCTTGAATAAATTACATAAGGTCTCAAATCTCCCAACTAAAACATAGGAAAAAGTAATGCCACTGCACTTGGGTTATAAAATTCCTGTGAAGATCAAATAAATAGTATGTAAAAACATGATTCAAAAAAGCATTAAGAACTAGAGAAGGTTATGTTTTACTGATATTACTCAAAGAGGAGAATATTGAAAGATGGGAGCATGAAAAATAAAAGGAAATGAAGATAAATGGATGAGCTGGGGAACTAGATCAGGTCAGAGAACAGTCCTCTGTCTCCCTGTAATCTCCTCTTTAGCACAGAAACATCCCCAAAATGAGTACCTCCAGTGGTTAAAGGAATTTTGTCAGCTAGGGGCAGGAGTGTTATACAGAAGAAGAATGTGATCACTACTTGTTTTCAGTCACTCTAAAAACTTTAAGCAATAAAGACACTAACACAGGGAATTGGGTTGATGTAACTGTTGAAAGGGCTGTAGAAACAAAGGTCAGGAGGAGAAATCACTACCAGTTTTCAGGAACTCTGGAAATGCTGGAAGCATGCAGAGCTATTGCTGATGATCCTAATTGCCTGCAATACCCCAGTAAGCATGGTGCCCCCCCTAGAAAGCCCCTGGCAAAATCTTATGTAGGCATCTGTCACTGTTTCACAGGGTGCTATGGGAGGATGAAGCTACTCCTCTTCTGCATTCCAGAGCTCCTGCAAGTGACTCCAGTTGGCACAATTTGTGTTGGAATCTAGCTGTCAAAGGATCCCAAGAAGTGTAGGGCCCCAGCTTCTCCCCCAGGATGAGAAGTTATTTGTAGTTGACAGCAGACAGCTGGCACAGAATTGCTCTTCAAAATCATTTCCTCAATAGCACTTGCATGAAAAGACTGAAGTTATAAACCACCAGATTTCAAATGATAAATCAGAATGGATTGAAAGTGTAAAATTAGAGTTTCTTCCTATGCCCTCGTGTTACTCTATTGTAATTCTAAAATTCCAATGATTTGGGGGTTGTACCATTAATACATTATTCCAGGGGAAAAAGCAAAATAAAAAGTGTGTATCAAATATGAGATGTGCCCCCAAATCACTGATGTTAACAGTTCAAAAATGGGTCTTAAAATGACAGAAGGGGACATTGCTGTGATTTGGAGAGCTATAGCAGGAGGCATTTGAAAGTCCCTCATTGCCTCTTACTGAAATCTACACACTCCATCCACCCATCACAAAGTTGATTCAGGATCAAGGCATTTCACCTGGTAGACAAGCTGAAGATTTGTTACTGGACACTGGGCTGGAGGAGTCATGGAAATAACCTGTCACTCTTCTGAACTGAGAAGGAAGAAGCAAAAGAGACTCAGTCTTTTTCTACACATTCTTACCTATGGTGCACTAGAGAGAAATAGTTTTCTCTCCTCTTTGGTTTCCTTTGGCTCCTGTCTGGAGGGTGGGCCCTTCATCCTGCTTTGGTTCTTGGTCTTTTTAGTCTGTCTTATCTAGGCAACAGGCTTTCTACCTAAGTCCTCTCCTAGCTCACTCAAGAGTTCTACCTTTGGAGTTTGGGGGTTAATGTACCTGAATTTCTTTTGGAAACTGGTGGGAAGGGACTAGATTATTGGGTTCTTAACCAAATTCTGTAATAATCTCACCTCATATTGAATAATACCATTTTTATAGCCTACAAAATAATTTCTAAACATAACATATAAGCAAGATTCTGAAAAAAATGTGTGTGTGCTCATAATGGAGCATTAAAAAATCTTTCACAGTGTCATATTTTTTTCTGAAAATGCTGTTATGTTCTTACTTTATCTGGTTTGTTTGAGACTAAAAGAAAAATATTACAATAACTTTCCCCAGGGCAGATTTTCATTCTGAGCTAGGTTTCACTTTGAAAGAATGTTTGTGGATATAATCTCCTGATCAGGAACAATAACACTTGAAAGCCTTATCCTCAGAGCCTCCAGTGGTTAGGTGACTGCAAAACAGAAGCACTGTGAACTGGATGGCCCTTATGAAAATTCTCAGGAAAAACTCACCACTGAGAGAAGAAAAGAGATGATTGGGGGTATGTTGCATGTCTTGTCTGTTTCTGGTACAGTGGAAGTTCTACTGATTAGCAATAAGAACTGTAGATTCCACTGCTGTAGAACATCACCAATGGTAGCCAGTGCACCCTTTTAACCAAAAATGGAGCATCAATTTTTAAAGCCATTGCTATGTTATTTGGGTCAGTAGAAAAACTATTTTTTCAGCACTTGGCATAGTTGCAGGAAAAATGGTTTAAATGCCTTACCACTTATTTGGTGAGTCAAATTCAATTTTGTCACTCCCCTGCTTAAAAACTCCTTCGGTGACTCTCCCTCATTTTCTGGTTTGAGTCCAAAATTGTTCACCAGGATTTATTAGACCTTTCAGCAACTGGGTCCTACACACCTGCACAGACTCCCTTTCCAAAGATGTCTAGCAGGCTTTCTCACTACAGCTCAATGAACCTGTCCATTTCCCCAGCACTCAGGCTCAACTGACAATCCCTGCTGGTCCTCCCATCTTCCCTCTCTTCCTTATTGAATCTTCCAGGTGAATTTCTTCTTCTATTTCAGAAGATTAGACTTTAAGCTCTGCCAAAAATTGACTATATCCTTTTGACATCCAAATCTTACTTATGCATCAGAGGTGCCCCAAAATAATCAGTGTACCTGGAATGAACTGTATCATTGTGCATTTTCTATATTATGTTCATCTCAATGGCAAGGGTCTTCCGTTTATGTAATATAGACAATTACTAGAAATTTCTATAACACATTTTGTAGTCATTACCAAAGTCCCTAGTAAGAGCTTTATTTTTTTTAATTTATTTATTCTACTTAGGTATACATGACAGCAGAATGCATTTTGATTCATTGTACACAGATGGAGCACAACTTTTCATTTCTCTGGCTGTATGTGATGTAGAATCACATCATATATGCAGTCATACATGAGGCTAGGGCTGTGATGTCCATCTCATTCCATCAACTTCACTGTCCCCATGCCTCCTCCCTCTCCATCCTCTGTGACCAAAGTACTTCCATTCTTCCCATGTCCTCTCCCTCATTATGGATCAGCAACCATTTATTGGAGAGAACATTCAGCATTGGATTTTTGGGATCAGCTGACTTCACTTAGCATGATATTCTCCAACTCCATCCATTTACCCGCAAATGCCATAATTTTATTCTCTTTTAATGCTGAGTAATATTCCATTGTGTATATATACCACAGTTTCTTTATCCATTCATCTATTGAAGAGCATCTAGGTTGTTTCCACAGTTTAGCTATTGTGAATTGGGCTGCTATAACCATTGAAGTGGCTGTGTCACTGTAGTATGCTGTTTTTAAGTCCTTTGGGTATAGACCGAGGAGTGGGATAGCTGGGTCAAATGGTGGTTCCATTTCAAGTTTTCTAAGGAATCTTCATACTGCTTTCCAATTGGTTCTACTAATTTGCAGTCCCACCAGCAATATATGAGTGTGCCTTTCCCCCCCACATCCTTGCCAACATTTATTGTTGTTTGTAATCTTGATAATTGCCATTCTGACTGGCGTGAGATGAAATCTTAGTAGTTTTGATTCACATTTCTCTAATTGCTAGAGATGTTGAACATTTTTTCATGTCTGTTGATCGATTGTATATCTTCTGAGAAGTATCTGTTCAGCTCCTTAGCCCATTTATTGATTGGGTTGTTTGTTTTCTTGGTGTGAAGTTTTTTGAGTTCTTTATATATCCTGGAAATTAGTGCTCTATCAGATGTGCGTGTGGCAAAGATTTGTTCCCAGAATATCGGCTCTCTGTTCACTTCATTGTTTCTTTTGCTGAGAAGAAGCTTTTTAGTTTGAATCATCTCATTTATTAATTCTTGATTTTTCTTCTTGTGCCATAGGAGTCTTGTTAAATCTGACATGATAAAGATTTGGGCCTACTATTTTTTCTATTTGGCATAGGGTCTCTGGTCTAATTCCTAGATCCTTGACCCACTTTGAGTTGAGTTTTGTGCATGGCAAGAGATAGGGGTTTAATTTCGTTTTGCTGCATATGGATTTCCAGTTTTCCTAGCACCATTTGTTGAAGAGGCTATCTTTTCTCCAGTGTACATGTTTGGCACCTTTGTCTAGTATAAGATAACTGGGTTATCTTTAAGTAGGTTTGTCTCTGTCTCTTCTATTCTGTATCATTGGTCTACATGTCTATTTTGGTGCCAGAACCATGCCGTTTTTGTTACTATAGCTTTGTAGTATAACTTAAAGTCTGGTATTGTGATGCCTCCTGCTTCACTCCTCTTGCTAAGGATTTCTTTGGCTATTCTGGGTCTCTTATTCTTCCAAATCAATTTCATGATTGCTTTTTCTATTTCTATAAGGAATAATGTTGGGATTTTAATTGGAATCACATTGAATCTATATAGCGCTTTGGGTAGTATGGCCTTTTTGACAATATTGACTGTGCCTATGTAAGAGCATGGGAGATTTTTCCATCTTCTAAGGTCTTGTATAGTTTCTTTCTTCAGTGTCTTGTAGTTTTCATCATAGAGGTCTTTCACCTCTTTTGTTAAATTGATTCCCAAGTATTTTATTTTTTTTTGAGGCTCTTGTGAATGGGGTAGTTTTACTAATTTCTCTTTCAGAGGTTTTATCACTAATGTATAGAAATGCAATTGATTTATGGGTGTTGATTTTATATCCTGCTGCTTTGCTGAATTCATTTATCCTAGAAGTTTTCTGGTGGAAATTTTGGATCCTCTTGAGAATAGAGTCATGGCATTAGAAAATAATGATAGTTTGAGTTCTTCTTTTCCTGTTCATATTCCTTTAATTTCTTTCATCTAATTACTCTGGCTAGTTTTTCAAGCACTATGTTGAATAGAAGTGGTGAAACAGGGCATCCCAGTCTTGTTCCCATTTTTAGAGGGAATGATTCCAATTTTTCTCTATTTAAGATGATGTTGGCTTCGGGTTTAGCATAGATAGTGTCTACAAAGTTGAGGTATATTCCTATTATCCCTAGTTTTTCTAGTGTTTTGAACATAAAAGGGTGCTGCATTTTGTCAAATGCTTTCTCTGCATCAATTGATAAAATCATATGATTCTTATCTTTAAGTCTATTGATGTGATGGATTACATTAATTGATTTCCATATGTTGAACCAACTTTGCATCCCTGGAATGAACTCCACTTGATCATGATGCACAATTTTTTAAATGTGTTTTTTTGTGTGATTTGCCAAAATTTTATTGAGAATTTTTGCATCTATGTTCATCAGTGATATTGGTCTGAAACTTTCTTTGTGCCTCTGCCTGATTCTGGTATCAAGGTGATACTCGCCTCATAGGATGAGTTTGGAAGGTTTCCCTCTTTTTCTACTTCATGAAATAGTTTGAGGAGTATTGGTATTAATTCTTCTTTGTAGGTCTTGTAGAACTTGGCTGACAGTCTGTCTGGTCCTGGGGTTTTCTTGGTTTGTAGGCTTTTGATGGCATCTTCTATTTCCTTGCTTGAAACTGATCTGTTTAAATTGTGTAGGTCATAGGATTGTTATGTCTTGTTGATGTATGATTCCCTTAAGAAGTATGAAATGTCCTTCTTTATCCCTTTTCACTAATTTTGGTTTGAAGTTCACTTTATCTAATATGAGGATGGAAACTCCTGCTTGTTTGCGGGGTCCATGTGAGTGACACATTTTTTCCCACCCTTTCACTTTCATTCTGTGGCTGTCTTTTCCTGTGAGATGAGTCTCTTGAAGGCAGCATATTGTTGGGTCTTATTTTTATCCAGTCTGTCAGTCTATGTCTTTTAATTGATGAGTTTAAGCCATTCACATTCAGGGTTATTATTGAAATATGATTGGTAATCCCAGTTATTTTGGTTTATTTTTGGTTTTTACCTTGACCTGTTTTCTCCTTTGATTGGTTTTTCCTTTAGTATAGTTCCTCTTTGTGTATTTTCATTGTTGGTTATCATTTCCCTGTCATACAAAATATTCCGAGAATGCTGTGTAGTGCAGGCTTTCTTGCTGTAAATTCTTTTAACTTTTGTTTATCATGGAAGGTTTTTATTTCATCTACAAATCTGAAGCTTAATTTTGCTGGATATAAGATTCATGGTTGGCATCCATTTTCTTTCAGAGTTTGGTATATGTTGTTCCATGATCTCCTGGCTTTTAGGGTCTGGGTTGAAAAAACTGCTGAGATCTGAATTGGTCTTCCCTATGTGTAATCTGATTCTTTTCCCTTGATGTCTTTAAAATTCTATCCTTATGCTGTATGCTGGGCATTTTCATTATAATGTGCCTTGGTGTAGATCTGTTGAAATTTTGTACATTTGGTGTCCTGTAAGCCTCATATTTGATTTTCCAATTTATTTTTCATGTTCGGGAAATTTTCTGATATTATTTCATTGAAGAGATTGTGCATTTCTTTGGTCTGAAATTATGTGTCTTCTTCTATCCTGAAAAATCTTAGATGTGGTCTTTTGATGTTATCCCATAATTCTTCTAAGTTCTGTTCATGATTTCTTACTATCTTCACTGGATGGTCAACTTTATTTTCAATATTGTATATCTTGTCTTTATTATCCGAGGTTCTGTCTTCCAAGTGATCTAGTCTACTGGTGATGCTTTCTATTGAGTTTTTTATATGGTTTATTGTTTCCTTCATTTCAAGAATTTCTGATTGTTTTTTTTTTCACAATCTCTAGATCTTTCTTAAAGTAATCTTTTGCTGCCTATATTTGCTCCCTTATCTCTTTGTTAGTATGATCGATGATTGCCTTTATTTGCTCTCTTATTTCTTTGTTGGAGTGATCTATTTTTGCCTGTATTTGCTCACTTAAGTCATCCTTTAATTCACAGATCATTTTTATTAAATACATTCTGAATTCTTTCTCTGACATTTCATCAACTGTGCTGTCAATGGATTCTATTATTGTATCTTGGTTTATTTGGGGCACTTTCTTCCCTTGTTTTTTCATGTTGCTTATGTATCTTCCTTTCTTGCAACGACAATCTGAGGTATTGCAGTTTCTATCCTATAATCTTCTAGTGACACTACAGATTACCTGTATCACACCTTGGAGTTCACTTCCAGTCCCCACCAAGTGTCCCCAGATGGACACTACTGCCACTAAAGATGGTGGTGGCAGTAGTGGAGGTAACTCAAGATTGCAGTGGGAGTGGCCCAAGATGAATGCAAATACTTTCAGAGATGAGGCTAAAAGGATAGGACTTACAATGGCTTTGGGCTGATTGATCAGAGATGCATCACTTTGACTGTCCTCTGCCTCTAGGCCCTGTCTGTTCACCCATGGTAGAGGCTAATACATGGGAAGGACTATGGAGATGGCTGCAGTGTACAAGATACGTACAGGAAGGGAGCAACAGTGTGGATCCTCACTATGTGCAGGGGCGATCCTGGGCCTGGGCTCTCACACAGACCTGTGAGGGCAGTCCTAGGCCTGATCTTGGCCTGGACTCCCTCAGGGATTCCAGGTGGTGGGTCTAGCCCTGAGCCTGGGCTCCTGCTGATCTACAGGGGCTCTGGTGCTAAACTGGGAGCAGTTGTAGGCCTCTGCCACAGGGGTCCCCAGAGGCAATCCTTCTCCTCAGTCTGGGTTTTCCTGTGGGTGAGCAGATTGTGGGTAGCAATCTCAGGCCTGGCCTTGGCTAGGATCCCGTGGAGGTCCCTAGAGCTGGTCCTGGGCCTTGGCCTATTCTCCTGCTATTCAGCAGGGACTCTGGCATGAAACTGATGGCAGTCTCAGGCCTTACTTGGGCCCAGTCTCTCTCAGGGTTCCCTGGAGGCCATCCTTCACCTGGGTCTGAGTTCTCCTATGATTGGTGCCTAGCAGTCTCAGGTATGCCCTTCAAGAGCTGTATTATTAATGCTAGATGTCCTAACACACCATTTAAGAATTTAACCTAATTGCAGTCATAGTAGTAAGACCATTTTGAGGCTATGGATTTAGGCTATAAAATAAGCAATAAAAATGTTGCCAAAGAAAAATGTGCTTCCATTTAGCGCCATGAGTTCATCAAATAATGAAGTCTTAGCTGAAAGATAGAAGATATTTAGGGGCAGAAAATTTGGACTCATCAATGACTAAGAGGATGGCACTTTCTAAATCCACACTATTGCATTTGTTTTCTGGAGGTAGAATCAATGCTTCCCAGATTATGGATCCCAGGGAGCATCCTTACCTTGGTCTTCCCAAGGCCAATTATGTCTGCATTTGGTCAGTCCCAGAATGCCATTTTTTGCACAGTTGCTCTTGAAGTTCAGGGTGAATCTCTGCTCAACTTTTGATTTCAATTTTTCATCAGTAATTCTGGAAAACTGAAATGCAAAGATATAGTTATATCCCTTTTATTAGAATGTCTGTTAGTTAAGGCTTTCTTATAAGCTTTGTGAAATCTGTTTCCTGGAAGTTTGTAGGGAATTGAATCATAGAATGTAACAAATATTATCAATGAACTTCACTCCTGATTATGTAAGCAACAATGTTGTTCTGTCCTATTTCTCAAATTCTTAATCATAATTGTACCATACATCCTGTTTTACACAGTGTGTTAAGTGAAGAAGACTAGCAATGTAATAAAGTTAAGTAGAATGTTATTTCTTAAAAAGTTTTATTTTTCCCCTAATTTTCTCTTATGTTTCCCATTCCCACCTCCCTTATTCATCAGCATCCACTAATCAGAGAGACCATTCTGCATTTGGTTTTTTTGGATTGGCTTACTTCACTTAGCATAATGCTTTCCAATTCCATCCATTTGCCTGCAAATGCCATAATTTTATTCTCTTTTATTGCTGAATAATATTCCATTGTGTATATGTACCACATTACTTATTTTTCCTCCCTTCTCTTACATGCATAATACATATTTTAGAATTTATACTAAACCCCTCTAACTCAACTTGATTACTTGCAGGATACTAGAATGCTGTCATTATATTTATTTTTTAAAGAAATTACCTTGGTCACATGGTTTGCAGATTTAGAATTATTAACTAAACTGAAAAAGTTTCAAGATATTTATCACATTATTTCTTGACATTTCTACCTATATACCCTCTGAAATGTTGTTATTAAGGCATCTACTAAGGATGAATTCTGAAATGAAAAATCTAGGAATTGCTTCTCAGAGGCTTAGTTGATTGAATCAAAATCAACCTCTTTTTACACAAGAGGTCAGGAAAACTTGAATAATTGAAAAACAAATTTAATTTTAAAAAACCCAGCAAGATAGATGTGCTATAAGAAAAGAGAGCACAAACTAGAGAAATTGAATAAGATCTAATATCCTTTCAGGATTCTTAATTTCAGTGAATTCATAAGTCATGGTGTTGGCTTTCTCTTTTTATTTTGGTTAATTCCAAATCTCAGAAACTGCTTATTAAATGTTAGTGAACTCCATTCTCCATTCTAATGTCTCAATTCAGAGAATCTTGTTCCAAAAACAAAACAAAAAAAATGGATATATTTTCCAAAGATTCATGATGGATCCCATGCAATCCATGTAATATTAAGTAGTCTTAATTTTGTTTCAACCACCTTATTTTTCCTTCAGTGTTACTATCTGGAACACAATATGTCATTGTAGTCCAGGAAAATATTATGGAGGCTGATCTCTCTACTTTTGATGGATCAAGAAAAAATGTATTATAGCCATTTGAAAAATAACACTGTGAGCTCGTGACAGCTCTTTATTAAGAGCAAATAGAGATTTCCATAAAATGTTTTCTGATGCTACAAGTCATGTTCGACTGAGTTTAAATGCATCTGTACTGTGACATTACTTAAAAGTAGAGTCATTTTGCTACCAAAAGGGTTTTCTAACTTGTTTAAATAAGACAGCTTTAGAAGATTTTGTGGAAATTGCAATAGTGTATAAACATTGCCATTTCAGTTTAAGAGAAAGATCATAACTGCATGGGGAGCCTTCAAAACATTTTTCCCCCAATCTTTGTAAACAAGGTATGAACATTTCATCAATCATGCCAAAGCAAATTACATTAGCTTTCTTCCAAATGGCAGTGCCAAATAAGCATTGGGAGAGTTTCTGGATTTCACCAGGACGCCACTAACAAGAATCAGTTTGCCCTGAAGCTTAGGCACAGGGTGGAGAAAAACAAAATAGCAAATCAGGCTTGTCCAGGCAGTGACACTCGTCTCGGGTGAAAGAGGTGATTTCTACCACTAGAAATGAAAGAATGTTGAATTTCTCCTAGAACCCTGCATCGTTCTTGCTAGTAACCTCATGAACATACATCTCCTCTTCATACTGTCTTTCCTTAAAATCCTCCATGGGATCCCCATCCACTGCTTTGAAGGTCATGATCAAACTCCCTGGCATGAGGAGAGGTTCTCTTAGGATCTTGCCCCTGCCAATCTCTCAAGTCTTAATTCCTCTCTAGTTGAAGCTGCAGCTATATGGACATTTATCTGGTCCTCCAAACAAAGCTATGTCTGCTTTAGGATACTGTGCCACCCAAGCTACCCCTTTCCTTCTATCTTTACCTGTGTTTCAAGACTCAACTGATGAGTCTCCTCCTCCCCAAAGCTTTTCAACATATTGGATCACTCTTGACACCCATTAGACTTTATATATTTGTTACTTATGTATTTATCTCAAATAAATCATAACTCTTTAAAGGGAGAAATCTCATCAGATTGACCATTGTATCCTCAGAACCAGTATAGTACTCAGAACATAAGAAGCATTTTTAAACAGTAAATTAATAGCCATAATAGCCATAATGAGATGAGATTATACTAATATCAATTCATTTATGGTTTTTCTTTTTCTTTCTTTTTTTTTTTTTTTTTTGGTACTGCAGAATGAATTCACTGAGCTACATCCCAAGTCCTTTTTATTTTATTTATTTTTATTTTGAGACAGGATCTTAACATGGACTCAAACTTGGGATCCTCCTGCATCAGCCTCCCAAGTCACTTGGATTATAGGCATGTACTACCACCCCCAGCTCATTCATAGTATTCTGAAATCACTTTACTGGAATATTTTGGAGAGGAGTGAAGCATGCTATAAAAATGTATTTTTACAAAAGGACTTAGTTATATTATTTTTCTGATTATACAAGTTCTGGAGGCTAATTCCAAGCATGCAATACAAATAGTACATAAAATGAAGAAGAAAATTAAAATCGTCATCCAGACATAACCACCATTAATACTCTCTATTCTATCATCTCTATGCAAAGATATTCTTAAAGACTACTTCAGACATACTGTTTCATGATTGTATATCCTATACTTTAGATTCCACAGTGGACAGCCTTCCTCTCAATAAATAGAGATGATGATGACAGTAATGACAGAGACACTTCTGTAGTCCTTTATATGTCTTAACTCATGCAAATTTCACAACAGGCCCATCTTAGACTATTATCATCTTCATTTGACAGACAAGAAAACTAAAGCACACAGAAGTTATATAACTTGTCCAAGATCACTTATCTACTAAATAGCTGAACCTCCATGTGAACCAGGGGAGTTTTGCTCCAGAATCAATGTTCCGAACCACAAATACCACTGTCATCCATTTTCAGTCTCATTTTTAATGGCTGCACATTTTTAAATCATGAGCACAAACCTTAATTTATTCAATAAGTCCCTGACTGTTAGACATTTAGGCTGTTTGCAGGTTTTCAGTAAGATAATGCTGTGATGAGTAGCTCTGTGCTTTCATTATACAGTCGTGTCCTTATAATAAGTCCTTATTTTCAGGTTGTGCTCCTCCCTTCAGACACTTTGCTTCCTCTCTATTCTCCTCTTGTCAGTTCTGGAACATTCTTCCTCCATGTCTTCCCATGGCTGATTCTCATTCTTCAAGTGTGAGGTTCATTGCCACCTCAGAAAACCCTCCCTGACCACCCTTTCTGCCTTTCCATCTTTCAGCACCATTGCATGTAATTTATTTCCTTCCAAGCACCAAAGTTCCATAAAATAGGTGGTTGATAGGCCTATTTTTTGCTTCCTCCTTCACCCCCAGCATCCTTTGATCTCCATGTATCTCCATGACAGATCATGTCTATTTTACAGAACAGTTTTCCTAGGACTTATTTCCAGGCCCAGCTTATGCTAATAGATATTTAGATGCTAATTGAATGAACAAATATATTTAGATATAATTGCTGAGTCAAGGAGATGTCCTGTGGATGTCAAGTTAAGGTATTGACTTTTTCTGCCTAAAAGAACAATATTTTAAAAATGCCAGAATTAGCAATACAACAAGGCTTGTCTATAGTAAGGATATAATTTGATCAAACTTTAGAAGCAAAAACTTATTATCTTCCTGTATTGATTACTAGTCTGAGCAGCAAGGCAAATGGTGTATGTAGTTCAGGAAAACCGTGTCAGAAATGAGTCTGTATTCAATGTCAAAATGTGAGTTCATGGGAAGCAAGGGACTCCTTTTTGGGATGCCAGCTAGGGAGGTTCCCCCAGCATGAATAGTGACTGAATGCCAACTGCTGGGACAGCAAAATTGTGTTTGCTACTTCTAAATTCCTAATTAGGGTGATGTTTGTTTAATAGTCTTTCAATGACCCAAGTTTGCTTTTGAAGACATTGTCTTCAATTATTAGTAGAAGCATTAATCTTTAACCCACAGCCAAGTCTGCAGGTCAGTCTCAATGCTTTATTGATATACCCCAAGCTGGAGGGCATGTCAGGCTACAAAACCACAAATCCATAGTTCTTGGGTCATTGAAGGGCTGTTTCTTTTTCAAGATTAGAATGAAAGACAAAGAGAAAGGTCAGAATAAAGCTGAACACAGCCAGTCAGAACCATTAAATTCTATTTTGTTTTCAATAATGGTCAGATTGACACAAGTGACTCAATAGGTACCTCCCAGTTAAATGCTAAATACAGCTTGAGACATAAAAAAACATATACTGTAAGTAAATTCCATTCATGGAATTCTTGAACAAGTTTCTTTCAAGTCCCGGAAAGAAAAAACTGTGATTTGAACATAAGCCAAGACAATATATTCATTAGTTGGAACTGCTTTATGGAAACAAAAAGCAGTTTGATGATCTATCTGAAAGGCAAAAACTGGCTTATGTGGGTGAGAATAAAAATGTAGGAGCCATATCCTTGATAGTACTTAGGCTGGTGTTCATAAAATCACCGATGTTAAGAATCAGATGTACTGGTTTATATACACTTTCATGAACATATTAAAAAAGCAGGAATAGCCTCAGGGTTTTACAATATTTATATTTTAAGAGAGTAACTTTTCCCTCTTAGTTTCCTTGCCAAAAGATTTGCATGAGTGCAGGAAAATTAGGTATACCTGTGCATATGCTAATTGTGAAAGTAAAACTTAAAACCCAGAGCTATAATCATGCATGCCCTTCAAAGTACCACAGGCTGGCCGTGTGCTGTGCTGTCACTATTCTTACAGGTACACCCCACCTTCTTCCCTACACACACCTGGCTTTTGAAACCTCCTTGTAATCACCAAAAATGGTGTCATGAAGCCTCCAGAAGTAGGTCAGCTTTCATTATTGTCTTCCTGTTCCCTCTGTCCAACTCTGAGCTGGACTGCAGAGCTCAGATAATTTTTTTTTTAAATTTCACTCTGAATAGCAACAAAAAGAAGAGCAAAAATGTGTTTTTATAGAAGACCCCCTATCTCTCCCCTCTATTACCAGAAGATAATCCTCTAAATTGAAAAAGAAAAAAAAGTGAACACAAAATAAAAATAGTAATACCTTCTTATTTTTCTTCTAAATTAGGACTTAAATTTCTTTGTAAAGCTTTGATAGAAGGTAGTTATTAAAAACAAAGTGAGGATATAGAGAAAGCACAGGCTTTTGGTTTAGAAAAATGTACATTGAAATCTAGGTGTTACTTCATAGTATTGAATATCTCAGTGCCCACTAATCCGGTGTTAACTCCGTTAGTCTTCAAGGAAGTACAAGTAAAGCCACAATGAGACACCACTCTCCACCACCAGAACAGCTGCAGTGAGGAAGGCAATGCAGAATTCTCACAACTGCACAGGGAAGTGTGTTGTACAACCACTTTGTTTTACAATACATCCTAAAGCTGATTATATTCATATATTACAAGCCAGAAATTGCACTTTTAGGTATGTACCAAATAAAACACATATACAATGTTCACCAAGAAGTGTTAACAGCATGTTTATATCAGCGCTATTTGTAATATCTTAAATCTAAGAACTATTTAGATGCCTATCAACAATAGAATGGATACACAAATTGTGGTAAATTATAAATAGAATACCATACAGCAGTGATAATAAATGATTTTCATCTACACACAGCAACATAAATCAATCTCATGAATAAAATGCTGAAGAGGAAGCACACAAATGGTTACACATTATATGATCACTTTTATACAAATATAAAAATCAGCACAAGCATCCTATGTGTTGAAAGTCAGTATGTTGGTTACTTTTTGGGGAAGAAAGGAGGGATACAGAATTGGAAGAAAGGATGAGGGGTGATTTCAAACCTGGTAATATTCTAAGACCCGGATGCTCATTATTTGAATATGTCCAGTGTGGGCCCCCAATTGCTAGTGGGATATGTCCTTATATGTGATTATACATATAATCAGTACCTACTCTGTGCTGGCATTTTGAGTGCTTTGTGAATATCAATGCATTAATCAATAACAACCCTAGAATACAATTATGATGATGATGATTTCCGGAGGAGAGAACACCCAGAGAGACAAGTCACTTGCCCAATGTCCTGCTGGTGCATGTTGGATCTAGGCTCCTCAGCTGCCTCTCTCAGGATTCAGGTCCTTCACTACTGTACAGTGTCATCTCCTTAGAAACCTAACCTCTCTGACTATCTTTTTCTATTTTATAAAGTCAGGATAATGATACATGGAGAGTTGCCCTAAGTGGTTATATGAAACAATACATGGCAGATTTCTGGTCCACAAGGTATTTACTTCATGTTGACTGAAAGCATGACTGCTTTGCTCTCCTGACCAAGGCTAACAGTAGATCTCTCTGGCTCAGGTGCAGTAAAGTTTGCCATTCAAATGCTGCTTTCTTCCTTCTCAAGTCCTCCTTGGGACCCAGTGCCTACAACTCTTGCATTCCCCCCATCCCCGCCAGTTCTTCCTCATAACAGGAGCTGCCCCATCTGAATAGCTCAGCACTGCCCCAAATTTTGAATTTAATTCAAAATCAACTTGTTTTGTGTGTTAAAGCTGCTAATGGTTGCTAAGTGACAAGAACTCATCCAATTAATATTCTTACACCAAGGTAAGCAAGTTACATTTGAACAACAATCAGCTGAAAACCAAATAAGGCATCTAAAGTTGGAACTCACAAGCCATGAATCATTTAGGCAAATATTTTGGGTATAATAATGTCTTGCAATAACTAGAAAAACATTCTTTAAGGATTTCACATGATCTATGTTCTTTTACATGGATATAATCTTCATGAGTCATTGCACCAATCGAGCAAGATAGGTAGTGGTATAATTTTTCTCATCACTCAGATGAGAAAACTCATGTTTAACAAGTTTAACCTCATCTATTTGATAAATACATAATAAAGCTACTCTGTATCCAATACTATTCTGGGTTTACATTCTCAAGAGAAGATTGACTAAAAACAAATCACACAAAGTATACCAAGATAATTTCATATGCACTTAACATTATGAAACAAGGAATAAGAGAGGATAACAGGATAGAAAGTGACTGGTAGACACAGGCAGGATATCCATTTTGTCCTGAGAATTTCAGCATAAAATCTCCCAGGCCTGCCTTCTTCACACTGGTTACATGATACTCACCTGAAGTGCTTTAAAAAAAAATTGCCCAGACTCCATCCCTTTGGAGGCTTTTCAACTAGATGTAATATTTTTAAAGGCCAACCCACAGTTGAATGTGGCCCAAAGAATGATAGTACTCACTTCTGTTGATGCCTGTGTTTAAGATAAAACTTGAGAAAACATTTATTTTTGCGTTTTGTTATTTTTTTAAAATTTATTCTAATTAGGTTTACATGACAGCAGAATGCATTTTGATTCATTGTATACAAATGGAGCACAACTTTTCATTTCTCTGGTTGTACACAATATAAAGTCACACCATATGTGCAGTCATACATGTAACTAGGGCATTGATGTCCATCTCATTCCACCATCGTTCCTGCCCCCATGACCCCTCCCTTCCTCTTCCCTCCTTTGACCAAAGTTCCTCCATTCTTCCCATGCCCCCTCCCCCATTATAGATCAGCATCCACTTATCGGAGAGAATATTCAGCCTTTGGTTTGGGGGAATATTCGCTTAGTGTGATATTCTCCAACTCCATTGACCTTCAAACTGAGCAAACTGTTTTTGATCTCTGGTCCTTGCCTACTTTTATTGATGCTTCTATGAGGGTAGTGCCCTATGAGCAAAGCAATGTCTCTATGAAATGAGGGAAGATAAAACCTCCAAACCATAAATGCACAAAACCATTTCCTTGTAAACTGCAAAAATATCACTTAAAATTTTCAAATTTGTAGTATCAATGTTATCCTCTGGTCATTGTAATAGAAAAATCTTGGAAAGACTAAAGAGAAATATGAAATTCTATTATATTTTTCCTACTGAGTATCTCTAAATCAAGTATCTCTTTGCTCATAGAAACAGCATTGCTGTCAAACGACACTGTGGTCCATCCTTTGTCCATTAAGGCAAGAGGAGCATTTGTCAAGTAAGAAAGTCTTTATAAGGAAAATGCAAAATAACTCTTCCTTTTTGACTTAATTTATTGGAGGGGAAAAAAGACCAGAGAAAGTGAAACAGACAGGAAGGAAAAGAATGAGGAAGTTTTGGGTGTAGAGGTAGAGAGGAATGTGGACTCTGATCTAAAGCAGTTGAGCCTACTCACTCAGAAATCAGAACAAATAAGGGAACACAGGGACACTCAAGCCTTGCTTAAGGCTAGCTTTCACTTAAGCAGTGGCTCCCCTTTTGCTTGTTGGAGGTGGGATTATTCCAGCAGTATGGTTCTTAAAGATGTCATAGCTCATCTTCTCTTCCTGGCTTCCCTTTATCCACCTCTATCCATCTCCCTTCCTCCAATTGCTTCCTTCCTTGAACCACCAGCAAGGGCAGAGGCCAGATTGAATTGGCTTCTGTTGCTTGTATAACCTGATGGAGCCATCTTGTAAAAGAAATTGTTTTTAAATCATCATAATGACTTATACATTATAAAGCTATATTCAGGAGTAGATCTAATTCCGAGGACTTCAAGGTCTATACAAAATCTTTTATTGAGATGGCAAGTGGGGGGCTGGGGTTGTGGCTCAGCAGTAGAGAGCTTGCATAGCACATGTGAGGCACTGAGTTTGATCCTCAGCACCATGTTTAAAAATATGAATAAAAAATAAAGGTATCGTGTCCATATACAACTAAAAAATATTTTTTTAAAAAA
The DNA here is from genome assembly GCA_028644305.1 of Xerus rutilus. Classification (NCBI taxonomy): domain Eukaryota; kingdom Metazoa; phylum Chordata; class Mammalia; order Rodentia; family Sciuridae; genus Xerus; species Xerus rutilus. The sequence goes on from CM053399.1 coordinate 120,352,325, forward strand.
GATGGCAAGTGTTTTTTTTATTTGAGCTTAATAAAGTAAGAAAATAGCTAAACTTGGCAGCTTAGTTTAGCAACTCTCTGACCTATGTCTGGGAATTAGCTGGGATATTTGTCATCAGAGCAGTTGTACATAGTTAATAAAAACTAACCCACTAAAGCAAAAAAAAGAAAAAAAATCTTTCCTTAGTCTTTTAGTAAAAGGTGACTTAGGTTATTGAAGGATGTGAGAAAGAGGATGGAGGCTTCCAGTGTCTTTGTTTCTGACCTTGCACTACCATGCTAGTGACGATAAAAGACATGGGGGTCATATGCTGGAGAGCCCTCAGGAACAATGTTACATAATCAAAGCATTTTATGTCAAAATTGTACTATTATGGGTAAATACAATGATAACCATGCATTCAATTCCTGTGTGCAACGGATATGTAATCTATTAGAAAACTTTTGAGACGGTCTTTATAGAGTCAAATTCACATAAGCTTTATGTGTAGGTTCTAGATCAGAACATAAATCCAAATGTAGAAAGCCATTCTACTTCAGCTAATATTCATCAGTCATCTCCTGTGAGCACCTTATCCAGTAAATGCATGACCCTTAGATATGGGCTTTATTATCTCTATTTAATATATGAGGACAGTGTAGATTGCACACATTAAGTGATTGAGCCGAATTCCCGCAGAAAGTGAGTGAGTGAATCCATATAGGAATTCAAAGCTTAGATGCAAAAGACAAAACCCCTTTCCATTTTATAACAGGATCTTTGTAAGGAAATATTTATCAATGTTCAGGTGCTTGTTACCTAAGTCCTCCTTTAATCTCCAAAAGCAGTGGTTCTGAAAATTTGGTAGGTATGAGAAATACCTGCAGACTTGGTAAGACTATAAAGCCCATGCCTGGTCCTTCTTTGATGAGCTTGTGGTCTGTGTTTCTCATTAGCCTCCAGCAAAATTTTATAACCACCAGTCAAAATCATTTGTGTTATAGATGTTCTACGGAGGTTAGTAGTTTGCTCCAAAGCGCAATGCCAATAAGTGGAGCCAGGAATCAACTCAGTCTCTTCCAGTGTCTTTGTTTCTGACCTTGGACTACAATGCTAGTGAAGATAAAAGACATGGAGGTCATATACTGTTCTATGGGAGGACCAGTCTTCATTACTGAAGAAGATGGAAGAAATAGTATGATTGTTGATTGACATTTTCAAAGAAGGTCTTGATTCTCCATTAGCCAGAGTTGATTTGTAAATAACGTGTTCAATGTGTCAGTGTGACTATGAATACTTTAAATGCTCTTCTCTTCTTTCTACATCTATTCATCTTTTCCTTTTGCTTCTACTCTTGGATTCACTTACATTTTGGTCTAAGTATATTCATTCATTTTCATGAGATTCCTTACTGCACATTCCTTACTGTGTCTGTCCATACATGAGTTTGTTTGAGTCTTAAAGTTATCTCCAAAAAGTATATAAGAGGCAGGGATCCTGGGGTGGACGTTTAAGAAGGAAGATTGTCTCTACCTCTTTTTAAAACTTCTTTCTGGAAAGCATCTCAGTTAAAGAGTAGCCAATTGTTCCTGATAGTTCCTGCTAATCTAAATAGTATGATCCATTTGTCTCAGAGATAAAAATCAAACAATATCCAAAAGGAAGCTGAAAAGAGTATGTAGTAAAATTTTAGAGGAAAAAAACCCTACAGGTTGAAAGCAAAATATACCAAGAGATTCCCTAGGGCTTCTGACTGATTCTCTTTAGAACAGAGAAAGACAAATTCATTTTTTTCAAGTAGCAGATTTTGGGGTGGAAACTACTCACTGAAGTCAGGTCAAACCATAATCATATCTGTTATCCAAAGAGTACAGCAAGTTCTCAGGTACCTGTAATTCAGGAGAATAAAACTGGAACCAGATGTTCACTTGGTACAGTCCAGCACCCCTGGTCCTCTGCAGTCTGACAGTCTGCCACCTTTAAGAAAACATTCCCTGCCTTTCAACATCAGCCTGTGCATCACCAAAATCTTTGGACCCTGGGAGTACCCCCAGCCCAGGACAGCTACCATACTGATACCCACTCACATTTCCCCTTCACTACATAATGGTTCTCAAATCCCATTTCTGTATTTGTTGTACGGAAACTGTAGACATCATAAAATGCTCATCATTTTAAAAAGCAGTCTTAAGTAACTTTCAGCTGCGGTGGTATGCAGACAGAGAAAGTTCTGTCCCTCGTGGAGATAACCACTCTGCCCTTGCCTCAGGTATTAAATATGCACAGGTACTTCCACAACACAAAACAGTCATCTTCCCTCCTCTCTCCATTTCTTTCCCCAAACTCCTCATTGGTGACGCTTCATTCACCCTTGAGTCTTAGCACCCACGCCCCCTCTTCTGACAAGCCTTCCCTGACCACCTTTATGGAAACAGGTCTGTGCCTTGGTATTCAAATCGTTTCATGTTTGTTTGTTTGTTTGTTTTTTCATGCCCATTTATTTTACACGTCATTATATATTTCTTGTTTGGATTACTTCCTTGTTGTCTCTTTGCCCTCCCACACTGTGACCACTTAAACGCAAGGAGCACCCCATCACTTAGCAGAGCACTTAGCACATGGTACATGCTCAAGATCTATTTGCATTGGTGGACCAGCAAGAGCAAGGGATTGAGATGGACTCAGTTTCTTGTCTCCCTGTCCACTGCTCTCCAACCATGCTGTGTTGATAGTCCCATGAATCCCAACATGCTTTTGGAAACGCTTAATAAAAGTAACATAGTCTGATGATGAGGAACATCAACTCAATCCTTGTTTTGCTATTTTGTTGCTTAGTGAGTGGGGCAAAATGTTTTACCTCCTCCACCTGAGTTTTCTCATCCATCTACTGGAGATGATAATAGCAGCTACTTCAAAAGATTGTAACTAGCCTTAAATAATTTAGTACACGTTATATACTCTTACCAGAGGTTGAGTATTATTCCTCATGAAACAGTGTGAAAAGCTCCATCCAGGAATGCAAAAATCTGCAGGAATCCTAACATTTTGGATGGTTTAAGTCACCCAACTGGGAGCCACTATTGTTTTAAATTTGCGAACCTAAATTCCTCACTTCTGTATCAATTACTGTAATTTTGGAGAATCTGTCTCATCAAGTGGAATTCCAAAGGAATATGTATTTCCATGCCCCCTTCACATTTCAAGAGTTACATTTTGTTATTAGCAGGATTAATTAATTTCACCATCAGAAGAGTATGTGAGTGAAAGGGGCTTCCCCAGGGCGGGAGCATAAGTGAATAAAGATGCTTGGGAAAGGTTGTAACAAACCTATTGCATAATTCAGCACTTAATTTAAAAGATTGAGCTGTCTCTCCTTTAGATTTTGTATTCTATTGCCCCATATAAATTTTAATTGGATTTATCTTAGGAAATTTCTCTTTTCAATCTTTCACTTGCAAAATCAACGCTTATGGGTACATATGAGCACTATAACCCAATTAGGGGTTTGTTGATTTATCTCAGGAACTTGTTCCTTGCAGCATTAAGGTAAATCTCATTGCTGGTGTGCAGGTCCTGCATTGCTGGAAGCAGTTAGGTTGAGGAATATATGTGCTAATATTGAAATCAGATGATAAGTCATTAATCCTATCAAATCATTAGCATATGTGAGGAGAGGCGAGGAAAAACTCTTGACATCTGGGAGAAGTTTCAGGGGCTGTCAGGTTATCAGCAGCAATAGTGGGTGGACTTTTTTTTTTTTGGTACTGGGGATTGAACTCAGGGGTACTTGACCACTGAGCCACATCCCCAGCCCTTTTTTGTGTTTTCTGTAGAGACAGGGTCTCACTGAGTTGCTTAACACCTCGCCATTGCAGAGGCTGGCTTTGAACTCGCGATTCTCCTGTCTCAGCCTCCCTAAGTGCTGGGATTACAGGCTTGAGCCACCGCACCTGGCTAGTGGATGGAACTTCTTACTGTGATTGAAAAGTTGTCATAAAGACAGAAACAATTGGTAAAAATTCTGAGGAAGAGTAAGGAACTAAAACAATTTGGTAAAGAAAACCATTCTCATTCTTGGTGTTTCTTAATACTCTTCCAGTCCTGTCTTCCCATCCTTCCCTAGTTGCTTTGAAATTGAAAGCCAGCATTTGTTATGCCCACCTTTCACAGAGGAGAGTGGCTCTGAGAAGCAGATGTATTTCAACACATAACCAGTTTCATAAGGTATTCCTGGCACAGCGATCACATTTTACCATGTGAACCACAAAGAAATAAATGTCTAATGGTGGAATTTCAGCTGCTGAAATAACTCAATAGAAGGAAAAGGAAATGATATTACTGATAATTGGTCACATGTTCTGATAAGAAGAGGGTGAGAATGAAACATTACCATTTAAAGAATGTTTAAAGGACAAGAAATCTGAAGGAGGAAAAAAAACAGAATCAGCAGAGAGATAGAAGGTGAAACCAAGATTAAATAGAGACATATTCACCCAATGTAGAGACAGCATCAAAGAGGAAGAGGCACATGGCATTGGCAGATGACAAAGGACTCAAGGTAACAAAGTATGTTGTGAAATTGGTAACAAGGAGTCATTGACTACCTTAAGGAGAACAGGCTTGAGACTCAGCCAAGTGAGAAGGGATATGACCTGAGGAAGTGGAGAGGACATGGACCAACCACATGGCTTCAATTTGTTCTTTGCAATCAATCCAGATGTCTAGTGCTGGAAGTAGCCTCGCCCAACAGCTGAAACTTGAGGCAAAAATCCCTGAGCACACTACTCCCTCTGCTCCAGCCCCAGGTTCCCAGGTCTCGCTGCATCACAATGAAGGTGCAGCCTCCCATGTCCTGTTTCCCATCCCAGCAGATCAAGAAGTCCTAAAAATGTTCCTCCCACATCTGCTTGTTAATTAGACCACATATGCTGGGCCTCTGCATTGGGAAATGGGTTATTACAAAAAGTGGCAAATTAGAGCATAAATCCTCAGAAATCAAAGCGGTCAGTGTTCAGAATTTTATTCAATTATATGTGTTGTTTACAAGCTAAGCTTCCCCTTTCCCTGTCACACCAGATGCCACTTTTTGGTCTGAGAATTTAATTGACATCAGCTGATTTCTGTAGGACCTGCAGAAATCTTAAAGGATCATGAATTTAGTTGCTGGAGTTCTCCTTCCTCAGGAACTTGGAAAGAGGATTTCACAGTCAACCCAGAAGAGTCCATTTCTCTGTTTAGTGAGGGCCATATTTTCAGTCAGTCACGTTTCAAAGCTGCTTTGCTGATAAGATTCCCTCACAGAAAGTCAATGAAATAGATGCTAATTACCAGTATGTTTAATTTCTTTTAGCTCAAGAATAACAGCATTTACTTTTTATATATTTTTTATCCTTTTTAGTTATACATGACAGTCAAATGTATTTTGGCAAATTATACATAGAGTATAACATACTGTATTTAGGATTCCACTCTTGTGGTTGGACATGATGCAGAGTCACAAGAATGACAGTATTTTAAAAATGATAAAAAAATTTAAGAAGAGGCAGTCAATTAAAAGCCTTTTTTTTTCTTTATTTCCCATAGGAAAATTTGAATTACCTTGGCAACTTTGAACACTTTTGTCTATAATACCTTTGCAATGATGTTTTAGCAAGAAGGAAATTAAATATATGAAAACATTGTTACCTTTACTATTTCTAGTAAAGATTTGTATAATCTAGACCCTGAAAGGACAGTGTTCAGAGTCATATCATTTAAGGTTAAGTACACTGATGGAAGGGAAATTTTAAAAAAAAATGCCCAAAGATTCTAGCTTTTACCCAGTTATGAAAGGAAAGGAAGCTAGAGAATAGACTGGAACCTAAATCTAATTCCAAGTTCAGTACCTGTTTCTATGCTACATACCTCTCACCACTTTTAACTAGCTACTTGCAAAAACTCCTTTCATTTGGCATTATACATTTATGAAAAGATGCCATCTCATCACCTCCTACCACATGGTGAAGTCCAATGACATGTACAACAAAACAAGTTCATTAGTTCCTGTAAAACTATTTCCAGTTCATGGCACATTCTTCATTGTGTTCATGTTAAACAAAAGTATAAGGTATTTATGTAGTAGGCTGAGTTTGCCTCAGAAGTTTTTTCTGATTGCAGAGATTGAAAATCAGTGATCAGCCATGAATCTTTTGTATGGTCTGGGGATCTGAGTCTGGAAGGTCTTGACAGATGTGAGTGATTGCAGAGAAATGTTACCAAATTGCCTCTTCAGTGCCAAAGCCTACAGTCAGCTGAGCTGTGTCCAAATGAATCTGATCCAAGTTCACTCTTACCTACGGGGACAGTTCTCCTGAGCAAAGAGCATGTATCCTATTGAGTCATAATAAAAAGCTATTGACTGAGTCAAAAGAGCTGTGGGCATGGGAAGATAAAGCCCTCAGACTCCTTCCTGAGGGATAAAAACTAGCTTTTAGATCATCTGACTCCTTATCCAAAACACCCAGCAGCCTGGTAGGGATCAAATTGCTATCAGTGGTGATTTCTACACATAAATAAAACTCATTTATGAAAGGGTGTGCTAATGAAAGGAAGATTTTTAAACATTGGCCAAAGGTTCTAGCTTGTACCCGCTTGTGAAGAGAAACTAGAGGATAGACTAGAACCTAAATCTAATTCCAAGCTCAGTCTGTTTCTTTCACCTCTCTAACCACTTTTAACTTTAGCTCTGCTAACCCATTGGTGGTTTCTGAAAAAAATCAATTGCCTTCCAGCTGAAGTTTCCCATTTATGCTAACACAGCCTGAATTTTCTTATGTGGTTCCAAAGGGTTAATAAAATGAAACATTCTGTCCAGAGCTGTAGAATACAGAACCCCATATTTAGCCAATGTTTTACAGAAGGTAGAAATAATTCTATCCCTTCAAGGAAAATTATTTGGCTTCATGCAGAATTTAATGAAGGGAATTGAGTGAAGTTTTTTGTTTTGATTTAGAAATCCTTAAAAATTAAATCAATTTGAAGCAAGACTCTTGCTCAAATCCAAGAGTGGTACACTTATTTATTTACTTACTCATTTACTATATTTGTTGAACTTATAGTACATTTTTGCTATATAATCATTTTAAAACCTTTGAGGCTAAAACCTGGACATTAGAAAGTTACTTCCATGAAATAATCACTCCCAAGAAAGTGCTCTCACCTGTATTTTGCTGGCAAAGCTAATCCTATTGCTCAAGCAAGGCCAGAGGTCTTTGGCATTATCAGAAAGCATTTGATAGAAAGAAAGTGTATAAATTCACAAATATTCATAGGCCTTGTTTTCTGTCAGTGACTAGACAACAAATACTCCTTGCAGCTTTCATGTACAATGGAGTAAATGTGGGAATGGGTAACTGACTTGAGTGAATGGTATACCAAAAGATATTTTGTGGAGCATTTATCATGCCTGAGGGAGAAAAAAATCTGTCATCATTTTCTAAAAAGTTCATATATATAAACAAGATCATATTTAAGCCTAATCAACAACATATATTTAATGTCTACCTATTCTTGGAATCATGCTAATTATTAAATATAGCTACTTTGTCAGGGTTCTTGGTATTCAGTAGCCCAGACAAATATATAGGACACACATCAGTGAGTGAAGGAAAAACTATTGCCTTTTTTTTTTAATCTATAGGCCAAGGTTAGGTATGTTTGCAGGCAGCCTGTAATCTGTGTCCGGTTTCACATGGTATCATTTTCTAAGTGATAAACATCACAGGTGATTATGCAGGTCAGCCTTGTTATTTAAAATATCTCCACAATTCATTCTTTCCCTCTTCCAACACCATGATATTAAACACCAATGGTAGCTCTAGCACCAGAGCAGGCCCTGACAGTGTGCCAAAAGGAAACTGAGTCCTTTGCCTCTTATATGCTTAAAATCCAAGGCAGGAGGCAAACTGATGAGCAACTTATTAAATCCAACCTAGTGCATATTGCAATGGAGGAATGTTCAAAGTTTCAGAGAGTTGTAAGCCTAGATAAGAGAAAAAAACCAAGTGCCTAGAGAATCAGGGAAGTCATACCAGAAAAGGCAGTTGCCACTGGGTGCAGGGGGCTTCATGAGGAGGGGAAGAGAAGCAGGCAGTGGAGAGGTAGGGGCTGGAACAAGGTGAGACAGAGGTGGTGGTACAGGTACATCCACTGAGGAAGTGACAGAAGACATGCCTGAGAAGTAGCTTGGGGTGTGCCTGTGAAGAGCTGCTAAAAATGTCCACTCTGATCTCTGCTGTGATTTCAATATGTCCCCAGGTTTTTTGTTTTGGACACTTAAACCCCAGTCAACAATGTCGAAAGGTGGAATAAAGTGTAAAAGGAGATTAGGTCATGAAGGCTCTGCCCCAGGAATGGATTGATGTCATTACTCCAAGAGTGGGTTAGTTACTGTGAAGGTGGGTTCCTGGTGAAAGCAGGATTGTGTCCTTTCCCACCCTCTTGTATATGCTCTCTGCTCCCCATACCTTCTCCACGGATGGCATAGCACAAAGGTCCCCCCCAGATCTTGGATTGCCCATTCTCCAGAATTATAAAAAAGGAATCTCTGTTCTCTATAAATGTCCCAATCTCAAGTGCTCTGTTATAGCAGCACAAAATGGACTAAGGCATTCTTTAATAACTTTCTGCCATGGAAAAGCCCCTTTTTACAGCAAACATCTCATCTACAGAGTCTCTAGAGGCAAAGGAATCATTTTTTCCTGGTCATTCCATGGCACTATTCATCAAATCAAAGGTCCTAAGGACAAAGTCCAGCACATTCTTCTGTTAAGTTTTCCATAGCAATGCCTCAGCTATACACCTCCTCATTGAAAACAAGTGGCAAAAGAGGAGTCAGCTTTTACTCTGAGGAAAAGGGAAGCATAATTACAGTAGGCATTTTGTGTTACAGAATCCTGTTTAGTTCTTTCTACAGGTCCATGATGGCAGGAATTATTAAATCCCCATTTTTAGGATGAGAAAACTGATGCTTAGATTAGTTGGCCCTAATTCACTACCATACTAGTTTTGCAAGTTATTCTGAAAGTATTTCAGGCAGGCATTTTGCATGTATAATACTTATTACACATATTGTGTTTTTATCTTCACAACTGTTAGAGTTCATATTTTATTCCCATTTCAATATACAGAAGCTAAGGCTAAGTAATTCTAAATAATTTGCTCAGGGCAGAACTGGGATTTGAAACCTAGTTCACTTCAAAGCCCCATTTTTTTCCTATAAAACTGTCACTTATGCTCATATTCTCCAGAGTCTAATGACCATGCAGCTCCAGTCTTTTTTTTTTTTTTTCCTTTTCATTCAGGGAGAATAGAGTGCCCACAATCAGGTCTTGCAACCTGGGAGCCGAATGAAAAGCTCCCCTGGGACATCCTCTGACTGGCCTATATTTATCACAGAATGGAAATTGGCATGGTTGTCTTTGGTGATCTAACATTCTTAGGTCACAACCCATTTCTTCTTCCTAATGCTATACTCAAATTTTGTATGGATGTTACTTCTTTGCACTGTAATACTAAAAGATATTCAAATGTGACCTGAGTAGGATGGCCGCTTAAATTATTGTAAGCCATTCATTTCTAATTTGTGTGTCATTTTTAAAAACAAGAAAGCTTTGAGATAAGATAGGAAACTACTAAATGCTGATAGATGAAGGTCAGAGAAGGTCTCACATGGAGCACATGAAGAAAGTAGGTCTGGGGAGTCACAGTGATAAGCACTATGACTTTCTCTAATTCTAGAAGGAAAAAAGTTCTAACATGGTAATTCTCTCAGCTTTCTGCTACTAAGCTAATCCCTGCCTTCTTCAGCTCCTGCCCTCCCTTGTTTTGTTTATCATGAGAAATTACCTTCCTCCTCTCTAAGTCCAATTCTGTACTTGTGTTTGAAATTTACCTTCTCCTCCTTCTCAGGAACATAAGATGATGAATTATACCTTTTCTGTCCTTCATATTCACTTATCTTTTTCAACTAAAGTTCTTCTCTTCAATATTTGTGCTCCTGCTTTACAACCATTTTTTAATCCCATTTGAGGTCTTATATCCTCCTTCTGCTATCAGCATCTCTTGGTCCATTTTCTGTTGCTATAACTAAATATATGAGACCGTATAATTTATAAAGAAAAGAGATTTATTTCTGTTCATGGTTCTGCAAACTGGGAAGTTCAAGATCAGGCACCTGTATCTGCTCAGGTTTTGTAAGGATCCAATGTTGCTTTGGCTCATGGCAGAAGGAAGAAGGGAAAATAGGTGTGTGCAGAAGAAAGAAGTCACACTCCAATGATAGTTAATGCATTCACTTGAGAAAAACATGTATTGATTCATGAGAATTCCACCCCTCCATCAAAACACCCCTCATGAGGTCCCACCTGTCAATGCTGTAGCACTGAAAAATTAGGCACCCACATAAGTGTTTGTGGGGATAAGTTACATTCAAACCATAGCACCTCAACTCTTTTCCATCATAGCAAAACTTCAGAAATCCTCATCTGTTCTTGCTGCTGCTTTTTCTCATTGCTTCTCATACATCAACCCATCTGGCTTCACCCCACTCCACAGACAACTTTTAGCCTATGTCCTCCATGTCACTGTTTTCAGCCCTTGCCTCACCTTCTTGGAGTGCTTGCTCTCTGATCTTGAATTCTATTTTCTACACTGTCCTGGTTTTTTCCCTACTGCTCTGGGCATTTAGCTACATTTGAATCCTTGTCCTTAAACATAATAGTCCCTAAAATCTCAATCCAGACCCTCTTCTTACCCTTCGCTCTCTCCCTAGGCAATTTCATCTGGATCCACCAATACAGGTCTTATCAATAAATCAAAGATTTCCAGATTGACCATCTGCACACTGAACACATTTTTTGGGTCCATATCACACACTTGACTAGACATCTCCAACCTAACACCTCAAATTTAGCAAGTAAAGACTGAATGTGTGATGTTCTCAACTAATTCTTCACCTCTTCTAAACTTGACTATCTTATTTTCTTGTTTCACTTTCATCCTAATTTATAAACCAAGAACAAAGAGTCTTTTTGGAAGTCATCCTCTCCTGGGTACCTCATATCAACACATCGCCAAATCTTACTGATCTAACCTCTGAAATATATCTCAAACCCACATATTCCCCACCATCTCATCTCCTAACCTAAACGAAAATATCTCTAGCCTAAAACGTAATAATACCCCTTAAATCGCCTTCTTACATTCACCACAGATTTTTCCAGCATGGTCCACTCTCTGCAGCCATAGTTTTGACTGTCCCCTACTCAAAAATTCTTCAGAGGTATCCTGTAGTTCCATTAGAATAGAGATGAGAGACCTAATAAGCCCCTTCTACCACTATCAAGTCAACTTGGCTCCTTTCAAGATATCATTCCTACCTGCTACAGGACCTTTGCACATGCTTTTACATTTGACTTGTTAATCTCTGATTTCTTCTCTTGACCTAACTCTAGATCAGAATGCATTGTTTAAACTCTCTTGGACTTTATTTCCTTTGTTCAGAACATTTTATCCCTGACTCTTATGACATATCTAAACATCTGGATATTTATATTCCTGTCTCTGCCATGAGTCTGTAACCTGCATGTAAGCAGAGAATGTAGATGTGGTTGTTCTTCATTCTATTTCCAGTGACTAGTATAGTACCTAGAACATAGAAATGCTCAGTAAAACCTTGAGACAGGCACTCTAGAAAGAATGAAGGAGGGCATGTGTGTGAGACCCTCTTCCTCACTCCCTCACCTTACTCCTGTTATGATCAGTCCAAAGAAACAACAGTGGATCCAACAGGAAGGTTGGCAATCATGTAATGATATGAAACAGGTGTAGAGAAGCTAGGCACCCAGAGCAAGCTTGAAGTCTTCTCTGTTTTTCCCAGGCCTAATTCTGGATTCATCTAATGTGATAATGATATTCTCCTTTCATATCATCTTAGATGATGGATGGTAGACATCATCTTGGCCCTTCTTTATTACTCCTGGGTCTTCCAGGACTCGGCACACACTGATGTTGTCCTGTGCATTCTGAGAATGTCAGTACACTCATGAAAAGGTTTTGATAAACCCATGTTGAGGACAGATGAGAGAAGGACCCTTTAGTACTGAACTTGTTGAGAAAGCACAAGAGGTCAGAGAATGCAGTGGTGTGACTTCCTTCACCTCAGCGCTGAGTTTAGAGAAAGTGTGTGTACACCAGGCAGGCCACTCAATCATAGACTCATTGTTCTAGAAAAACACACACACATCAGTGACAGGCACACTCCAAGAGGCACACTCCATTAGTTCTGCACTAATTCAAAAAGCATGGTTGACAAGTTTTGTCATTTGGAGAAAATACCATCTTTCACCTTCTTCGATTGTTTTCTTCCATTCTTCCAAGCTGTAAAACAAATAAAATCACAGAAAACAAAAACACTGAAATGGTGAACAATCCTGACTTTTATTTCTTTGAATGATGTTTTTTCTTCAAACTTCATTTTGTTGTTCTTATTTGAAAGCTGATGGGATCCATCTTTGGATATAGCTCTATTTTCTGGGTTGTCTCTAATCAATTTCAGCCAAGCTTTCTAACCAAGAGCTCATATTTGAGAAGCCATTTCTTATTTCTTAATTTCTAAGATCTTTTCCTTGAAGTGCATTCTGAGCACACTGCTCTTAACATTACATAAACTTTGCATATTTTGTCCTTGTTTCTAAAATGCACTCAGAACACAGAAGATTTTAAAATTTACCCTTGTTCTCTACAAATAAAAATTCTACTAATTTTAAATTATTCTTAACACTTATGGCTTGTATATGCATGTAAATGCAATTACTTTGGATAATTACCATTATGTCATAATCCACACCAAAGGTAAGTTTCTACAGAGTCTGAACACTGTCTTCCCAAGATTGCATGCTTTCTGTTACTCTTATGTAACTCATAAAGGATAGTAAAAAGAATTCTTTTAAAACAATCACCTTTTGGAAGAAAGTAAATATTATGCTTTTTTAACCAATCCAGAGCTTGGAGGATACTTTATTGGAACTCCTCTCTTTTAATTCATCTACATTTGCTCAGCCTTGATTATTGCATTTACTAAGTGAGTGTGTGCATTACATCTTTCCTTCAGCTACTCTCTGTTGCTTTCCTGTTCTCTCAAGCTCCACATCTCAACAAAACACTCTGGTAAGGTTTTGCTTTATTTATATGAGATATTTAAAATAGCATTCCCCTCCACATCTCAACAAAACACTCTGGCAAGATTTTGCTTTATTTATATGAGATATTTAAAATAGTATTCCTGTCTTTGCCAAAAGTATTTAAGGACATCACTCTTTCTATGGGAGGTAATGAAGCTTAAAACACATTTCATTCCAAGAAAACAGTCACAGTCATGTTCTAGGACATTGCTGCTCCTTGATAACTCCACATTTCACATCATAACACCCCCTAATATGACCTTAACAGGACAATGTAGTGCTTGACTTCATCCTAACAATTAGGATGTGGGCTCAAATATTAAAATATTGTAGCTTAAATGTTGAGATTTAAATGTGTAAAATAAAAGAGGTCAATAACATGCATTTCTGCATCTTTTAATGATGAAAAGCCAATTATAAGAAAAGGTAATGAAAGATGATGAGAAGTACAGAAATTCACCCAGAGAAACAATTTTCATAACACTGCTGAATCCTGCCAACAGTTGCTCACATAGGATCTTACATAATCTGCCTTAAGTGATAACATAGACAATTTCCTGAGATTTTGAGAAACATAATGAATAAATTGTCACTGTGTAGTACATGCTGTCAGTGTAAGGCACTATGGCAGGCACTTTATACACGTGACTCTATTTCTAGCTATTGCGTTTTACCACTCAACCCTGCCCTCCACTATCTCCTGTGGATTTCTTCATTTCTCCAAACAGAGGGTTGTAGAAAGTCAGAGTGGGATGCCCAAGACATTGCTTCCCAGTTCCCCTACATACACCTGTCGGATTGGTGCTTTCTCTTGTGTTGTTCTCTGAACCTCAGTGGCTTTATAGAAAAAATGCGAATACAAATATCTACCTTATAAAAATTGTTGGGAAGAACCAACCATATTGTATGCATCTTAGTGGTTGATACATAAGATTCCTCAATTTCTTTACCTTCTAGCAGTCAGGCTAAAGAGCTAGAATTTTGAGCTCTAATCCTAATTTTACATACAGAATAGAGGTTGGTGACATGGAAGGCAAAAGTGTCCTTTAAAAAGAGAAAAATATCTGTTTAATTATGTTCATGTCCATAGAGAAGCTCTTGGTTAAGGTCAGAGACCTGTGCCAAAAACAGTGGAGATACCATGTTTCATGTTAAGGATAGAATTTCCCATTGTCAATACCAGTAATCAAGAGACTCTTCAAAGAAGTAGCAGAACCTAGAATTTCAGATAGGAAGATGAAGAACACATGGCTTTGGAAAATACAATTTATCGTGTGGCTTAGGCTCTAAATACATAAAATATTAAGGAGATTAAACAGTGGGCCCCCTTATCTGCATCTTTGCTTTCCATAGTTTCAGATACCTCTGGTCAACTGTGGTCTGAAAATATTAAGTGGAAATTCCAAAAACATAAGTTTTAAATAACTTTTATTATAGTATGAGATTATAATTTCTCCATTTTATTGTTGTTAATCTCCTGCTATGTCTAATTTATGTATTATACCTTACCATAGATATATATGTACAGTAAAAAAAACAAAACAAAACTTGTATATGGAGAGAGTTTGGTACCCTCTATGGCTTTAGTCATCCACCAGAAGTCTTGCAATGTAGCTCTTAGATAAGGGGGCACTACTATATTTAAAGAATGAGGGGAAAAAGCAATATTTAAAGTCTGTTGAATGGAATTTAGTCACCAACTAAATAGCTCAAAAGGCTACTTTTCACAGTTTAGGAAGATGACTTGGAAAACCATGAGAATGTAGAGTCCTTTTTGTCTCAAATATGTACTGAGTCTTTCCTGGACAGTGGAGGAAGCAATGGTTGGCTGGTATAATGGAAATTATAATCAATTTCATTATTGATCAACCATCATGCTGTATCAGAATAGAAACCAAGGGCTTTTTGTAGTGACAGCTTGGTCATAAGTAACAGAAGCCCATCCCAAGTAGATCCTAGAGGAGGTGGCTAATGGTCAAGGCAACCTCTCAAACAACAAGGGTAAAGAACAGAGGTCAGCTGGGAGTTCCTCTGCTCCACAGACATTGAAGGTCAATGTCATGAAATTCCCATCACTCAGTAAACATTGGTAGTCAGTGTCACTCCACAGACATTGGTCGTCATGTCACCAGAGTCCCACTGCTCCATGATGTCTCAATTATATTCTCTGTGCCCTTGAGATTACATTATCAAGAAAAGCACCATAATTAGCTATACTTAATCTCTAGACATATTCCCTTAGAAAATCAGGTTAGCATGCCGTTCTCTCACTGTGGCCAGAGGGTCAAGACCACCTGTATAAAATCTGACTGTCCCTAGGATCCCTTTATCAAGACTAGGAGAGAGAAGACAATTTTTAACAAGAGGGGAGGTGAGTGGTCTGTTCAGACAAGGCCAAGTGTCACTAGTCGAGCTTTATGGCCTGAGGTTCTACAGTCTATAAACCACATGGGTATTATCTATACTTTACAGATGGAGAAACAGGCTCCATGAGATCAAACCTTTCACCCAATGTCACATTTCTAATAAGTTCCAGAGATAGTATTTGATTCCATATCTGTCTCTCTGTTCCCAAGCCTATGCTCTTTGTTTTGTCTACTACCTAAATATACAGATGGTCTGCAAAGGAGTCATAGGAACTCAAAGAATTAAAGTCTCCAAAATAGCCTCCGTACTTGCAAGCAGTGTATACATGGGTAACATGGAGTCAGGCAGTTGGGTTCTTTGTCTTGCAAATTCAAGGAATAAAATCCGTAGACACAAGGTAATAGCAAAATAGCAGAATAGGAAAAAAGCAAATCTCCCGGAGTGAAGAGACCCCAAGAGAGGGATGCCAACTGAGGTCCATTTTCTAGGGTTTTTTAAAGGCATATCTGATGGCCCAGCATAGGTGATTGGTGGGGTGAGGGATTCCAGCATGAACCACTCAATTTCAAGCTCTGAGCTTAAGAAGCCAATCAGAAGTGCATAATTGCGATTGGTTATTTACATAACTAAGAGGATGGGCCTTGGCTGGTGAATTTTGATATATTAGAGGAAGCATTTTGGGTAGGGGTCTGCCTGTTGTTGGCTATTGCTAAGGGTAAGGGCTGGGATAACTAAAGAAGGGCTGCTGTGGTTGCAGATGTGAGGAACAAAGGAGGTATTCTAGGTCAGAAGAAGGCATTGTGGTTAATGCTGACAGTGAACAGCAAGTCACAGGATGTCTTTCAGAACTGCTGGCTCCTTTAAGATTGGCATGATGTCCCCCTCCCCTCCTGTCCTTCTCCAAGGCCCTTATTTAGGCTGCCTAAGGGAGATCTATCTTCCTGCCTCACATGGACTTGGAAATGAGATGTCTCAGGGAAGCTCTTCATAAAGAATAAATATTGCCTATAGGTAAAATTGGAATTCTTAACTAGTAAGAAGTGAGAAAGCTTAACTTGAGTTGAAAATAGGCAGGAAAAAGCCTGAATTAGGGAGAGAATGGACAATACTGAAAGGGAAAAAGGCCCAAGTCAATTGTGCCCATCTCTTAGTTTTGCCATAAATCACCCAGCTGGCAAGGCCTATCAGATGCTGTGACATGGCCAAATCTTTTTTTGAACAAAATGAGCCACTCTAGACTGTGCCCATGCCCAAGGGAAATACTGAAAGAATACAGAAGTAAAGTATTCACAAAGTCCTTACAAATAGCAAAGATCATTTATACCAACCATCACAAACTGGTGATCCAAAAAGTATGTACAACATATTTTTTACTCTCTTCCAATTCCTCTATCCCCATGAAATAAAATCAATGCACTTTTCTAATTTACAAAATTAAATTGAAGTCTTTGTAGTATCATTGAAATTCCTTTACCTTTTCTTATGCCATAAATTCCCTGAAATTTCACTCATTGATTTACATAGCTAATAGTTGTTTTGTAATGGCATTTACTAACATGGTTCAGGTAACATTCCACTGTGTCTTATCAGTGGTTTTATGTATTTGATCATGCAGAATATGATTCTATGAAAGTAAATTTAAATTTCTATAAAAATGTAAAGATATTTACTCTCTAAATTCCACATTAGATAACTTTACTCTCATCCCCTCAGCTTCCCATGAAAAGAGAACTCAAGTACAGTGAATTCAGATGCAAAGTGATGATAAAGGGGAAACAGTTTGCTATGTTGGTAAAAAAGTATAGTATAAAACCTTGACAAATAAAACTGAGCCCTTCAATTCTGACAGGAATGGAGATGTCTAGAATAAATTTTCATGTTACTTGAAGTGGAATTTCCTTACATATGCTGCATTTTCAGGTTAGCATTCAACCTTTAATTGGAAAGTTGTCAATGAAATCCAGTGCCTGCCAATAGATCTGCTCTGGAAGATTTAGTTGGTATGTTCTATGATTTCAGATCTGCAGGTTTGCTGATATCTTTGAAATTTGACCTTTCAAAAATACCTTCCCTGCATATACTCAGGGCTGAGATTGCTCACCAATTATGGTTTGTTCAAGGAGCAAAACAGCCAAGTCCATCAGATGTAGCATATGTGGAGAAAGCTAGGTATTGTAGCAGATTTCAAAACCTGCTTTAAAACAGTAGCTTACAGAAAAATGGTTCTGTTTGTTAACTTCTATTATCCAAGGCCCAGACTGGGATATGAGTTGAATTAGAAACTATCTCCTTGAAGCAGCACTACATGGGAATTAAGTTGTAGCTTTTTAAATAACATGTTTTAAGATCACAAAGAGTAGTTCAACCCCTGTTCTTGAATTCCCTCTGTAACAGATGTCCGGAACTTCCTTTGTTTTCATGAGCAGCTAGGAAATCACACAAACTCATTCATACACTAGTACCTCTGAACTTATATAATCACAGATCTTTACACATGAATATGGAAAACTTTACAATTAGGGATAGCTCACACTAAAGATGGTACAGCACTCCAACCAGATTATAATTTATTTCCTTTCTTGTCAAATTACAAATTTGAGAAGGAAACTCTTACGGTTCATCTACTTGGCAATCTCACTGACCATCCATCTATTCACCAGCAGCCTATGTATCATCTTGGTCTTCTTGAAACATGGATTACTTTTCGATGTGGATCAATGACGGTTGTTTGAAATATGCAAATTGCGGGGTGGTTTTAAAGGTGGTTCGGTTTCCTGTTTGTTTTTGATCTTTGGTTTTTCTAGACAGAACGTTTTCTTCCATCATCCTGAATGGGTGACAATGTACCTTATTGAAACTGAGCCCTCACTGGGACTGACACTCTTTTCAGAAAACTTGGACTGACCTAGTTTCCTCATTGTAGATGCTTTCTTACCCCAGGAAAGAGGCTATTCTCCTCCAAGTCCTAATTGTGCTAAAGGGGACTTCTAACCTGTATTGACAGTGAGAAATTTACCTCCCCTTGTACTGGCTGAAAGGAGGCATTGTGCTGCTGCTTTCATCTTAACATAAAATTATTATAGAAAATGAGTCATTGCTGATACCCCAGACATCTAATCTAGATTCCACTGATATTTGTTCTGTGATGTCTACCATAGAAGCAATATAAAATCCGTATAATGATGAATAATCCTTTATAACTACCCTATTGAGGATTCACCTCTGAATCCCACAGCTTCCCCAAAACATGTACTTCTAAGTCTCAAGGAAAAAGAAAAGCCTAGTTTAATACACCATTGCCGTGGGGTGGTGAGTCATCATTTACTTGCCCTCAGTACTTTTAAAAACATGTTGTTTTCATCGATACTGAGCAGACTGGTTTTATATTTGAGGGATGCTATCTCATTTTCAGATTCGATTTTGGGCCTGTGAGCAATTGCAATAAAACCAATGTGCAAAGTAGACTTCATTGAATATCCTTGAGCAACCCTGCTCACATCAATCAAGAGTTATAATTTGCTGGGTAGCGTATTTAAATGTTGGAAAAACAGCACCATCTGCTGGAAAGGGGCAGGTAGGGAAATCCATGTTAGCCAGGTACAAAATAGAAAATCTGGAGGCCAAAACTCTTGATCCACTCAGGTGTGTTTGTGCTCATCAGTGTTCACATAATTCATACCCTGAAATGACAGCAGTGGTACTTCATTGATGATGAGGTAGTGTGGTTCAGTGCAAAGAACACAGAATGAAAGCTGCTAGTTCCAGTCCTATCATCATCTTCCATCTCTGCCCCTTCCCCTTGTCGCCTCCTCCACTTTCCTCCACTTCCTCCTTCAAATCCATGCACCTTAAGGAAATCACTTTTTAAAAGCTAAGATGTCTTTATATAGATGTTGTGGTGGGGTGACTAGAGTAACTCAACTTCCTACCTCACATTAGCCAGCTTAAAAAAAATACAAAAATTAAAGTACTTCGTACCCTGTAAGTCTTATTCAGGTTTCAAGGAGCAAATATTGATGTTAGCGCATTAGACTTCAAATCAGCAAGATATGATAAAGCAGGCCTGGCAAGTACCAGAATACACTACCAGAGAGACTGCTAATCGGGAGAATAATTTGGCAACAAGAAGAAGAGCTTTAAAAACATTCATTTAGTTTGACTCAGTAATTGTACTTCTAGGAATCCATCCAAAGAAAATCATTAGAGAAATGGAAATAGATTTATGGTCAAGAGTGTTCATACCAACATTATTTATGATGTTGAAATCCTGGAAATAGAATTGACGATCATCCATAAGGAATAGTTAAATCACAGAATAGATTGTTGTGCAGCATTAAATGTCATGTTTCAAATAATGATGATACGGGAAAATAAGTATAAAAAGAAAAGATAATCAGGATGATTATAATTTTAGAAGGAAAGAGGAATCAAAGGAGGAAAAGAGATATTGGTGGACTCAGAACAAAATGTTAAACAGCAGTTAACACTAACAGCACTGTTAACATTTGGGGCTAATTCTTTGCTGTGTCCTTTGGGTTCTCCTGTGTATTAGAAGATGCCCAGCAGCAGCCCTGGCCTAACCTTTAGGTACCAGTAGCTCCAGTTTTACCCAGATATGTCAACCAAAAATGTCTCCAGAAATTACCAAACATCCTGGAGGAGAGGAGAAAAATCACCCCAGTTAACCACTGACTTAAAGAAAAGTAGTAAAAAAGAATCTATAAAACAATTTATGCTTGTACATTACTGAGCCATGCTGGATCAATAAGTTGGTTATATGAGTCAAATGGAGAATTCTGAAACTCATTCACTAGAGTCTTGCCTGAAGGAAATCCTTGGGAAGTGGATTTGACATCAGGTAAGAAAAAGTCATAAGTGATATTTCTCTGTGAACAGATAGAACAAAGGTTTTCTGACATGTGACCCTTAGGAACCTAAGTATGTTTCCTTTGTACTAATGACATTACTTTATACCCATTTCATGACAAAAGACTCAATCTCATTGCTTCTAGGTGATGAAAATTTATCTCCTCTTTATGTCCCTTTCATCATTTTAAAATGAAACAAACCTGTGTAATTGCAATAATACATGTGAACATGTTGAAAAGGATTAAATACCATAAGAATGAAAAATGCATAGCTTTTTTAAGTAACCTTTACCTTCAGATTTTCTAGTCTTTTCTGCTGACTAGTTTATCCAAATTACTAAAAAAATTAATAAACCAGAAAATTTATGGGTTCCACTTGATTATCCCTGAATAGGCACCATATTTTATCGGAAGTCCAATTGGCTACTTCTCTTGGGAAAGCCAGAGCCAGAAAGACCAATGGCTTTTACTCTTAGTGGCTATTGTTTTGGTAAGTGGATCAGTTGCACCATTTCAGATGAGTTCATGGCTGATGATCTGGGGTGAGCATGTTTAGAGAGCCTTCTCTTTCCTCAGGCCTCAAATATTACGTTCTATATAACATGCTGGTTACCTGCAAAATCTCCTTTTGTTTTTTTTTGTTTTTTTTTTTTTTTTTGAATTAAGCCACTCGGCCATGCTTTATTGGAAGGCGAGCCCTCGGACCATCTCCCCGTCCATCAGAGCAGGTCGGGAGAAATGGCACTGGATCTTTTGTGCACAGAGAATTTCAAGAACACCCGGTCAGGAAGGGGAGGGCTTGGGTACAGGAAGAGAAGGCCATAGTCCTTCCTGATGGGTCAGGAAAAC
>CM053399.1:120374107-120419082 GCA_028644305.1 Xerus rutilus
AAGTCAGGGGAGATGGGGAGGGAACGTACCTCATTTCTGTCGGTTTGGGTGGTGGAAACAGAGAGCGGCTCAGGAATTCTCTTGGTCCGAAGGGCCTGCCTCAACTCCGGTGCGGAGGAGGTTCAAAGCCCTCCCGGGTTTTCGGCACCAATTATGTAAAATTCACACGACCAGGAGAAGATGAATTAAGCCACTCGGCCATGCTTTATTGGAAGGCGAGCCCTCGGACCATCTCCCCGTCCATCAGAGCAGGTCGGGAGAAATGGCCCAAAATCTCCTTTTGAAAAAAAACCTCTTTGGAGCTTCAAGTTCAATATGGGGGAAGAAAATAAGCCTGAGACCACTTAGCTGCACTATAATAACTGAAATCAAATAAAAATGATCAACTTGTTTTCCTTTCCAATTTTTTGAAATGAGATTTTCTCACCAGTGGCATATCAGTGTGTGCCACAAGCTAAGTTAAAGGAACTGTAATAAATTTCAAAAACACTGATTTAGTAGGAAAATGGTAATCAAAGGAAAGTACTATGTTTTCAAATAGTAGAAAAAGGATATAGGCAGAGACATATAGAAGTACAAAAATGCCAAGACTACCTTTCTGCTACTTAAAATTCTTTTTTTTTTGGGGTACTGGAGATTGAACTCAGGGACACTCGACCACTGAGCCACATCCCCAGCCCTATTTTGTGTTTTCTGTAGAGACAGGGTCTCACTGAGTTGCTTAGTGCCTTGCCTTTGCTGAGGCTGGCTTTGAACTTGCGATTCTCCTGTCTCAGCCTCCCTAAGTGCTGGGATTACAGGCTTGCGCCACCGCACCTGGCTTAAAATTCTTTTGTAACAGTTTCATTAAGGTATAATTTATATAAAAACTAGTTCATTTAAGTATACCATTCAAAATACACAGGAAATTCACAGAATTGTGCACTTAGCACCAGAATTGAATTTTTTTCTTCTTTTTTTGAGGCCTAATGTCCAAGTAAAATTTTAATGGGAAAACTCATGGAGACATGTCTATAGTTGGAGACAGAATTGGAGGAGATGGTATTTATTCAGAAATGAATCTCTCAGACCAGGAAATGACCACAAAGCAATCTAGACTTGGTTCTTAGGGGTATTTGTTATCTATCTTAGGTGTATGTTATATCTATGGTAACAAATTTTCTAAAACAACATTTACTATCTAACAGTTTTCATGGTTCAGGAACCTACGTAGGCCTACCTGGATCCTCTGACTTAGCGTCTCTTCAAAGACTTCACTCATCGTGTTAGCTGGGACTGTCAACTCACTTTAAAGCTCTAGTGGGAAATGATCATTCATATGGTTATTGCCAAGATTCTGAGAGTTAGAAAGAAGCCATTCTCAATTCCTTGCCATGTGGTTCTCTCCATATGGCAACACACTACATGGCAGCTTGCTTCATCTGAGTGAGGAAGAGAAAAGAACCTGCACTTTGGGAGGCTGAGACAGGAGAATCGTGAGTTCAAAGCCAGCCTCAGCAACAGTGAGGCACTAAGCAACTCAGTGAGACCCTGTCTCTACATAAAACACAAAATAGGGCTGGGGATGTGGCTCAGTGGTCGAGTACCCCTGAGTTCAATTCCCAGTACCAAAAAATAAAGAACCTAAGAGAGAGATAGAAGAAAGGAGAGACAGACAGACGTGGACCTTTGCCCTGCCCTGTTGTAAGTGTAGTCACTCCCTGCTCTACCTTCCCTTCAAGAGTCACATATCCATTCCTCCAAATGGGCCACTTAGAGATTACTTGAGTGTATCATTTTGTTTGGGAAGAAGCAACCTCCTCTCCCTGATGGAGAAGTGTCAGAGCACCTCAGCACTCTCTGAGCATATACTGTCTCTTGAACTGTTCAGAGTAGTGGGAGTGGGAGGCTGGCTAATGCTGACAGTGACAATTTGAGCTTTTCTCTTGTTGAGTCCCACATGGATGAGCTAGCATTTCACTATACAATGTGAAGGGAGTCAGCAGTTATTTACAGCTCAGCCTTTGCGCCTCAGCAAAACTGAGGCAGAAAGCACTCTATTATTCTCCTGTTAGCCTTTAATCTAAAGGGAGTGCAGCCCAGAGAAGCAGATTATGGAATTTTATTTAAATGCATGACAAAAAACAGAATTCAAACTGGAAGGGAGAGAATAGAACAACCTGTGTACAGAAGTACAATCAATTATTTGATGAAGAATAAAATAGGCAAAGAATAAAAACACAAACTTGAAACAAATGTACTTGTTAACAAAATCAGTGTGAGAGGCAATCAAACGTTTCTAGTACTAACAAAAGTGAAATTATAGCTAGAAGGTTTTAGAGTGAAAAAGAGAGACCCCAAAGGAAAATTGGCTCAGCAACACTTGTCTGGACACAGTGAATAGGGACATTTAATTGAGTATGCAACCTGTATTTGAAGAGTCTAATAAATATAGATGCAAATATGAATATAAATATTGATCTACTACAAAACTTTTGTCAGTTTAGAGTAAAATAAGGATAAAATAATAAAATATTAAATTTTTAAACATATTTTAATAAACATAATTCATTTTAAAGTATTTTTCTGGCATAACTTGCATATTTGTGAGTCCTAGTATTTCCTTTTATTTATGAAATAGTATAGAGGGCAGATGCATGATTATTTGTATCAAGAGTTTCACTTTTTTCCTTCTAAATCTTCAGGGATTTTTTCAGATGGTGCATTTTATTACTTTTTGGCAATAATGAGTATGAAACTTTCAGAAAATATAGAGCAGCCAGAATCAGTTGTTTTACCTACATGATAAAGAGTTCTGGATATAAGTTTGGTGAGAAGACTTTAAAATGCCAAAATTACTGATATTTTAAAATGTTCTGTCATTTTCTGTTCTTGTTTCTGTTTTCCTTAGCACATTATTGTCATTTTTATTTCATTATCCCAGCAGAAACCTAATAGCCTTGTCAAAGCACTGACCTTAGCCACTAAGTAATGAAGAACCTACTGTGTAAAAGGCACACAGGCATTGTGAGGGGTACAAATATAAACCAGACACAATTGCTTCCTTCAAGATCCTTGCAATCAAATGCAGAAGAAAGACTTTTATTCCAAAAATGGTATCCTATTACACATAAAGCACAAGGGGTGAAGTAATTTTAAAAAATGACATATGGTCATTATACTTTCTGTATAATCACAAAATGCTGAGCTTTGGATGACTATCTATAATAAAAATCTTAGATATGATGGCCTACATAAGAGAAAGCTAAGTACATTCTTGAATTTGAATTTAGTGAATCCTGGGGAAGGACTGTTCTGTATTTCCAACTCCATTTATACAAGGATATCCATGTTGGTTGATAGACTGTTGAATAGCAAGTTAGACCTTCACAATTAAATACTCATCATGGATGTATATAAGTAAAAGATAAGGTAGAATATAATAAAGTAATGGACAGAATATCATATGAGTATAGAGGAATGCAAGATTAATTCTGACTGAGGAAAATAATGAGATTATATTTGAGCTAACCTTCAAAAAGATATCAAATGTACGTTAAGAGGTTGGGGTGGGTAGAAGGAGGTCCTTCCAGGTAGGGACAGTCTTCCCACTCATAAAGTCACATGAGATAGGAAATGTTTCTAGAACAGAACTGTTTGTAGCATCAGGTGCCTGGAGAAGGGTAGTGAAAGGTCAGGCTGGAAAAGGAGACACCAAGCAGTTCACTGAGAGCCTGTATCTCCATCCTAGGCACTTGGCATTTGTCTCTTAGCAAATGAGCAGTTATGAAAGGATTTTTCACTGAATGTTTTCAGAAAACAATTCTTGCAGCACGACAAAGTATACAATCAATTAATTGCAAAGGGGAGAGATGAGAAGAAAGGAAGATGGACAGGCACCCCCAATGGGTGTAAACATCCAAAGAGATGAAACAAAGATTCTTGTTTGATCATTAGCAATGGAAGTGGAAAGGAGTGGGATTGGATGGTGTGTGGATTGGATCTCTGATATAATTTTTAGTGTTATGTGGAAAATGCTGTATTAGTTCAGGGAATCATCGTATGCTTACTTCATAGGAAAAGCTAATGTTCACTGTCTTTCTATAAAGCTATTATCTCAGCATTACGTATTTGTCCTTAATTTTTTTATATATAGGAAACTTGGGAATGTATATTTTAAACTCAAAATCCCCAAATGAATCATCTTCATGCCCTAAGCTGACTTGCTGGTTGAGGTATTTTATTTTTTCTTTATCCAGTGGGTGCTTCTTTCTGAGCCATTATCCCAATTGTCTTCATTTTGTCTGCAAAATACCCAAGCCCGTCATCCCCTTCATTAGTTGAAAACAGATGGTTTTGCTGCACTGCTTTTTATTTTCAAAATAACTTTCTATTTTACTCTGGAGAAATGAGGGAAGGAAATCCACACAGGAAGGAAGAATCACAGGCTCATTCACATCTTACTCCTAGAACAGAGAAAATGACAGATCCAGAAATGCATGACCAGATAGATGGTCGGTCCCAACCCAATGGTATTTCAAAACAAAAGCAAACTCTATTATCTTGAAATGGAACTGGTATTGTAAATGTACCATTTTCTTCAAGACCAAAAATCATTAAAGTACTATATCCTAATGACACTTCCTTCCCTGAGCATCTAAGTGGTTTGAACATTCCAAAAAAAATTTTAAGTCATTACTATAGACTTTAAGAGCATAGTCGTTAACTATTGCATAACCCATGCCCTCCTGTCGTCACAGGACACATCGGCATCCATCACTATAGGAAACTTATTTTAACATCTCACTGTTTTTCATCATTCCTCCAGTGACTAAGCCAATGGTATCTATCAGCCACCATTGAAGGATGTGATGAAGGTATTTTGCCAGGGAGCATGGTAAGGAGTCTGTGCCCTCACTATTCCATTCTTTGCCCTAGCCTTGCCCATAATCGATAGAACATCTTAGGGCAGGAAGGTCTAGGTACAATCGTGGCACCCCACGGAAGAGAACAAGAACCTGCACACTTGGAAAGTTTTGTGTTTTTAAGACTCTGATGCACAAGTCAACAACTTACACTTGAAATAATGTATGGAGAGCCACACTGAGTTACTCTGAGTATCACAGAGTCTTTGAAATTTGGATTTAAGGCTAAAAGAACTAATTTATCCATCAGTCTAATACAACTTGGTGTTGCTATGCTGGTAATAGTAGATATCACAAATTATCCTTTAGGACAGCTAGTGCTTGAAAACACTGAGCTATTCACATATTTAAATAATTATTTATTGATTGTTAGTGTTGTTCTCTGCTACTGAATGTCTTAAAAATTTTAGCCAGCAGCCTCTACTGTTTTAACTGAAGTAAGATGATGGAAACAGATGTCTATGAACTCAATGACTCTGTGTGTGTGTGTGTACGCACGCGCTATCCTGTCTTTATACCACTCAGTTGTGGTGGTCATGTGACAAGTATGAAGTCTAGAGGAATAATAATTCTGGCCAACACAATGTAAAAGAGGTCACTACATTTGCACAGAGAAGAGTACTGATTTTTGACCCCCAGTGGCTGTGAGAGTGCAGTAAATCATTGCTGGGTGAACCAAATAAAACCGTTAGGATGCCTCTCTCTGTGTGCAGGTAGAATTCAGAGTTCATAATTGTGAATCATGTCAGAGGAACAGAGCCTTGGAAAGCAAAGCTGAATATTGTGGAAGATAACTGATTGCAAATTTCAAAAACAATCTGTTTTTGCCATTTTGGGTAGAATTGGGTTCAGCAGTGTCACTGATGGAGGAGGTAAATGCAAGTCATACTGTTTGTAAGTTGTCCAATTAAATTTTATGTTACAGGAATCTATCTCATGGGTCGGATACCTATGTATCCCAGTGGTCCCTTTGGAAAGGATAGATTGGAAAGAGAAAGAGGAAAGCTTGGGGTAATGATGTAACTATACATTATCAAAATTATAGTGACAAATGCATGCTTATACACGCATGTTAAAATTCATCAAATTATACATTTCAAGTATATGTATTTTATTGAATGTCAGTTTTACCTCAGTATAACTATAAACAAAATGACAGAAGGGGATGCCAATCTAAAATACCACACACTGTGCCTGCCATAGAGTTGGTCGATAATATATTTTGCTTTGCTTCTCCTTCCCATCATTTGCCATTTTCTCTCCAAGTCTAGACTCTCAAACACTTGGTAGGGGGCAACATCCACATTGGTTTCTACTTCTGTGGACCTCTACTTTCACAGAGCACTAAGCCCTGTTTTCTAAATACTTGTGTTGATTTTATGATTAGCTACATCATCATGTTTTCACATCCCACCCTACACTCTCCTCACTCTCCCCACCTGCTATCTACAATTCTAAGCTAAACTAGGAAATTCCAATTTGTTTTAACCAATTAAGGTTGCCTCACTTTATTAAGCCTCTGAGGCTGCCACCTAGAATATCTCAGGAGAGGTGTTTTCCATTTTTTATCAAGTGGCAAAATGATTTTTCCCTGAATTCATTGATAATATTTGATCCATGAAAGCATTGTTTTGTTTTATTTCACAATTTTAACTTTGAGAAACTGTTTAACCTCTAGCAAATTTTCTTACCTTCCTACCTTTGGAGGGGAAAAACACTAAGTGAGAATTGCAAACTGTCTGAAACACTGAACACCAACGTACAGTTCTAAGAGAAGATTATAGTAATCCTTTTAAATATTTATTTGCCACTTCTTTTTTGTTCTTTGATTTTTCCTGTCTGCACTGGCCACAAAGACCGACCTCAGATCAACCACTAATTGAGATGAAGAAGAGGGAATCCACTTTGATTATTATGAAGTTTATGATGAGGGGGTTTTGCAATGCCACAAGAGCTGAAGGGAGGAACTAAAACAGTCATACAGGCAATGAAGACAAAGAGAAGATAAAGTTGAGAAACTGGAATCAATAGGACTAGGCGACTTTTAGATCGTGAGAGAGAATGTGAATAACAGGACACTATCGACATCCAGGTGTTTAATTTAATTGCTGACAACCAGAGAAATGAAAAGTTGTGCTCCATCTATATACAATGAATCAAAATGCACACTGCTATCATGTAAACCTAAATAGAATAAATAAATTATAAAAAATTTAATTGCTGATAGACTCCCAACGATGTTCACTAATAGAAAATATAGATGAAATGGGCTGTGGTGGAATCTCATGAGTTCATGTTTAAACATCAAATTAGAGATGTCTTTGAAGCATCTGCTTAGAAATACCTAGTAGATTGGTGAATATACAGATATAGAATTTAGAAAAGATCTAGGTTATTTTGGTGTCATCAAATTTTAGATAACAATAAAGGCATGATTTTGTATGAAGATAGCCAGGAAGGAAGTATAGGATGGCATAAATGAAAGGAGCACCTTAAATGGAGCCTTGTAGGAACACTACTATTTAAAAAATGGTTAGAAAGAATCCAGACCTTGGAAAGGAAACCAAGGAAGAATAGTTGGAAGGGTGGAGAAAAATCTAGAGTAGCAACTGATAAAATCCTTCCCAAGGTACAATCTGTATGGCATGACCTTTATGATCTTATCCCTTCACTTGGGTTCACTGGTAAAACAAGTTTGGTAAATGCTGTATGTTATATTCCTTTATTGCATACACCCCATCTGAGGGTCTCGGTAAGCAAGATTGCTTATGTCATCTAGGGATTTCCCAACACGTTGGAAACTTCAGAGCACTTTTCTGACACAGTAAACCTCATTAAGACTACTATTCCTGAACCACACCTTAGGAAAGAGCTAGTGGAATGTCAAGGTATAGAGTTTTCAAGGAGAAAGACCTTGCTTTCAATTGCTGGGAGACAGTCAAGGACAAATTAGGGCTGAAACCCCTATATTGAATTTGGTAGAGGTAAGCAACTGTTAAGAATTGAGACAATAGAGCCGGGCGTGGTGGCGCACGTCTGTAATCCCTGCACTTTGGGAGGCTGAGACAGGAGAATCGCGAGTTCAAAGCCAGCCTCAGCAATGGCGAGGCACTAAGCAACTCAGTGAGACCCTGTCTCTACATAAAACACAAAATAGGGCTGGGGATGTGGCTCAGTGGTCCAGTGCCCCTGAGTTCAATCTCTGGTACCAAAAAAAAAAAAAAAAAAGAATTGAGACAATAGTAGTAATTGCCTCAGAGGTCTTCTAAAAGGATAAAAATAGTAACTATATATAAACTGCCTGCAGAAGTGCCTGGCGCATAGTGAGTGCTCTGAACTAGCCTCTGGTAACTCGTTCACAGCTTGGCAATTTTGGTTGTATGTTAATAGAACTTTTAGAGGCTGAAAAATGAATACAAAGGGATAACTTAATAACAAAGGATTCAGCTTTTCAGGAATATCTTTTTATGTATATTTTTATCAAGTTTTATTCATTTTCAATAAATTCATTAATTAAAATATAGCAAATAGAAAAGCACATAAATCTTAAGTATATTGTTCAATAAATTGATACAAAGTGAACACACCCATGTAAATACCAACCAGGTCCAGGCATCTCTCTAAACACCATGCTCTAGCTCCCTCCCAGCCACTGTGCCCTTCTTCCCAGAGATTTTTATTTTTAATAAAAATCTATTCATTATTATATAATATAATGTATATATATACAATATATAATATATTGTATGTATTATTAATTTTACTTGTTTACAAAGGTTATAAAAAATAAAATTGCCTGTTCTTTTGCATTTCATCTGTTTTGCTTAGTATTACATTGGTGAGAATCACCCGTGTTGTCACATGTAGCAGTAATTAATTCTTTTTCACTGCTGGATAGTATTTCATTATGTGAGCTTGCCATAATTCACTAATTTATTGATAGAAATTTGTGTCCAATTTGGGCCATTATAAATAATGGTACCATTAGTATTCATACTCCTGTCTTTTGGTGAAGATCTGTATGCATTTATATATTTGCCTAGGAGTAGAATTGCTAGATCATAGGATTGCATATGTTCAACATAAGTGGTCAAGTCTAAGTAGTTTCATCAAATTCACTCCAAATTGTAGCAATTTACATTCCACACAGCATTCAGGAGTTTCAGTTCCCCCACCCTCACCAGCGCTTAATATTGTCAGTCTTTTTACTTTTAGCCATTAAAGTAGGAATGTGCTGGTACTCATTGTGATTTTAATTTTAATCTTTCTGATTAAGACTGAGATTTTATCTTTTACATGTTTACTGGCCATTTGAACACCTCCAAAGTCTTCATACCAGTCCTTTGCCAAAAGTCCCATTAGATTTTGTACTGGATTCATTATATATGCCTCCCCGTTAACTCACTGCCTCTCATCCCAAATTTGTGGACCTTTGGCCCCTGTTCAGTGGACATCCCTAGCTGACAAGGCTTTTATCTTCTTTCCCAACACTGCAGGCTACCTAGGGCTCCCCAGAAGTAGAGGCTGGGCTTCAGCATGGTGTCCTTCATGCCTGCTATTCCTGGAGCTGCAGCAGTTCTGGTTCCCAATCCCCAAACTACTACATTCTGCAGGGTCTGGCCACTCCCACCATCCTCCCTAGAGATTCCCTAGAGGCTTCCTGGAAAGACCAGGTCACTAAATCTAAAAATGTAAGTTAATGTCCTATGTGGAGTACTTTGACGATGAGAGATAGGAAGAAAGCACCATACAAATTCTTTTTCTTTCTTCCCTCAACTTATTCTTTGGAGTTAGGTAACTGTCCTGTCAGGAATCTGAGAAAACAGTTTTGTGGTTTCCATTTTAATTCTTGTACTAGAGTTTTCAATGAGTGGAAGTTCATGTCTTTGATATACTATAATCAATTTTTTTTTGCTATGATTCATGCTATACAATCTTTGCCTACCCCAAAGATGTAAGGATACTTTATATTCTTCTAGAAGCTTTTCACATTTTCCATTTATGTCTATAGTCTATCTGGGGTTATTGTTTGACAGTGTGAGATAAGAATAGCTTTTTTTTTTCTGTGTGGATATTCAATTAACACAGCACCATTTTTCCTTTGTCTACTGCTTTGCAGTGCCACGTTGGTAAAATATTAAGTGTCATGGGTATGGTGTATGCTAATTTGTATAGGTCTTCTTTCATTTCTTTCAATATTGTTTGCTTGTCCCCATGGATTTCCCTTCTATTTGGAATCTTGGCCCCACAAGCTCTTGCTACTTTGATAGCTTCCAAAGTCTTTGGAACTTTATATATATATTTTTCAGCTTGGTAGGAAGATTGGCCTGAAACCAACTACTCTGCCATTTCCTGAAGTAAAATTTCTCCCTCTCTATTTAAATAATGCATTATTATTTAATTAAATAGTTGATTCTTGTATTTCACAGTAATTATGTTCTATAAAGTCACTGAACATCGAATCACTAAATACAAAAGCATTGTTCCTAGGAGAATTATAAGCTTTGTTTCTTGGGGCTCCTACTCACAGCATTGTTATCAGTGTTCACTATACATAAAATCAATCCATAACATGTTCATGTTTAAAGACAACTTATTCAATATACATTGTTGACTCAGTAACATTGAGTATAGAACTAACAGCACTGGAGTTCTTATCTAACTCGTCCTCCTTGAGGCACATCATAGCTGCCTTGCATTTAGGGACATTAGACAGCACTTCAGCACTATTCCTGGTGGACATTTCAACAACAAAATCACCACCAACAAGCACACTTAGGTGAAAAACTTGGCCCTGAATAGACCATGAGATATTTACAGCATGTAGCTGAAACAAGGAGGTAGAGTGCACCATATCATTCCACCTCAGCCAGGAACATAACTTGATTTTTTTCTGCCACTCTGCACATGTCTGAGAATGACCATAAAAGTGCCATAAGTATTAATTTGGAGAATACAAATACATTTTAGCAAGTAGGCAAAATCAAACATAAATGATTTATGAGAAACAAGAATCAACTTTATTATTTAAGTAAATTATACAAGCTTCAACAAATTGTGCTATAAATTAAGAGATTATAAATCTCGAGTACATAATGTATATAATTCTCATATACTAGGTTTGTCCCACTACAATTTAACTTTTTATTTACCTCAGTTTACTTACCTTTCCTGTTCATATCTCAACTTCTTTTTAAAAATATCATTATTTTCCACTTTGATAAGATTTAAAATCTCCATGTAAATGCTATTCTCTAGGCTTGGAGAGTTTCCCCCCAAAACTTCAATGAACTCCCCAAACCTTCCTAGTACTTACTTCCCTGGAACTTGGCAAAGAGATGGCACTAACTGAATGTGCCAGTGGTCACCAGCCTTCTCCGCCTTGGATCTCATCCCTCTCTCTGAGTCTAGGCCCATTAAGGATCATCTAAGGTAATTTACTTGACCCCTCTCATAGACTTATGTGAAATTCATGTGAAAGCCCATTTTAAGATTTTCTTGTCTTTCTTTTTTTCTTTTTTCTTTTGTACCTCCTTATCTCTTTTCTGTGATTAGTTTAAACTTGAAAATCCCCAACTTCTACCTGGGATCCTTTGTATACAATAGGAAATAGCTGGTGATTCATAAAACTTCTTCCCCCAAATATTAATACAGAAATAAAAACAGTAAAAATCCGGGATCATTCAAGATATCAAGAAAGAACAAACTCATAATTTTAGTCTTTCTCTTAGCTATAAGTGTTTGTTTTCACGACCAGAAAAGTCGGAGGATTCTCAAACAAGAAATGAATTCCTTTTCAGAATCCAGATCCTAAACATGGAAGATCCATATCTTTGTATTGATCATCCTTTGGGCATATTTATTTGCTATAAAATGATAGCAATGTATTCATTACGTTTCTAGTTTTCTGGTTTATAGTGTTCCTTCTATTTACGGTTAGAACTCTTGCTGCCTTATACACTGCTAGTTTATTCACTTATTTACACACTTTATTTACACACTTTATACACTGCTAGTTTATTCTTCAGAGTAAATATTTACATTATTGTAATCAACTAGTGTAACTGTACAATTAGAACTAAATAGAAGCCATTCTCTTCAGTTAGTTTTAGTGATATTTGGTGAAGATTCTAATATAGGTGCTTTGGTATCTTCTACAAGAGGTTAACTATTGTTGCTCTGCCCCTACACAAAGGTTGAGGAACCTTTAATCAAGTTAGTTTGGGGAATGTTGGCTTAAATGAAGTTCAAAAGATTTCTTTACTGCTGTATGTAAGGTATATCTAGAAGACTAAAATCTGCTGCAACCTCAAAATACTTAACTAAGATGTTTAAGCAACATCTTACAGGAATACTGCATTGAAAGATACAGATTGTGGAAATACTATCCTAGAATATGATCCACATTATATCTGTAGACTTGGAAATTTAGGTGAAGGAAAACAGATAATTCATGATTGACAGAGGCCAAGACTAATTGTTGTCGGTGTTCTGTAGGATCACTGATATCTCAATGGGATATCTTGAAACCTGCTAAAAGAGCTGAATATTTGTTTACTTACTTCATTAAACTATACTGTGAATGAAGCAGACGTTATGAGAATTAGGGATCATTATAAGGAAAATTTTCCCAGCTATAAGAAAAATTTTACATTTTCAATTATAAACAAAAAAGATTTTTAAAAATCCTTTCAGATTTTATTAATATCCAAAGAAACTACTACTGTTTAATGAAAAGACTGTCCATCCTGTAATCCCAGCACTTAGGGAGGCTGAGACAGGAGAATCGCGAGTTCAAAGCCAGCCTCAGCAACAGTGAGGCGCTAAGCAACTCAGTGAGACCCTGTCTCTACATAAAACACACAGTAGGGCTGGGGATGTGGCTCAGTGGTCGAGTACCCCTGAGTTCAATCCCCAGTACCAAAAAAAAAAAAAAGACTGTCCATTAAGGACTCTATTAAAATGTTTTTAAGTGAACAAAAGTTCATTTCAACACCTTTTAAAAGTACTCTAAACAATCACCTTATCTTTTGAACTAATTACACTAAACCAAATTCAGTTCTTCCTCGAAGCTTTTGTCCTTTTGTGATTATCAGGGACTTTATGGTGCTTAAAGTCAGGCTAGCCTTTGTTGTCCCTTTGACCATCTCTAGACTGCCCAGCATTCTCTGCTTTCTGATGTTACTTCATACTTCCTCTCTGCCTCTGAGATCCTTCCTTTTTATCCTGCCTGTCTTTAGACCCTCCCGCAAGCTGTTTCTATGTGTTGAGGTCATGGAAACATCATTAATATATTTGTTAGAGTAGATAGTGAATTAGAAGAATGGCCCAGAAGGAGCCCCTAATTGAACTTCATTACTGAGAAATAAGAAACTTAAAAGTCTTTCCTTTTTTTGAAACTGGGAAAGTATTAGTCAACAAATACTATTATGATTTAAGGCAATTTTTAATAGATTTGCCCCTAAAGTGAGGTACCTTCATATTTCTATTAGTTGATTTCAAAAAACTCTATAAACTTCAAATTTTATAAATCTGTACATTCCAGAGAAAACATTTTCTTATATTCCTGATTATACACAATGAACTCTTAACAATATTAAGTAAATTTATGTACTGTGTACTTTTTATCTGCAAGGAATGCTGCTATATTCAAGTACCATCACCAAAACCATGGTGAACTAAACTCCTGCCCTTATTGTCTATTGGTTCTAACAAAATTATTTTCTACAGGAAGCATTTAACTCAAATCACTCCTTTTAGTGTTTTATGTTTAGCATTTTGCTTTAACTTTTCCTTTATGATAACTAAACCTAACACAAAGATAAATTTCTTATATTTCAGTTCCTTTTTTAAAAAAAAAAAAAAGCCCTCTAAATTGTAATTCCTTGCTCTACTGGATTTCCTTCCCTTTTCTCTTAAAGTATCCTCAAAAGGTTTTTTTAACAGAACATTTAAAGAGAAATTTCCTTTTAAGGGAGACAGAAGCCTCTATGCACACTTTAAGAGGTACAGAATATGAGCGTGGGGTGCCAACGTGGCATTTCCATACAATGGAGCTAATCCCTACAACCAAACACGTCAGTCATTCCTCTGTGTATTCATGTTCCAACTCTTATTTAAACAGCCAGAAAAATCCAGATCTTTGTTTTAAGTGCAAAGCCCTGCTGATGGGCCAACTTTGTCCAAGCCCCCAGCACATTGTCTGTGTTTAGTGACCTGGAAAAAAAAGGCCTATTATATCTGAAAATGTTAATGTTTCAACACAGGAAAGGACAGTAAGGTACAAACTAACATGGGGTCATCTTTCCTTTGTAGTGGATTCAATTTCAGAATTCCTTCCTGGGAAAGAGTTCCGGCTGTAATTTTTCCCTTGCCAGCTAAGTGGATAACATCTTTACATCCCCTATCTGCTTTGCCTTCTCTTTTACATTTACAGCAAAACACATGATGCCTTGTATTATAGTATCTTATGTACTGGTGCCAATCCCTGTACCAGGCTGTGGACCGGAGGCAGGAACAGAGCCATGACTGCTCAGCTGTCTATCACAAAATTCTCTGAACTTCTTCAACAGGTGCTGTGATTTATAACGAGATTCAAGCCAATAAATTTTATTTTTCCTGAAACATCAAGTTCAAGTCACAAGTCAGTCAGTCATTCATTCACACATGATGCATTAGGCATCAGGAGCTCTGACAACCCATCAAGGATCCTAGGCTTCTACTAAAGGACCTAGGACCCCTATATTCTCAAGAATCAAGTGAGTGCATGAAAATTCTATGTTTTGCTCATCATATTTTCACTTGAAGAAAAACAACAAGCAGTTGATATGATTCTTTTTTAAAATATTTATTTTTTAGTTGTAGGTGGACAGAGTATCTTTATTTTTATGTGGTGCTGAGGATCAAACCCAGTGCCTCACGTGCGCTAGGCGAGCACTCTACTACTGAGCCATAACCCCAGCCCCTTTGATATGATTCTTATCCAAATATTAGGTGAAAGGAAGGGAAACCAAGTGACTAAATTGCCTTATGCAAATACAATGTGTTTGTCTCTTCTGCAAGATCCAAACTACATTCCACCCTTATTCTCCCCCAGATGAAAATAAGTGACCATCAGAGAAATAAAACAAACCTTAACATGTACACAGTCAGCCGTCAGCATTTTTTTTTTGAATATGTACAGTGTCAAACACAAAGGGAAATTAGGTATTCCAGGTCTCAAGTACAAGAGGTCTGGCAAAACTCCAGCTTTGCTGAATATGAAGTGTAAATAAATGAAGAGGCACGGCTGGAGTCATTACCAACCTTGCAAGATGATGCTTATTTATATCTAGAATGGCTCTGATCCTGCCCTTGCTCTGGGTCATTGCTGGCAGGCTGGATGAATTTGATACCTTATCAACTAGACATGTTGAAAAGAAGCAGATCTGGTAAAGGAAAATTACATAAAAATTTACATATTGCTGAGTAGATAATCAATGTTGATCCTCAAATTCTACACGACTCTAATCCGAAACATCAAGGAACAAGAATGTTAGTGCACAAAGCCTGCCTCATGTGCCCATGTCATCTTATCCTCATTGCAGCAACAAACACAATATGTGGCATTTAATAAAAGCATAATGGTGAACAACATCATCAGCTGGTTACACTTCCCAGGGCACTTTTCTATATGTGCTCACTTGTACTTTCACATCTTAAGTTATCCACTGGGGATCAAACCCAGGGCCTCACTCATGCTAAGCAAGTACTTTCCCACTAAGCTATAACTCCAGTCCTTTGGTTGCTTAAGTTTTATCCATAATTTAATAGCAAATGTATTCATTACATTGATTTTTTGAATATAAAATAAAATTCCTGAGTATGTTCTTTCCATAGTACATTTTAAATTCCATAGAATATTTTACCACCATGGACACAAAAGTGCCCACCAAAGTCACATTTAACTTTACTTGTTAAAACAAAATGTGGAATGTTACCTCTTAATTTGACTCACACAAAGTAAACTATTGGAGGAGAAATGAGCCTCCAAAAAGAATTTTCTTGATGTTAACGGGTGTGTTTCAGTCTCCATGGGGAATTGATCCAGAACCCCCTATGGAGACCAGGTCCCTTTTATAAAATGCTGTAGTAGTTGCATATAACTTGTGCATATCATTCTGTATACTTTAAATCATGTCTAGATTACTTATAATATTTAATACAATGTAAATGTTATGCAGATAGTTGGATTATTTGAGAAAGAACTGACAAAAAATCTGTACATTTTGGGCACAGATGAAATTTGTTTTTTCATAGTTTTGACCAGCAATTGCTTGAAGCCACACTGGCAGAACCTGTAGATTTGGAGGGCCAACTGTAGTTAGCAGGTTTCAGAGTCACCATAAGGGAGATTTTGCTGAGGACTAACCATAATGATTCTTTAGGGATTTTCATATAATAACCTACTGTGCCTTAGGACCTCAATGATTGGGGGTTTTTTTCCTGTTTTTCTTTCTTTCTCCTCCTCCCTTTCTCTGTATTATTACAAGCACACCCAGTAGCTGTCCTATAGGTCTGATGACATTTAAGGTCCCTACCGTGATTTTTCTTCCTTTTTCATACTGCTCTCATTTTAGGCTCTCCCAGATCCGGGCAGCATATAAATAGTAATAAAACAAGAAATAGTGTCAAGATAAACCAGTCAGTGATTTCCATTAAAAGCAATTGGGAAAAGTTATCCTTTACAACCTGCTGGGCATATGATAGAAAATAGTTTGGAAGGCTCTTTATGAACCTCAAAGGCATGTCTTTCATAGTATCTTAGGTCCATATGGAAAATCCTGCTCTTACCAGAGTATTGGGACTGCCTGCCCAGGTCTCACGGGGCAGTCTTCCTCTAGACTGGCCTCATCTCATCTCACCATCAGTCCGTTAAGCTGGGCCATTGCCATGATTTAGGGTAGAATCGGAAGTCCTGCCTATGATCAGTTTGTGTAGTAACTTTGGCCAGGAGAAAAGTAAGAAGAACATATGCATAAAGGTTGATCCAAATGGGATGTACATATTTGGTTGTCTGTTAATTTTAATAATCTATTTCTACAATGTTCTGTTCCTGTTTTGCCTTGAATTTCTAATTTTATTTTTCTTTTTTCATTCCTTCCTTGATCTGCAGTATGTGTTTAAAACTGTGACCCATGCTTCTACTTTATTCACTTGATTTTCTAGAGATTTATTTCTTGACCTCTAATAGGTTTAATTGTTATCTGTATCATCACATTTATGATTGCCATACTTGGAACTTGATGCTCCCTTTTTGATGAGTTTATGTTTCAAGGGAGCTTCCGACCCTGAAGTTATCTTAAATGGTTTTTCTGTCCAAGCAAGAAAAAGGTAGAGTGTATTCAATGCTTGTTCTTACATTCTCCACAGATGTTTTGAAGTAACTATAGTGCTGCATTAGTATAATTAAGTTCAGTCTCAAGTATACATTTATCCAGTGATTTGTGGATTTTTATTCTTCAAACACTTAATGACCTCTCTTTGCAAACATCATGGTAAAAACTATACCCACAGTGATCAAGCAAAGAAGGTTCCTAACCCAGATGGGTTCAGAGTCTAGAAAAGACAGACACACAAACAAGCAGATGACATCAGGTGGGATTGTTCCTGTGATCTAAGCAACCGTGGGATGCACCAGGCACACAGCAGTGAGTGGTCAGTTCTCCCCGAGGTACAAGTTAGGAAATCTTCATAGACAGCAATAATTCCGCTAAATCTTGCAAGACAGCAGATTCATACAAAGTCAGGGGAAGGGACAAAAGGAGCAGATGAAGCAAAGGAAAGAGCACAATAAAAATCAGTGAATCCATGCCCACACAAACAGTTCTGAGACTTGCCAGGTGTTCTGCACTCAAGTGCGGGGTGCAAATGAACAACAGGGACATACTAAGAGATGAGTAAGAGAAGAGTGAAAAACTTTCAAGACACCATAAGAAGTTTGGATACAAATTCTTAGGCAATGGGATACAACTAAAGGATATGGTGAGATTTGTCAGAAAGACCCCGTTTTAATATACAGTAAGGTAAAGTGACCTCAGAAATGACAAGTCATTTTTCAAGGATAAAACAAAGTATGGTGACAGCTTTACAATCAATTATGGTAGTGCATATTCCTCTACAAAACAGACTCTCTCTCTCTCTGCATATTTGGGTTGGCCCTATTTTCCATTCCTGTTCCTCTGATGTCAACATCCCTTCAAGTCCTACGTCTTTCAGGAAGCATAAATTTCTGTTTCTCTGAACACATTATATGGGCACTGGCCTTGGCATCAATTCCTTTTGCTGATGGTAATTTATCTCTGTAGTTCAAGCTGCCTATGGGGGAGAAACTTGCCAATAATAAGGTGAGCTCTCCCCAAAGGTTGCCATCTGAACTACCTTCATTCCCACTAAGGGTTCAAATTCCAGAGACTAGTTGAGTCCAAATTTTATCAGCAGTCTCTAGTATCCTCAGGACACTTTCAAACTGGTAGAAGTACAGGGAAACCGGGACTGTTTTTTAAAAACTCTACTTTTAAATTTATTGTGAGTTGTTTGTTCTCTTGAGTCCCTCAATATGTAGCCTTTCTCGGGGATCATAGTTAAACAAGGGGATCCCCAGAATTAGGCAAGCTCAAGAAATTGAAGTTAATGCTTTATTTTATCTTGAACTGTTACTTATCTGGTCTAATGACAACTTCCTAGACAGCATGAGCCTTGCTGTAATTTACCAGTCTGACCCTCCTTGAACTTCACTAGAAATACTATTAACAGCCAATAAGCTGGTACTCTGCAATAAAGAGAATTTTCATGTAGTTTATCAGCATAATTTAAAAGCCATTTTTTCTTTAATCTTTCAAGCCATTAGTATACTATGCTTCTTCCCTACACTAAATGAAATCATTTTTTTCTCCCAGTTGGGGACATCTAACTACAGATTTTATCATCTTCCTAGGAATTTGCCTCTAGGAAAACAATTTTTTTCTTCCAAA
Organism: Xerus rutilus; assembly: GCA_028644305.1. Lineage (NCBI taxonomy): Eukaryota > Metazoa > Chordata > Mammalia > Rodentia > Sciuridae > Xerus > Xerus rutilus. Next base: position 120,393,024 of record CM053399.1, read on the forward strand.
CTCAGCCTAGATTTTGGAGAGTTTTTTTTGCAACTTTCTAATATACTCAAAATCTCCAAATGGAATTGCTGAGAAATAAGGATCTAAGTCTAAAACCCAACTCTGTCTTTTGTACATCTCAGTTTTCTCATCTATCAAAAAGATAAATGGGCTGGGGATATAGCTGAACTGGTAGGGGTGCTTGCTTTGCATGCACAAAGGCCCTGGGTTCAATCTCCAGCAACACCAAAAAAAAAAAAAAAAGATTATAAACTGCTCAGCTTCTGAATGTTCTGTGATATTAGGCACTTTTTACCCTGCTCTGACATGTATAAAACTGCTGTAAACTAGAGAAATTCATTTTAATAAGGCATAAATCTCCTGTTATTAACATTAGTCCCTACAAATCTCATCATTGTTATTTGTTCGCAGTAATCTTTTAATTAAAATCTGACTAATGCAATCCAAGAGTGATATATAATGAACGTGATAGGTTTTTATTAATAAGTGTTAAAATATCTTAACTGCACAGTGAACATCAGTCGTGATTAGACTGCTGTATTTCTGTTTCTTTTGTTCCTGAAAGCGCTCATTGTCTGTTCACAAATTGATTTGCACTCCTTTCGTATTATACACATATGCTTTTGAATTCCTTCATCTTCAAGCATCTGGTTCTTTATTTTCTGTGACTCTCTGTATCTCATAAAAGAAATTGAAGATATGGCAGTTATCTACTTAGTGTGATCAATATGGTCCATCTAGATCTGGGTCTGTTCTCAAGGACTTTAGCCTTTCAGTGATCAGTTTAACTTAGTAACTTTGGGAGACTAATTCACCACTTCCTGTGAGGCTGCAGGGCTACACTGTATCTTCAACGCCAGAAAGGCGTCACAGGCAGGTAGGCATGAGCATCTCCAGAATTATAGTGGTTCTGCCACTATAGACCAAGTACGTAACAAAAACATTAATAACAGCTGCACCAGAAATACATTTTTATGAATTGTTACTGCTGTGGTTCTTTTTTCTAAGGAGAGGACTTCACTCATATTTTTATCTAAAGTGTACTCTTTTTTTCTTTTTTCACTCTGAATCCAAGTTTAGGGTACTTTATTTTTTTCCTACTTTTAATTAATCTTACTTTTTATTTTGTCTCAGAATACTGGTATGTATTTATGGGGTATAGTGGGATCACTTATTACGTGTATTCAGTGTATAATGATCAAATCAGGATAATTAACATTTCCCTCTTAAACTTGTATCATTTATGTGATGAGAATCTTTGAACTTCTCTTTTTGGGTTCTTTATAAATATGTGATAAATTATTGTGAACTATAGTCACCCTACTCTGCTGTAGAATATTGGGATTTATTCCTCTTATTTAACCATATTTTGGCACCTGTATTCTTAATCTCTAATGATCTTTCTTGTGACTGATCAGTTATATTTTTAGTGCCTTTTTGATCCTTTTGGAATCCTATTATCTGTGATGAGATTTCACTGGAGTGTCCTCCAGTCAATCACTCTCCCTTGTTCCTATGATTGTGTTCTTGAATTCTTTGGCCATCTCTAGTCAAATTTGCTGTGTTTCCCAGGTATGTTCCTGATAAAATGTCCTCAATGTAGTTTCTGTTTGTTTGAGGGCTAGTCTATGATTGCTTTTTTATAAGTCATAAAGGTCATTTAATGTTTTAGGTCCTTCTCTATAAATAAAATACATCTTCATTGCAAGTTCATCTTAAATATTGTATAAGATGGTAAAATTATTGAAAATGACTATTTTGCATAATATAAAAGAGGTAATTATGTACAAATTCTCTTTACTGATGAATACTTGGAATTTTCTACATTCCAGTTGTCTTATAGGACATGGAAGTTACCACAGGTCATTTGTAATTGATCGGTTCATTGTATTAGACTATTCTAATTAAATTATCAGATGTGAAGGAATCAAAAATTAGAGATTTCATCCAGATATTAATCATCTATTTTTATTTCAAATAGCTTGCATACTATGGTGTTTTTCTAATTTCTGTGCACGATGGAGTGTAAGCCATTTTACAGACAGATGAGTTTATTTAGATTGGTACTGGTGGTCCTATCCAGTTAGAGAAAATGTTAAGGATTTTAAGAACCTTATGCAAAGTTAATAGTTATTAAACATAAAAGCAAAATACAAAGCTGTATGCACTTGAGAATTGTTCAAAGAAGAGAACGCAGCATTGGTTGTCTTCAGAGCCCAGTTCAGAATGACATGCACAATTGTTGTACTATTGCTAATTTATATAGCACTTGGCACTTTTCCAAGTGCTTTCATGTATAATCTCTCACTTGATGCTCAGTGTATGTGGGAGACAGTTACCATTACCATCTTTCGGGGCTGATGAGGAAAAAAAGGCTCTGATAAGATAAATCTTCCCTAGTCACAGTTCTAGTCTTCAGAATAGTCAACACTCAAATGAAGGTTGTCTAACTGTAAAATTTGTGTTCTTTTTCTCATTTCATGTTCACAATCTTGAGATCATGGCCCCAGCACCATAGTAGATCCTGTTATAATTAGTATACCACTAAAAACTAAGTTTCCTGAAGATGAGTCTTCAGGAAAGAAGTTCTATTGCAAGCAGATTGTTGGGCTACTACTAGCATTTATGCAGCAAACTGGCAAGTTCTCTATAAATGTTGATGATATTATGACAGCTGTATATGTCTAACAAATAGATCTGAACCCCAGAGAGGCTCAGTGTTGAGTTTTCTGTTCTTTACAGAATTCTGGAGTGTACATACCTTTGTACTTCATCCTTATGCCCAATGCTCTCTTAGTACTGTACTCTCAAGTGTCTAAAGTAAGCCTGGTACTTGGCCCTTGCTTAAGGATCATTTGAGGAATAAATACATGTATAGAAGATAATGGCTGGGCTGGGGTTGTAGCTCAGTAGTAGAGTGCTTGCCTAGCATGCATGAGGCACTGGGTTCAATTCTCAGCACCACAAAGGTCCATTGACAACTAAAAAACATTAAAAAAAAAAAAAGATGATGGTGGTACACTTGTTCTTTGTACCACAGGCAAGGACCTTGTTATAAAAAGAGCTGTCTCAGGAGCTACAAACATGGAATGTAGCAAAACAGGGTGGTAGTTTTAGAAAGCCCAGATGATGTTCTTCCATCCCTCTGGCTCAGGTATCAATCGATTCCATAGCACAGAGCAAACCTCTTTTGGGTCCCAAGCATGATGCCACTCCTACCTGGCAGTCATTGGGCAACCCCACAAAGTGTTTCCTTTTGTTTGTTCATGTAATATTATGTATATTCATTTCATACACATATAGACACTGCATTTGTACATAATACTACTCAATGAAACTTGGATCCTTTTAGCTTAACAAGGAGTACATGTCCATGTTGAAATTTGGTGGAATAGCTTATGGGCATCTTTTCTCTCTATTGAATGTGACCTCCTCCCCCCATTCTCCAAATAATATTCCCAAGTTCCAAACAGTATTCCCAAGTTCCTGGATATCTATGACCCAATTTTTCCTCTAATACAGCATTGTTTCCTCTATGTGGAATAAGCCTTAAGCATATTATAACTCTTGGCATTTTCCAGTGAAATCAATTCGTGCTTACCTCTTCATATTTTTCAGCTTCTTTCAAAGTAACTGAGAAGCTTAGAATGTTTTGCATAATTCTTTCGTGTCCCAGGCCTTCTATGGAAGAAAAGAGAAAGACTCCTTTGATGTAAATCTTTTTTGATGTAATCCTTTTCTAATATTAATCTTATTCACTCTGTGTCAATCTTTAATTACTATTAGTCTTTTAATCTGGCCACGTGTGGAATTTGGGGTGGAGGTATTTTGCTTCCACAGTAATGTGACTCTGGTTGCAAATTGCAGTCTTTCCTTTGCAGTAAATAAGGATATAGGGTCCTAACACGTCTGTGTTGCGTAGGTGTACTTTCAATCCTAAAGTCCTCAAGATGCTACTAAACACATATAAAGTATGCTGATACATTTGGTGGTCACCATTGGGACATTTTGATATTTATGTTATACTCTGACAATAAGAGCATATCATAATTTATATATCTGTAGTTCTTTTTGTTCATAAAAGAGCTTATTCTAGGGGCTGGGATTGTGGCTCAATGGTAGAGCACTTGTCTCTCGTGTGAGGCACTGAGTTTGATCCTCAGCACCACATAAAAATAAATAAAAAAATAAAGATATCGTGTCCATCTACAACTAAAAAAAAAATATTTAAAAAAAGAGCTTATTCTACCCTAGCTGATCATATTCTTTTTTCACTTTAACAAAAGCCTTATGAAACAAATAGGACTTCATTTTTTGGATAAGTTGGGCTAAATTTTTAAATGAATCACTTAAGGTTCCTTTTGACAAAGTCAGCTCTCTAACCCAAGCCTTAGCATAGCCCATGTGATTTCACTAAGCAAATCTTCCTATTGTGGTTATGCAGTCCTTCCAAACTGGGGAATCTGTGGAGAAGAGTTTCATTAGCAAATGCATTATTGCTATCCCAGGCAGTATCTTCACTAGATATTATAACAGCAATCCGGTTCAGAGAACTCTCCACTGGGGAAAACAGATCATCACTATCACCTCCTTTTCAGAATATGTGGTAGATACATGGTGCTTTGTGCTTGTTTAATATGTAATCTCATGTTGCAGCATATCAGTGACCTTAAACAATGTTACAGTGTGTGGCATTTTCTCAACTTTTTTTGTTGGTGGTGCTCAGGGATGGAATGTAGGGAGGGTCTTGTATATGTGAGGCAAGGCTCTACCACTGAGCCAAGCCCTTGGTTCCTTTTCTCTCATTTATTTATGGGCATATTTAACCATATGGAAATTAAGCAACTTTCCTAGACACATGAAGGGAAACAAGAAGCAGAATTATAAACCTAAGCTGTTTATCATATGCTCAAGTGATGTTCCATCCCACTGGTTGGAATAAGTATTACTGGTTTTAACAATTTAGATTCCAGTATAACCACTTTAATTGGAACCTCTTGAACTTCCTGCAAAATATCTTAGAAAGATATTCTTAGAACTGGTCTTATCACTACATCCATGAACAGGAGAGATACTTGCAAATTGGCTAATTTGTTGATCCTTTGTGTGGGGGTGGGGGAAGAGTTGTCAAATAGGTAAGTACAAAGCTTGAATCCAAAGAAGGTACAATGTACTCATTTGGGAATTCTTTAATCCCAAAAGGATTAAATGAAATGGTGCCTAACCCATTGGCTCATGGCAGATTGCACATGCTCATTTTATTTAACAACCCAGGAAGAGCTGGAAAAATAGCTAATGGGCCAACATCATACTCAAAATTTTTATGGTTGTTAATTTAATTCTTTTTATATGTTTTTATTATATAGCTTAAAAATTCAAATAAAAATACAAGACCTTTAACACAATAAAGTCTCATACCTACTCCACATCACACATATTCCTACTTCCCATCCACTTTCAACTCATTTAGCATGTTTCTCTGGAATTAAACTCTGTAAACAGCATACTTATAATTCTACTTTTTTTATAGTAGATATTTAAAGTGTGAAATGTGGGATTTAGCTATTTTATTCTCCTTTCCCAAAACGGACTGTCTGTTCCCCTTATTCTCAGTATAGGTTTAGCAACTTATTTTTCAAAACATATTCAGTGTTTGCATTTTTTTAACTGTGCAAATGTTGTTTACTTCTGAGCCCAATAATAACTATTAAATATTTTTTCCCAAACAATATTTTAGGTTATTTGTGTATGTTTGATTTTGTTGTTTTCACATGCACAGCTTTGTTTTCAACTTTAGGCATATTTCCCCACACCCTCTACATGTCTGTAAAATGTCTCCATCCTGTTCCCCATTGCTCTTCCACTCCTGTCTAGAATGGCTGCTCCCAGGTCTTATAGAGACTGGCCATTCCATCTGGCACTTTGCTTTTTCATGCTCCTATGAATTCCCTTTCCCTCAGATATCATATTTTATCATGTTTTTGGAACATATTTTCCAGTTGTTTCCAAAGAAAGGTTGCATACAAGCTTAAATTTTGAGGTGTGTTAGGCCCTAAAATTTATCTGATTCTCACATTTGATTAAAACTATCCTCATAATTTCAAGATATCAAAATTGCTTTCTAGATTTCACTAACTCTTGATCTTAATTATAAAACCAGAAACCTGTTCTCTCCTATCTGGAAGCTATAGAATCTTCTCATTGTCTCCATCTTTGGAAATTCTACCAAGATATATTTTCTGTAGGCCTTCGCCCAGGGTACTGAGCAATCAGTAGTCCCTTCAGTTTGGAAATGTATGTTCTACAATTCTGGAAATGTTTTCTCACATCACTTTTTGTTTTATATTTTGCAGTGCTGGGGATGGAACCCAGGGCTTCACTTAAGTTAGGCAAGTGCTCTACCACCAAACCACATCCCCAGCCCCTAGGTCAATTACTTGTAATCATTTCTCTTGGTGTTCTATGCTCTTTTTCTGCAAACTGTTATTACCAATTGTCTAACATCTTTCTATTTTCCCTTCTAATTTCTCTTTCTTATATTTTTCTTTGTTATATTTTTCAATGCTCCCAGTACTCCTATCTTCCAGAAATTCTATTTGGTTCTACTTTTTCCTGTCTTATCCCTTAACTTTGTAGTACTACCTCCCAGCGTTTTAAATGCCCCTTGTCATCTAATCTCACCTTCTTTGCTGGGTCATCTTTAGCTTTCAGAAGCCACTGGTTAAACTCTGCCCATGGTTCTCTGCATCACTTCTTTACTGCTGATTTTGATGATTTCTGTCTCTCATAGAAGAGGCTATCCTCACTCCTGGTGACTCTGGTTGACTATGGTTGTTACTATAGTAAAGATCATGGCACTAAAATGGAAGTTGGAAAATTTTCATCCTCCTGGAATTTATTGGCTGGTGCTCTTTTCCTTGGATACATAACATTTTGTTAGGAGAATCTCCCAAATCAAGATCATTAGGTTTCTGTTGGATGTTCTTCAATATTTCCAAGGAGAAGCCCTCCAATGTCTGCATGAAGGTGTGCAAGGGGAGGGTAGAGGTAGTCAGGGAGCTGTGGAGAAGATAATTAGCCAAACTGACCCTGGTCTAGTATAAGAGAGAGATAAAGATGCTGGAGCATCTCACCTGTCAATCTAGTTTCACAAACTCTTTTTTTTTCATTCTGAGCCCCATGCCTTTTCCAGCTATGCCTTGTGACCCAATCTAAGTTTCTGCTTCTCTAAAGAATACATTTCTGCCTTCCTCTGGGTTGAAAAAGGGCCATTTACCGGCTTGTGGAATAGAGGAGGAAATTCAGCTGCTGCTTCTAAAGACTTTCCATCCAAGTATCCCATCTGGGTCTATTCTCACAACACCATTGATTCTCCAATCTTCCAACCTACTTGCCTGTCGCCTCTGTCCTTCAGCCTGTTGGAGGTTCAGTGGTGTGAAAGAGCTTGTTTCCTACTGGTTTTGCCAACTCTTCCAGTCCCTGGCCTCAAATTAGCCTGAGGGGAACCATGTCTCCCTCCTCTGCTCATCGTAGACCAGGGAATCATCAGTTTCTCTGCTGAGCCAAAGTAGGCAGACAGAAACAGTAAATTATCATTGGCTCAGGAAAAGGATATGCTACAAAGGGTATAACACTGAGATTTAAAACTAGAATGCAACATACACTAGCAGTGTAGATAAGACAGCAAGTAAACTTGGAAAGCAAAACATGTACCTGCCAATAGAAAAATTAATTCAAAAGTTAAATTCCCCAATGAGTAAGACATCAACTTTACTGAAGGTAGTCTTGGTAAAATAATAATAATAATAATAATAATAATAATAATAATCATCTAATTTATCTTAATTTATCCAGAAAAAATGACACCTGAATAAAACACACCAAAAATAAAAATAAGAGCAAAATGTCTCCCATTAACCAGACAAGAAATAAAAGGCAAATGGATTGTTATAAAATTCAGGTTTATTAGGCACCTACTATGTGCTGAGTGGTAGTAATGGCACACAGTTAAGATAGAAGCTAAGCCTTCTTTAGTCATAGAAAGCTTTATCATTATAGTGACTTGGAGATACCAAATCCAGTTAATGCACCTTCTTGGTTCTATGGAGCATGCTACAATCTGTGCCAGATGCAATTAAAGAATGGTTCAAATGGCAATCTGTAGTGCTTTGAAGATATCCGTGGGAAATAGGCTGCTTGGCTGTTCATTACTGTTGTAATAGATTAGAAGTGACATTGGTTTTTAAAAAAATAAAAACACCTCATCATTCTGGTCCAATTGCCCAATTAGGGCATTCACACTTGTCAAACTGCAGTTGCACAATTGTTGACATTATTTTTCATTGTATGGTGATAATAGAGAGATGCAGCATTTTATAGAGTCTTATAATATCTCTGTGTCTGCCCAAATTAAAGTCTTCATGCATACGAGAGTGTGTTTATGTACGTAATTGAAAAGGAGCAAACCAATCTCTGGTGGTAAAGAAGAAACGGGATGATGTTTGAAAAACAGATGTTGAAATGCACAGATACCCAGGTATGCAGAAAACAGGAGATGTGTGTGGCCTGCCTCATGCCCCAAGAAGAATCATAACTACTAGAGAAAGAATCTCATGGTTGCCTCCAAGAAGTCTCTTCTTGCCATTCCAGATATCTAGGAAACTTCTGTAGCGATTCATAAAAGGAAGGCATTATGTTGTCATCAGCATCACAGCATCAATTTTTACCAGAATGTCTTCAATAATCCCTGAAAAGTGAAGGAGAAATCATTTTTATATTTAGATTTTTAATATTTACCACTAGATTTCATTAGCACTCTAGATGGGTAATGATATAGTTAGGAATTGTTTTGTATCAGTGAACAATTAGCTCTTTGATGGTATTTCTAGAATTTAAATAAACTTCAGTTTTTCTTCTGTAACTTCAACAATGACTTAGAAGGAGACTTATGCAGACCTGATATGAGATAGACTGATTGAGATCAGAAATGACCTGAACTAAGCCACCGGAACTCAAATTGTCTGCCCTCTTTCTTTCTAAGCAGGAACTGGATCAGCCAGGCACAGGGCATGTTGTTGGCCGGGGGGCGGGGATGACATAGAGGTCAGGTAGTTTACATGGGCAACTAGGCAGAACACTAGTACATGTTTCAGTGTGGAAGAACAGCCATGCTTCCAACTCAGTCCTTGTCATGGCTTCATCCCCTCTCAGCTACGTTCTCAATGCTGACACCTTATTAGTAAAAAAACGCTCTCGTGAACCCCATCATCACCAACACTTTTTCCTCAAAAGTCCTCACTATACCCTCAATCCTTTGTCCCCAACTCTTTCTTCTCAGCTAAGAATCACTAAGGTAGCAGAAATAAGTGCTCTAGACCTGGGGCTAAGTTGGGACATTGAGATCACTGGCTGTATTTTTTATACAACATAAAGCAAGGACACAAGGCAATGGGAAAAACTGGAGACAAGTTAATTACTTTAATCACTGTAATTGTTAAGGCAATAATGGAGTGTGTCCTAAAGCCTAGAACTTCTCGAAAGTTCCCTTTGTAACAATTCAATGGCACCTAAGGAATCAGTGTTTTTCAAAGATGACTCAAGTTGAATTTACATATATTAAAGGAAAAATACCAAATTGGACATGGCTCATGGGTTTGCTTGGAGGTGGTTTCGTTTAATCTGGATTGCTTATGAATAGTTTAGTCAGTTATTCCTACCAATTTTAACTAAATTCTACCTACAGATCTAATGCACAATGCAAATGAAATTATCCAAAATGTTGTAGGTAATATCCTGGCTAAAGTGTAATGCTCCAAGTCTATAACACACATTTGATTGTATTTTCATGATCTTGATGAGTCAGTTATAACACACAGATTTTTAAAAGTTACTGCCTATGTATGCTTTAAATGACAAACTTTTAGGACTGGGGATGTAGCTCAGATGTAGAGCTCTTGTCTAGCACGTACAAAGCCCTGGGTTCAAACCTCACTACAGCCAAAAGAAAACATCCGATCAACCAAACTTCTATTCATTTGTGTTATCTCCATGCCAGACATGTCTCCAAGTGCCAGACTTTGGCAGAAATAAGGTCTAGACTTTGCCATTGTGGAAGAAAGAGATGGCAGGAGAAATTGGTTGTAAAAACAAGTTTGAAGGAGTAAGCTCTGGCAAGGGCCTATAATATACAAGGAAATAGCAAAGATAATGGAAAAATCAAGAAAAACTTTGGATAAAATAGATTTTGAGATAAGCTTGGAAGAAGCCAATTTTTCTGGGAAGCAAGTGGGAGAGGAAGAATACCCAGATCTGAGAAAGAGCAAAAGTGGATGCACAGAAGTGTGAATGTCAGTGTATTGTTGGAGGAGAAATAGCTTTGTTTGGTGAATATTGAAAAGCAGTTTAATGGTAGATAAGCCTGGAAATGTGACTTAAAGGCACAGCCATAGGTATTTGAATGCCTTGGTAAAATGTTTGGATAATGGAGGAAGAGATGAACCCGTTAATCCCTAAGGTCTGAGAACAGTGGTTTTCAACCAGGAAATATTTTGCCCCCAAAGGACATTTGGCAATGACCAAAGACAAATTTGGTTGTCCTAACAGGGATATTCTTGCTTCTGTATGTAGCAGGTAGAGACCATAGATGTTGCAAAGCATCCTACAAGGCCCAGGGCATCTGCCCACAAACAAATAATAATTCAATAGTTAATATTACCTAACTGTAATAGTATCAAGTTTGATAAACCCTGGCTTAAGAAGAGAATTCTCAAGGCACCATGTAGGATGGAATGGGGAGGGGGAGAAGGGACACAGAGGCCTGTTATAAAACTACAGTTCAAATATCAGAGTGAGATGAGGAGGACCTACGCTGATGCACTAGCAGTGGACTTTGCACATTGCAAGTAAACCCAATGGCAGATCAGCCAACTTTGAGAAATTAATGAAGAAGAAAAGATGTTAGCAGTGTTGCTCAGGGAGTAGTTCATGGAATTATTCAGAAGTTGAATTTTGGAGACTGACCCTCGCCTACAGACTCAAAACCTGTGAGCAAGGTTCTCACAAACTGAGAGTATTTTTAGCAGGATTTCTGCCTCAAGTCATTGATTCCTAAACCAGTCTTCTAATATACTAGGATGCTTATAATTATCTCTAGGATGGTCATGATTTATTTTTAATCACTTTAATGAAAACAGTACATGTCCCCCAGCTCTGTGAGCCAAAGACATAAACCAAACATGCTTAGGATAATGCAAGAACCAAGAGCATAGCTATGCCTTTTATATACGGGAACTGTTTGGGGTATTTACATAAAATGCCATGTCTCTGCTGTAATAAGGAGACACTTTGCCACATGCTACATGCACACTTTGCCCTGTGCCGGGGCCACTGCCAGTTCTGCTCCCACTTGCTGGGTCAGCACATTCTCAGATGAATGGTTAATTCAGCCCTGCATGCTTTCACCAGGTCACTGCATCCCAGGGAGAAATCAGACATTCGCTTTGCAGGCTGGTGAAGTATTCCACACTTTTCTACTAGGAACAAATGCCAACAAGTTACCAGAGTTCTTTCTGAATGGGAATTGGGGTTAGGCAAGAATTTTTTTCCCTTGTTTAAAGATTTCTCAAAGGGCCCTCAGTGAATTAACCTGACTTTTGTGAAACAAAGAATTCACAAAATAATTTGTAAACAGGCAACTCATGAATTTGAGTTTGAGCACTATCCCTGCAAGTCATTGTTGTAAGCCATACCCTAACACAGGGACTCCCTAGAAAGCCTTTTGTTATAGATGGCAGAGAATGGAGACCTACAGGGGCTGAATGTCACTATAAATATATGTCCCTGTATGTCTTGAGGTTCCTAAAATATAGTTTTAAAACAACCTAGAAGACAACTACCCAAATTCCCTTAGATGAATCTCATTAAGTCAAACACAGGAACAACTGAGACTCTAGGGATGTTCAGAGCTAAAACTGCAACCATTTCCAAGTGTAAAGTAACTCCTAAGATCCTGTCCTTGATACACATGGAATGCTTTAGCCTGTCTAAACTTGTCCTACAAATCCAGCCTCTTTCCAGAAAGGAAAATACTGTTATCTTAGAAGCCAACCAACTCTGCCTTCCACATGGAAGAGGGAGTGTGATGTGATTGGAGTACATAGGGTTCCAGGTAAGAAGAGCTGGCTTAAAGTACTGGCGTTGCTAGGTGCCAGTTTCTTCCATCCGTGGGAGTCAAGTAGATCAAATGAGATGCTCAATTGTGAACTGACTCTATGAACTGTAAAGAAATTTTTTTTGGTATCTTTGGATCATAAAAGTTACCATTACTTTCCTAAGATATACTGATAAGAATCACGCACGTCATTCAAGGAGAGGGCAAATTATTGTGAGACTAGAAATCGAGTACAATTGGAATGGGGGGGAAAGCATCCAGAAGCAGGACTTCCTGTCTCTCTCTCTCTCCATCCCTGATAGTATTCTCTCATACATGGCATTTCTGTTTCTAACTGTGCAGGTTCTATGGAGCACCCTGATAATGCCTATGTTATCCTCTCTCCATTTCTACTCATGCATAAGTGCCATTTTCAATTTGGGGCTTTGTCTGCCTCCACACTTCTCTGCATTACTTCCCCAGGCTTTTTTTCCTCTAAGTTTCTAAGTTCAGACATCCAAGAAATGGAGTTTGATTGCTCAGCTTCTCTCCAAGGGCATTTCATAAGTCCTAGGGAATGGCCAGGCTGTGAACTTTCTGCTCTTGAATCAGGCACTACAACTGGTCAGTCCAGTCATGACCATTGTGGTGGGTATGAATGTGGAATCACAATCAAAATGGCCACAAGTGGACAGATAGGCATTGGCTGAGATCTCTGGGACATATACTGGTGTGAGTACTTCTCTATAATTCCTGGAGTTAGTAGTCTTATATATGCATTATTTTGATGTTTATTACATTATTTTATTAACTATAACTATTATTATTATTTATTTTTATGTTATAGTGAACACATAGATCCAGGATGTTTTCTTTTTCTTTTTTTTTGGTACTGGGGATTAAACTCAGGAGTACTCAACCACTGAGACACACCCCCAGCCCTATTTTGTATTTTATGTAGAGACAGGGTCTCACTGAGTTGCTTAGTGCCTCACGGTTGCTGAGGCTGGCTTTGAACTCGCAATTCTCCTGTCTCAGCCTCCCAAAGTGCTGGGATTACAGATGTACACCACCACACCCGGCTTCCAGCATGTTTTCTTAGGAAGTGAGCCCACAGTTAAAATGGTACTCAGTCCACAACAAAATCACACTCACTAAAATGAAGAAGACAGCTTTTATTACCTTTTGTTCTCTATAGTATTGTAAAGTCATTTAGAATTATTGCCATGACATGTAGCCAAGCATTCTTACAAAGTCACTTGGTAGAATCCTAAAGGGGAACTATATTAATTATTCAAGGTTGACCATTTGAGATCAACAGTATGAGGTGAAATATGTAAGTGTGGGGTTAAGTATAAAATTAATTTTCAGGGAGATGTTACACACTAGAACACTCAAATTTTCTTGCCAAGTTTGAAGTATGGTTATCATTCTGAAAAAGTACAGTGGAGAAAACATCATTCTGAATAGCCAGTGGAGAAAACAGAAACCAGTGATCATTTCTGGGACTTAAGCCTCACACAGACAGTTTCAATGGTATTCAAACATCCAGGAATAGAACCAAGATTGGCTTCAGAAATTCATTTCTAGCCATTACAAATGGCTTTGGCATTTAAGAGAACTTTATTTATGTCAGTTCTCAGTTTAGCATTTTTCACTCTGATTTGTGATTTTTGCTAGGTGAGGCATTCCAAAGGAATAAGGGCTCATTCTATTTATTTTGCAATGACAGTTTAGACATGTAACCAAATCAGTGAAGATGAAGCCCAGGCATGCCAAGAAAGCAAATCAGTGTGCTTAGAAGACCAACCTGGACTGAGTGCTCTGTGTGGCCAAGAGTCTGTGAAATCACCATCTGAGTCACTGATACAGCTGTTGACTCAGTCCTTTAGCTAACAGTTACCTTATTCTCTGACAATAACTTCCTAGAACTTACAAACTTATTGATAGTGCTATTTTCAGAAGATACTGTAGGGTTATTTATGGTAATCCATTCATCTGTTAAGCAAATACTGAAATATTAGGTGAATGCATACTGAAATACTTGTATGACAGGTTCTGTACTAATCGCATAGGATTCAGAAGAGACACAGTTCCCACCCTCAGTACAGTTATAATCTAGACAAGGAAATAGAAAACTTGGGGAACCAATACAAAAGTTATGACTGCGCTTGGCACAGCTTCATCTAAAAATGAATATCGCCACTTGTGGCACACATGAAATGTGACTATATCTTTAATTCCAAGTCAGGTAATTTACAGGTAATGGGCTCTGGCATCACTTAAGGGAAGTAGGGAAATTCTAAACACAGGACTCTAAAGGAAACTGCACAAATGCAGAAATGGGCAGAAACACCACTGCCACGTTGCCTTTTATTAGCCCACAGAGGAAATGCAATTATTCTAGTAAGTCTTAGTTTGCTCTTTCAGAGCAACAAATTAAACCTCACTAATCTACTTCACTGGATGGTACTTATTGAACCTAAGAGGCTTCAATTATCAACAGCTTAATAAATATACTAATCTGCATTAAATGAAATCCTTTGCAAAAATCACATTGAAACAATGCTTAAGTTGTAATCAGTCTGCCTGGTACCTACAGCCTGCTGTGGCTCAGCCTCAGAATGCACTGTGTAATCAAATTCCATGTTACTTAAGTCTCAGAAAATTCCTAATAGGTTTTTTTTTAATTATTATTTTTAAAAGGGGGAAGGTCAGATCAATTCACATAGTGCTTTTTAATCCCCTCAAAATTGACATTTAGGTGTAAGTCAAGCAAGAATGTAATTTAAAACTGCTTAAATTCAGTCATCTATTTTTATAAAATGAAAGCTTAAAGGAACATTTTTGTCTATTGGGCAAACCAGTACCCTAGGCTAACAAGTCCTTGTATGGCATTCTTAAGGGATCCAGGGTTGTTATCTCATTTATCAATGCTGACTTCAGTCCCCTGTGAGGGTAAAAGATGAACAATACTCTTTGTTTGCAAAGTAGAAGCTGAAGCAATGGAAAAATTTTCCCTGGTCATAGATGGAAGTATAAGTAGACTACCCCTTCCTCTCTCTGTTCTATTCTAAATAGACCAGGTAATAGATGACTATAAGGACAGAATCACTAACCAAGCAACATAGGATTCTCATACATGTTCTGCAAGTTACTTGTACTGACATCCGACATAAAAGCCCAAGTTGACAGTAACAGTGTCACGAGGAATTAATCAACTAGGTTTTATTTTATTTATTTATTTTTTTGGTACCGGGGATTGATCTCAAGGGTACTCGGGCACGGAGCCACATCCCCAGCCCTATTTTGTGTTTTATTTAGAGACAGGGTCTCACTGAGTTGCTCAGTGCCTTGTCATTGCTGAGGCTGGCTTTGAACTCACGATTCTCCCGTCTCAGCCTCCCAAAGTGCTGGGATTACAGGCATGCGCCACCACAGCCGGCTCATCAACTAGGTTTTAAATGTTAAGAAATGAGCAGAGGGGCTGGGGTTGTGGCTCAGTGGTAGACAGCTTGCCTAGTACATGTGAGGCACTAGGTTCGATCCTCAGCACCACATAAAAATAAATAAAGGTATTGTGTTCATCTACAACAACAACAAAAATTTTTTAAATGAGCAGAGCAGTACAGATGAGGTGGGATACGTGCATCTGAGAACACTAAAGGGAGCCATAAAATTCACCTAAAGAAAGCATTTCTGGATTTTTGTCCTCAAACTTATGGACTAATTAATCATGTAAACCTGTCTAGGGTACACACATCTACATATACACATGGAAATACCAACTGAAATCCACTCATTTAGGATTCTGTTGGCAGTTTCATTTTTTAACATAGAAAATGCAGAATCTTCTATTTGGGTAAAGTAAAAAGAGCTAGGAAAGGGCCATGCCTACAAAATAAAAATGTGTTCCTCTTCATTATTTTGAATTATACTCACTGAAATTGTTTTTCAAATAGTCTATTTCAGCCTGTATTTTTTAAAGCTTGAAAAATTGGGAACAAAGACAAAACATGTGACTCAAATTTGTGGGAAAACATAATTAATGCAAAATTATACTATTTAACAAATGGCTGAATTTAAATACTGATATCTACTGACATTTAAAAACTAATTTATGTATCTCCAAAATACCATTTTATAATCCAGAGCCTTCCTAAGTTTTTTTCTTTAGACCATGAAATACTAATTTGAAGTCGTAGGAATTCAAGAATGATGGTGTGGACTAATTATCCTTCAAATAAACTAATAAGCCACAAAGCCAACAAAAAGAAAGGCAGAAATATATTTTATATAAAAATATATATTTTATGTATATGTATAATTTTCCTTTTTTCAGTGTTCACTAGCACTGTTATCTGAAACATGTATGAGCATGTGTGCACACAACACACAGTCACGTGATCACTGTAATCAGTCAATTCAGTAACAACACTTTAATATTAACAGTTACATTTTGCTAAATATTTTAAGGCTTGATGGTTCTATTTGTGCAGAACGTGTTAGGAAAAATTTAAGAGCAAGGTGTTCCATGAAAGAACATCTTATAGAATGTTCCACCCACAGTTGTATGACCTGTAATTGATGATTAATATCATTAGTCATTCCTCTTGATGACTGTATTATTGATTATTTTAACAAGTGTTTATTGAGATTCTTCCAGGTACCAGGCACTTGGGTTTAAGGCAGAGGATACAAAGGTAAAAAGATATGGTCTCTGCCCTTTATGAACTTAGGAGCATAAAGATAGAGGATAAATAGATATTACTAATGAAGATAGAAAGTGTAAATGGGCAGGAAAAAGAAGAAAGTACTTAGAAGCTCAGAAGAGGAACACTTTCTTTCTCTTATCAAGATTTAGGAGAAACAGGAGGAGAAGGAAACAATTTAAACGAAATCTTAAATAGCAGGGAGTATGAGAATTGTAATTAAATTGAAACCATCTCCCTGAATTTATGGAAATAGGGAAAGACACATTATTTAATTTAGTGAAATGCAAGAACAGTCCTTTGACTATGTACCTTCCGCTACCAGCACCAGCAGTGTGTCAGGCCCAAATACATGCCCTGGCCTAAATTGTCTCTTCCTTATTCTGAGGCCCCTGGCATATGTCTCCAATTCTGTCACTTAGAGTGTTCTGCATGCCTGTGTTCTGCTTTCTAGGTGAATGACATTGAATCAGTAGTTTATCCTCTACTGCCTCTGTGTCCTTACCTGAAAACTGTGCAGAATAAAAGCACTTACTTCAACAGGATTTTTTTTTTTGGTGGGGGAGAGTACTGGAGATTGAACTCAGAGGCACTCGACCACTGAGCCACATCCCCATACCTATTTGGGGTTTTATGTAGAGACAGGGTCTCACTGAGTTGCTTAGCACCTCACCGTTGCTGAAGCTGGCTTTGAACTCTCGATTCTCCTGTCTCAGCCTCCCTAAGTGCTGGGATTACAGGCTTGCGCCACCGCACCTGGCTTCAACAGGATTTTGATGAAGTTCAAATTACTTAAGATGTAAAAACTAGTAGACCACTGTACAGTCTATTGTAAGAGCTATGAAACTGTCTATTACTGTTGCTAGTATTGTTACTGTAGTCTTTATTTGATTTCCTTCCTGAATAGTATTCTTCCATTTTAGTATAGAAGAATCACCTGGGCATCGTATCAACATGCAGGTACAATTCTAGTAGATCTAGTGAGGCCTGGGTTCTGCATTTCTAACAATGTCCTAGCTGCTGCTGCTGCTGCTGCTGGGCCATGGACTACAGGCTGAAAAGTACCTTGTGGGCCAAAAACTGATGCTTTTGAATGATAAAAGTACTAGAGAGTAAACATGTAGAAACCTACAGAGCTACTTACCACCTTCACAAAATCCAAGTACATGATCATTTTGTGACATTTCAAAAAACTTATTTTATAGTGGATTGAAAAATTTTTTAAATGATCTTTCACTAAAAATCATTTTAGAAGGATTCTTCTAAAACACAGAAAATTTAAAGCAGATATAATGACTTTTTAAAGTTTTGTACCTTTTCAGAAATTAAGATAGCTTTGTATAGGCTGGTGTTCAGCGGATATTTTTGAATATATGAGTAAAGCTCTGATCATCCATTTTCAAATTCTCCTTATAATAACTAACATTAGAGCTTCAGGTAGCATAGACTTTAGTGAAGTATGTCTGGTTATCAAGTCCGCAGCTAAGCTTCTGTTTACCTTTTCTTCTCAATGATTGCCTAAAGCCTTGTGCATTAGAACTATAAGAGTGGCAAGGTATTTTTTCTGTCTGGTTCTCTCTTGTGAGATATCAGATTTACATATTTGTAGAAATATAATAATAATTCACTTTCAAATAACTAACATTGGAACTATAAGCAGGAAAAGATTTACATAAATATATGCATGAATAAAAATTCCATGTTTGATCCTTGTTCTTATCTAGTATATTCTCAAAGTAAAATCATTAATGCACATTCATTAATGTATCATTACAATAATGTACATATTATTGTGTCATGTGGTACTCAAAGAAAAAATAAAATGGAAAAATGTTTCTGTTCACACAAAAGAAACAGTATTGGAGGGTCACCAAGCACTGTAGTATATTTTGAGCCTTCCCCAGTGGTAACAGTTTTAATGAATGCTCATAAATAGTGTTCTAATGTAGACAGCATGCCAGTCAGGAGTGTCTTGGGGTGGGGAAAAGGAAATTTTCCCTGTTGTAGTTACATTATCAGCTAGAAACAAGGTATAATTGAACAGGAAGAAGTTAGTGTTTGACTAAATTTTGGAGAAGGGACCTAAGATCTCTTGCAAACTTAATGTCTTAGGTCTTCATGATTTTCCTAACCAATCTAAAAAGACCTAAGACCTAAGAGAGATCTTATATCTTCGTGATTTTTCAGTGATGAATGACTTTACCTTACTTCCAAAATACTTTCATACTTATCCCTCATATGCCAAGTAAGACTCTTTTTAAAAATAACTTTATTTTTTCTATATAGTTATACATGACAGTAGAATGTATGTTGACACATCATACATAAATGGAGTGTAACTTCTCACTCCTTTGATTATACATGATGAGGAATTACACTGGTTGTGTACTCATGTATGAACATTGGGTCATAATGTCCAATTTCATTCTACTATTCTTCCTACTGCCATACCTACTCCCCTTCCTTCACTCTCCCCTGTCTAATCCAAAGTTCCTCTCTTCTTCCCTACCCAGTACCCTTTGTTGTGAATTAGCGTTCTCGTATAAGAGTAAATATTTGGCCTTTGGTTCTTAGGGACTGGCTTATTTTGTATAGCATGAGATTCTCTAGCTTCATCCATTTACCTGTAAATTACATAATTTCATTCTTCTATAGGGCTGAGTAGTATTTCATTGTGTATATATACCACAGTTTCTTTATCCGTTCATCCACTGGAGGGCAACTAGGTTGGTTCCATAGTTTAGTTATTGTGAATTGAGCTGCTATAAACATTGATGTGGCTGTGTCACTGTCGTATGCTAATTTTAAGTCCTTTGGCTATAAACTGATAGCTGGGTCAAATGGTATTCCATTCCAAGTTTTCTAAGGAATCTCCAAACTGCTTTCCAGAGTGACTGCACAAATTTTCAGTCCCACCAGCAATGTATAAGTGTACATTTTCCCCCACATCCTCACCAATATTTATTGTTGCTTATATTCCTGATAATTGCCATTCCTAAAATAAATCACATTATCAAATAAAACAATTCTGTAGGGAATTTTTAGTTCCCTGAAGGGAGGTGATTCTGCAGTTGCTACCTCAAAATGCACATTTGAAATACCAAGTTGCCCATTGGATCCTCCCCACCTCTGCCCTCTACCCCAGGTCATGAAAATTATTTGTCCCTTCAGAAAGCAGTATTCAAATTAAAGACTAACTTATAGCATGAAAAGTGTTACCCTTATGTGTTTTTTATTCCAAGAAGTTAGGAATCTGAAGGAGGTTAGTGTGACTGGGGTAGCGAGCAGGGTCAGCTGGGCATAGAAGAGTTTGGACAAGTGAGCAGGGATGTGGCTGTGGAAGGCCTGTGAGACCCACTGGCTAAGGAACCTGGGTTCTGTCCTAAAGTAAAAAGGAAATCACTGAGTGATTTAGGATGGAGGAGATGAAATGCCTTAAACTATATTATCATTTTGAAGAATCACCAGTAAAACTGATCTGTGAGAATACTGATGGACTCCTGACCTGCATTTAGCAAAATCCATAGAACTACACGGCACAATGAACCTTAATTTATCCTATGAAATTTTAGTGAATAACATTACATCAATGTAACAATAATATAGCAATTTCTCAGTTGCAACAAATGTACTGTACCAATGTGAGATGGTCAATAAGGGAAAGTGTGAGGGAGGGAGGGAAGGAGTATATTAGAACTCTCCATACTTGCTGTTCAGTTTTTCTATAAACCTAAAACTGCTCTAAAAATCTATTAATTAAGTGGTGGTGGGGGGGGTAACTCATTGCTGGATAAAGAATGGATTTGGGAATCAATTAAGAAACCAACACATTATTCTTTTTAAAATTAGCATAGCTTCTCTCAGAAGAGTCTTGCTATCAGAAAGACTTGGCATCAAATATTCAGACTCATTCAAAACTCATTCAGACTCATCAAAAGACTCATTTTGGCATCAAATATTCAGAGATTGGAACTGTGTGGCACAGGGGTGAGGTGGTCAGAAAACAGGAGAGAAAAAGTAGTGATGTCATCAGTGGAACACAAAATGGAAAATAAGTCTATATTTTTGTACCACCTATTAAAATTCTTTACACCTAGTTTTTAATTCATGTTCATTCTTTGTGCATCAAATTTAAATTAACACATTTAGAAAAAGCTAATATATGGACTAGTCTCTTCTAGAACCTAAAGTCTTCTAAAGAGATTTTATGTTAATGTATAAGGTAAGAGTATCAATAAGATACAACACTGATAATGAGTGTTAAGGAAAGATACTGACGGTTATTTTTGAGCTAGACCTATAACCTTGAACAAGAACAATATCACCAATGGCTGAATTTATCTGAATGGCTTTATTTTCTACCTAACAATCTAGTAACTTGACAGAGAAAGATGACTATCAGACAAAAATACATTTATGTTGCATTAACTTAATACCTTATAGTTTTTCATTTCCAAAAATAATAGGAATAGCTTTGCAGTTATACTGCTGGATCTGTCTGCTTGTAAGTTGCTTCCAGTGATACAAATGAGATTAGTTTGTTTTCAGTCTCTCCAATTAAATAATTTTCAGTTGTTAGATTAAAAAAAAACTACAAAGCATGGGCAGTCTGCATATTCTAATCTGAATGATGACATTAAGATTTGATTTATTATTTGGGGGGGGATGAGGACAAGAGGACACCCAGTTCTGCTCTTGAAAATTCTCTCAGTGGCAGAACAAGAAATGCTACATTATTGCTTGATCATAATAATGTCTTAACATTTGAAATCTTACCGAAACAGAATTAGAATTTTACACGTGTGCTGAATTGCTCAGCCAGGGGCATTCTTAAGAACGGTTGGAGCCTGGTGAGAATTCTTTGGGGGATTATTTGTTAATTCAAATCTCCTTATGTACTTTGCACCCCATAGACACAAAACCTTGTGCTCTGCAACATTTTTATTTGCTTTGTCATGAAAAGAACAACAGCTCCATGAATTTGTAAAGATTTTTTAAAATCCCTTATTTTCTAAAACCTCTGCTTGTATTTTGTGCACATTAATGAGAGAGTAACAATAAAGCTGTGAGGTTCTGACTCCCAGAATCACCAACTCTGGGAGCTGCAGCTGACCTTGATGATCACCAAGGTTAAGTCACTAGCTTCCAAGGTCACGCACCTAGTTGTCAACTTGTCAGGGCTAGACTGCATATCTTGAGACTGTTAATCAGTCATGCTTCCGCCAGACTGCCTTACTACTGCTTTGAATGGATAAAGAAAAGAGGGATTTCAGAAATAAAATCCCACAGCCAAATTTAAGCCTGTACCTTGTGAGGATAAAGACTGATTTTTAGATTTAGAATCACTCATTAATTAAAATAAAGCAGTACCCCAAATAATTCAAGGTAGTTAGGACTGATGATAAAATAAAAATTTGTACACACATGGGGGGGTGGTATTTCCTTAGTTAACTCTGATATGAAAACTCTACTACAAATACTATTGCAGCTACTTATCCATTCCCACTCACTGCTTATCTCAGCGTCTTCATCTTTCCAGGGCAAACGAGTTAAACAATATTAAAAATCAGCCTCTGAGTCTGACATAACTTGTCACATAAATTCCATATTTCTACCTAACACAAAATGTTCCAATTTTATGACTCAGCCCATTGTGGGGGCTCCTAACAAAATCAGAGTGGTGCAGGAATGAGATGTGAACGCGGAACAGAATTAAGGACTTAAAGGGTAACATTGTGTTGCTCCAGCTCTGTATTTACTTGACAGAGGACAAAGTTATAGTTCCCACTGGCTCAGTCTCCAAGAAAAGAGAAGACCCTCCTGGTCACTAGGTGTGGGCTGACATTGTCACAGTGGTACTGCTTTCTAACAAACGAGCTATCGTCTTAAAGCTCTTGGTCCTTGAGGGCGAAGTCTAACCTCAATCTCCTGCACTTTTTGGTCAAAATCTTGTCTTTCATTTTCTCCTTCCGAGAGTGAAGTTTATCCTGTTACTATCCTCCTATGATGTACTCCAGTCTCACAGGACTGGCCCTACTGTTATTTTGGGGTTTTTATTTATTTATTTTTTGCTCAACAAGGCAACAGATTCCCTAAATGAATGTGTGTGGCATGTAAGTTTTAAGACACTGTGTATAGAAATAGCTGTTATGTTGAAACTGACAGTTAATCCTTGACCATATATAGGATATTTTTGAAGTAGAGGCCTACATCCTCTGATTGAAGTTCAGAGAGCATAATGTAAATTTGAGCCCAAATAATTTCCAACCATAAAGAGATTATCCCCCAAAGGTGAATTCTAGGAATGAAGAATCGAGAATCTCCTAGAAATGGTGATTAAAAATAGGAGAGGGAAGAAAGGAAGTCTTCCAGGTGAGGCTGCAAAGCTCTAAGATATACCATAACAGACAGAATACTGTATATGTGCAGTGGAGATTGGCAGTGAAGGATGATATATATTGAAATGAATATAAATAATTATAACACTGCATGACTTTTCCTGCAATGAGAGTGTGAGCAAGGTTTTGAAGTGGAACAAAAGTGACGGTGGTTTACCCTGGAGGTGACCAGCCATGCCTCTCAAGGAACGTAACGTTTTATGCAGAGTTTTGAAGAACAGAGTCATTTACCAAGTACAGAAGGAAGAAGCTAGCATTTCAGATGAAGGGACAGCATATAAAAAGATTGAGAAATATGGAACATCATGGTGCGTCAGGGGCACAGAAGTAATTTGGTTTGCTGCTGCATAACATATGTGAAGGTTTGTAGGGAAATTAAGAAATTTGAATAAGATACTTTCAGAATCAGATCCTGAAGGACTTAAGTGCTGAGTTACTGCTCATGCTAGGGCTGGGGAGCTACCAAAGGGTATTGATAAGAGGATGGCATAATCAATTGTTTTAGAAAGAACATGATGTTGCTGTGTTGCTCAGGAGATGACCGGCTTTGTCCTGGTCCTCGGCATTGTTTACTATGGGTCAATGGCAACTCAAACATTAGAATACACAGTGCATTTAGTTTCATGCATTCAAATAAAAATAAGAAAGGGACATTTAAAATATGGTCTGGCCCTGTTTCTCCTTAATTTCCTTTTTTTTGACATCATAATGATCTTTCTCTTATCTACAAATCATCTGTATTCGAACTTACTAAGTATTTTTAGTGAGCTCATATTTTCACAACACCAAGGAGGAGAAATGACAGCTTTAAGCAATAGTGTTTGTTGAATCACGGGCATAATTATCCCTTGTATATCATATACAACTATAAACCCAAATATTAAAAGAAAAAATCCATCTATGCACCACTTTATAATTACCCTTTAGGAAACACTGGTCCATTAGCATCATTTTCCAGGGGAATAACTCCTTCTCCAAAAAGTGAAGTGGTTTGCTTCAGCTCTCTGTGTGCCAACCACTTGCCGCAGTGGTAGGTGCTGGGGCATCAGTAACCAAATGAACCACTGCCCTCAGGAACGTATCTTCTAGTAGAGGACACAGAGACACGGGGACACCTAAAGGTGTTGCACAATTTCAGGGAAGGTAAACGGCTATGAGATAAACAGAAAGGAATGGAGAACAAGGTGTACCTCTTATTAGGATGGTCACCAAAGACCTCTGAGCTGTCGAGATGTGTGGAGGGAGGGAATAGTGGGATGTCTAAAGGTGAAACTGTTCAGGTAGGATGAACAACAGGAGCAAAGAACTCCAAAGGAGATCCTGCCTGTGCACTTGAAGAAGAGCAGCGAAGTTTGTCATGGTGCCATGAAAGTCTGGATTTTAGGAATCACTATCACCTTACCTGGACCTTTTATTCTACACCAGGGGCTTACAAGTACACACCAGTTGCAGTCCATTTCTTGTTTTTCTGGTTTTGTATTTTTGGTTTGTGCAATTCTAGAGATTGAATCCAAGGGTGCTCTACTACTGAGTTATATCCGCAGTCATTTTATTTTATTTTACTTTATGACAGAGTTTTGCTAAGTTGCAGAGGCTGGCCTCAAACTTATGATCCTCCTACCTCAGCCTCCTGAGTAGCTGGGATTATAGGGCTGTGCCACTGGGCCTGGCCCCACCTCCTGTTTTATTGAAACAAAGCCATACTCACTTTGAAGTATGTTATCTGCAACTACTTTTACACCACAGTGACAATCAATTACTATAAAACAGAAATTTTGGTCCCCAAACAGCCTAACATTTGCATCATTTGGCTCTTCCCAGAAGATATTTACTGACCTCTTGTACCATGCTGTTCTGCTGCTATTATCAAATGTGAGGATCACAGAGAAAAAAAAATGTGCTTGGGATGTTAGTGTAATAATGAAATATGTGTTTTCCGTTTCGAAATCTACTTTCTGCTGGTAGAAAATCTGATTTAACTTTTACAAAATTGTGTTGTGTACCAATAGAATAATCAGTACATTCTCTTCAAGTGTAATGTTTCTTTAATGATGAATTGAGAGAATAAGTTATTCTGCCTTGCACAAAGAAAGAAGTAAAGAATAACCACAGTTAACATCATGCTTTGTGGTTTTCTCTTGTTAGTATTCAAATTATATTCTCTCTAAATTACATCTGAAGCAGGCTGGTAATACCCCCCCTTTGGGAGCAGCATTGTTGGGTGATGCACAAGATTTTTAAAAGAAAAATATGCACACTGTGGCCCAGAGCTCCGAGTCTCTTTGGAGCTAATTACTTTCTTAAATCAAAGGGTCCTGAGGTTCATATGAGCTGCTACCTCATATGAACTGTTTCTGTGCAGACTCACCTGGGGCTTCCTTTGGTACTACCTTCAGTTGCCCAGGACACTCCTAGTGATACTTTTGTCTTTGGCATAAAATTTTATTTTATGCCAAAAGATATTTTATTTCCTACTGAATGTTTCTCTTTAGGAAGGAAAAAGAAAGAAAAACAAACAAAAGGAAGAATAGGGTTAACAAAATGCATGGACAATATTTAAAAGACTCAGTATCATGGGATTGGTCTCCAGTTGAAGTACTAAGAGGAAGCCTGGCGTGGTGTCTAGTGAAGAAGGAAGCTGAAAGGGTGCGGTGTTGGGTTATTTCTTAAGCTGGGAAGATGATCTTACAGGCCCAGTACAGCCGCACCACAGCCTGCCAGCTCAGTGGGCCTTCCAGGTCTCTGCCTGCCCATGTGTCCCTGCCTTCTCTTTCCTTCCCCTTCATTTTCCCTTCCTTCTT
>CM053399.1:120419582-120570145 GCA_028644305.1 Xerus rutilus
TGTGGACATAACACATCCTAGTCACTTTGGATGTAGAAAAACAAAAAGAAGAGCTTTACTGACTACAGATTTAAAGCCCAAGACGTAATGGTGAAGAGTGCCACCTCTCAGCTCCAGCATCTGTTCTTGCAAGAGGACACTCAGTCAGTCTAGAGAGGTAGTGCTCATATCTTCCCTTTTTAAAAAGCATTTTTGCCGTGTTGAAATTGAACTCTTTTCTCCCCTGATGTATTCACTTATCTGGTTAAAACCTCCTATTGTCTTAAAAAATTCACTCCTGGATGGTATTTGAAACAGCTCTTTCTGTGTGAGTGAATACCAGCTGGAATCTCACAGTGGAGCCTCCCCAGATAAACACATCACAGTGTCACCTCTTTCCATCTGCATCCACGAGCTGTAGAGGCCACAGGTCATCATTTTTAATAAGGAAATCCAGTGCAGGTTTCTAATCATACACTTGCAGCTGTCAGGGAGGGGCAGCAGAGTGAGAAGTAGGATCGGGCAAGTTTTACTACAGACATTTTAAAAGTTGTGAAAGGTCCCTGGCAAACTCCAACTTTATTCTACTTGGGCTCATGTTTAGGAACCAATATATTCTTTTGAAACACTGTGAGTTTTTTGCAGTTTCTCTTTAAAGAAATGCTATCATTCCATTCTCTGCAGCCAGTGGAACAATGCCGCTTGTGTGTTCAAACCACTGGGAGCATTAACACACTGTTTCTTCAGAAGGATTTGCTTTCCAAAGTTGAACTTTCAGAACTCAGAACACCTTATCACACTTTCACAAGCTTTCTTTCTGAAAATGGAAAAAGAAAAGGGGTGGGGGGGGAGAGCCTGCTAGGACTTGTGCCAGTTAAATCCGATCTCTCCTGGGATTTGTTTTTCTTCTGGCGTCAGATTAGATGTTCAAATCAAGCAGTGTTTGGAGGACTGCAAGGGAACGTCCATGGGATTCTTAGTGAGGCTAATCCTGAAGCAGTGGCACATTCCAAGGGGCTAATCTGCCCAAGTTCATTGCTTACTTGAAACGTCTCTTGGGGGAAGAGCCAGGGCAAGTGACTTTTTTTTTCAGTGGGCGGTCATAAGAGCATTATTAACGGGATGACCAGCCCCGGCCACAGCAAAATGAAAGCAACAGGAGCCGCTCCAGGGACTGCCTTTGCCACCAGCCAGAGTCAGTGCACAGGTAAAATGATTTCGGCTAACTTTTCTCTTGTTTAACTTCTCAGTGTTTGATCTGGGGGACCTAGAGAAAGACCAAATAAACACCCAGAGCATTGTTGAGGGAAAGCAAAAGGTGCAAATGGACATATGCGTTCAGTTTCTTTGGGTCTTGCTATTTTGCTCTAATCAAGTCAGAGTGTCTATTTGAAATAGAAAAATGTGAGCGTGAGATGTGTGGTGAAGTTGTCCTTGTAATTTGTTTCTATAAAGTTAGTATACTTTTTTAAAAAAAATCTGATTACTGGGTGATTGTCCCTCTGCTCTATTGCTCTGCTAAAAAATGTACTGCAATTGCTTTCTGATGGGTTTCATACATTCCGTGTGTACCCATAAGCTACTCCCTCACAGAGAAGGTCTGGTTTTGTAGCTAGCCAGGACTGCATGGAAAGAAGATTCCAAGTTTGGGGTCTAAAGTTGATGGCAGAGCCTTTGTGAAAGAGTGGAAACCTGCTTAAATGAAATTATTTAAGGTTTTTTTCTTTTTAAGGCAATATTTACAACTTTCTTCTTTTGGTTTTGATCATTTTGATGCTTTATCGATTGCACACTTTGTTTTCAAAATTTGGACTTGCTCTATTCTCTGAGGGTAATTATTATACTTTGTTCAAAATGCAAATGTTCTTATTTTTGTTTTGAATGAGATGTCCTTTAATTATTAGCCTTGAAAAACACTTCCCTGTTACACATCACACATGACTGATAATGCAGAAAGACAAGCAGAAAAGAGCCCTTCACAGACTCAGCCATGATTATGTGACCATTCTACCTTTGGAAAAGAATGTATGAAAGTGATTTTTCTGAGGACTGATAGAAGCCATCTTTTCTAAGAGAACCTGAGCCCTCCAAAGCATATTAAAGGAAAAGATGTTAAGACAAACTGGCCATTGATGTCTTGCATTAGAAGAGAATTACGAGGTCAGAAACACAGCGTGTCAAAATTATTTCATACTTTGCAACAACGGGGCTAATCATTGTGGCTAACTTAGTTGGATGTTGAAGGAAAGTATAAAACTTCACACAGAATAGTTCAAAGATTTTGAACAAAAGAATTAGCTTAGGGAACAAGTTAAACTATGATTATACATCAAATGCATTCTCTCCAAGAAATTAATTTTAAAAATCTAGTATCTGTCCACATTAAAGACCTGAATAAGAGCAAAGCCCATAACAGAGTGTGGTAAATTATGCATGGCGTTTTGTAGAATTCCTAATTCATGTATTACACATGCATTCTTTCTATTATGCATTATACTGTTCTCAAAAACAGAATTCAATTCAATTATGAATGATGAAAAGAGATTTTACCTTTTGTTTCTCTTTTTCCCCCACCCCCACCCCTCAATTGTCTGTGCCTTGGCAAGAGAAATTAATCTGCTAGTAACAAGAAGTAGAAACTAATCTTCAGTCCTTTTGCTAACATTGAGGTAGCTTTTCACCTTTGAAAGGTAATTAAGTTGCTAAACTGAACACAAGTGAAATTATTTTATACTGAAAGACTAGGGAATCTTAGTACTAGTAAATCTTACCTGATACCATCTTACTAAAATTTCCAGTAACTTTTCAAGTTGAAACTGGGATCCATAAGTGAAAACCATAATGAAGGTGTCCTTGAAAAGCCTAATGCATTTGCCGTGGTCCCCAGATTCTCAATTTGAGAGTCCTGTTATAATTTCATTTCTTTTCCATAGCTGGGATAATGGCCTCCCCGCTTCTACTTCTTTCTCATATTCTCATCTCTTCCTAATGTCCCACCCCCCTTCTTTACCCCCAGGGAGAGAGGAAGAACAGATAACATTGACGTTGGGAAGCGGGGAGTGAAAGCGTGAAAGGAGCATGCCTGAGCTGGTTCTAGACAGGCCTTCAACGGCCAGCCTTCTCCATGCACCAAGGGACTCCCGGCCATGTTCAGATGGCCCTGCCACATCAGGGATGTTTAATATCAACAATATCTCACTTGGAGAGGCAGTTTAGCAGAGTAGGTGAAAGTAAACTTTGGAATCAGGCTGCTTAAGTTCAAACACTGACTTTCAAACTTGTCTGCTGCGTCTCGTCACCTGAGATATTCTTCATTGGTAAAACAAGCATAATTACTGTATTTCCCCCACAGAGTTCAAGGATCTGTGCACAAAGTGCATATGTGGTACAATGCCAAGCACATAATGAGTCCTTAGTAAATGTTAGTTATTGTTATTACCTATTGAGCTCCGACTATGTGCCAAGGGCTTTATCTGATTATCACAAAACTTTCCAAAGTAGTTATGATGAACTACATGTTATAGAAGAGACTTAGAGAAGTAACTTTTCTACATGCCTCATTAGTGACTAGCCAGGTGCTGTATGAGCCCCAACATAAGGGAAGCTCAATCTAGATCATTGCTATAGGAATTTCTTACTACCATCTGAGTTTTCAGTACCAGAATCAACCCAGGACCATTCCCTCTTCTTGAAGTAAAAGCATGGTACTCCTGAAATAATGACACCAACTTTGAATGTCAGTTATTACTGTTGAGCCCATTTTATAGATGAGGAACACAGAGGAACAAAGAACTCATGTGACTTTCTCTATGTCACAGAGTCCCACTCAAGCCACTTTTTCTAACTACAAACCCCATATTCTACCCATACTGCTTTTCTGACTTCCTCTCAGGAGGGATTGATCAGCACTCCCTGAAATTCCCAGATGCTCCCCCAAAAGATTCTTCTAAACTCTGACCAAAGTGGCCCATG
This sequence comes from Xerus rutilus, assembly GCA_028644305.1. Lineage (NCBI taxonomy): Eukaryota > Metazoa > Chordata > Mammalia > Rodentia > Sciuridae > Xerus > Xerus rutilus. The sequence continues at coordinate 120,423,534 of CM053399.1, forward strand.
AAAAGAAATAAGAGGTACATTCTCCCTTTTCTGCTCCCTGAGGTGTAGGGAAAGTGAGTTTCAAATGTCCAGTGAGGACCAATTTACCATCTTTCTGCCAAGAGATATTATCGACGAAAGTATTCAATGTCTAGGAAAAATCATGGCCCATGAATACTAGCTTACAGGCTTTTTTGTAAAGATGAAGACTAGCTATCTTTGCTGCAAAGCCCATTCCTGTTGCAAAGATGGCACCATTAACTTTTCCTACATGTTTGAGAAGAAAAATCTTTGAGAATACTTTTTTCAAGTCTAGCTGACAAAAAAAAAAATACCACAAATGTTACCTTTGCAGCATGAGGGTGCAGAGGTCCATCTGGACCTGTGGATATCTGAGGCAGTGTAAGTGCTCTTTTTCATGCAGACAATGTGTGACTACCTAGAAATTATATGACCCCATTGTCAACATCACTGAAATGGGATGCAGTTGCTTGATGGTCCCCTAAGATCCTCATGTTGCCACTTATAAAATGTGCATTGTCACAAGTATTAAAGAAGCCCTGCTATGAGTGCTACATGCTTGCGTAGGCCTCCACTATACGAGATCAAGGGGTTAAGGGTAAACCAGAACCCAGCACAGCTTCTACAGATGTTTAAGTTGCCACTGGCATCAAGACCGATTACATCCAACAAACGGGGGCCAGTAACAGTTAACACCAGTGATTGAGACAGCTCAAGTAAACAGCTCAATTTTGCCTTAACCCTGTATATTTTAAGAGTATGAATTTAGAACTGATACTGGGTTAGAGGGAAGATAATAGCATATAGAAAGAACATTACAGGTTGTTCTAGCAACTTCCATCTTAAGTGGCTTAGGGAAGGAATCTTCTGAATAGCTTATTGGACTTCATGGGAGACTTCTCTACCATTTCAAATGCTGGTAAAGAAAGGGGTCAAGGATGCGGGATGAACACTCTGCTTTGGAACAAAGATCCTACAGTTCTCCAGAACATCTTTTATTCATCTGGGAACCCAATCTCAGTGGCAGGACTTCTGGGTGTATAGTCCCAACAAAAGCTGTTCTTAGAAACTGTATTTGTTGTGTATATTTAAAGGCATGTGGAATGAAAAAGTAGCACATCCATTTTTTATGTATTTTCTTCCTAAGACATTACCTGTGAAATCTGGGACTACGGTGAAGACCTTTATCTTCCTCCTGTTTCCATTTCCTTTTTGTTTGTTTGTTTGTGTACACCTCAGCATTGCTAATTTGGATTTTAAAACTGCATGGTGATGGGTTGTGGCTGTTGAGTTATACAATTCCCTTGACCATTTTCCCCTTTCCTTCTATAAGGAAAATCTAATGGAAGCATCAGCCATGAAAACCTTATTTAGATGTATGTCTTCCTACCACTGAATACTTGTTTTCTGTAGGGTTACACACATAATATTTTATCCCTCCAAATTCATTTTCTCAGCAAACAGCATTGTTTCTTTCCTTTAAAAGCCATCATGAGGGGCTGGGGTTGTGGCTCAGTGGTAGAGCACTAGCCTAGTGCGGGTGAGGCACTGGGTTCGATCCTCAGCACCACATACAAATGAATAAATAAAAATAAAGCTATGATTTTTAAAAAGTCAACCTTTTAAAAAAAAAGCCATCATGAATTTATATCTGGTTCTGTCACTACCATTGTTTTTACATAGCTGTTCCCTTTAATTCTTCAATATTATAATGTTAACCAAATTAGTAGGCACTGGGAGGCACAGATTTTATTATATTCAGTGTTTATGTGTGAAACATAAATTTCCATTTAGTTTATAATACACTAGTCTTTTATGTGATTATGAAATTTTGCTCTCTAGTCAAAAATGTTTAAAGGTTATATTCATCCTCTTTCTCTTTCTCTTTCTCAGGCTCAGAAATCCTGGATAGAAAGAGCATTTTATAAAAGAGAATGCGTTCACATCATACCCAGCACCAAAGACCCCCATAGGTAGGTGATATTCTTGTCTCTAATGTATCAAGAATGTGAAGTAGTGATTTTAGGGACAGAACAACAGCAATGACTACCCATTTCGGGGGATCATGTTAAAGTAAAGATCTTTTGTTGTAGTTGTTATTGCTGGGTATTTTCGAAGCAATCATATATCTATCATATATATATGCCATCTATAACATGCCATAGCTACAGTTAATTCTGGGTTTAAAAGCCTTCACAGAATAACAGATATACTGCTGCAGAAGGAACTAATCACTGTATATAACACTGGGCTATATATATTTTTGCGATGGTTACTGGTTCTTCCTTCTAAGCATTTTGTTAAAATGCTTAGTTCATATCAACATGCTCTACTCTAGTGAAAAAAAGATACTTTAAAATAAAAGACTCCTAGCAAATTACTGGTGTGACAGCAGAACTTCAGAATTATCTGCACATTTTTTGATACTTCCTTACCTTCCTGAAGATCAACAGTATGTAAGGTGAAAGGACTTTGGGATGAAGTAGCACATCCATAGCTGAAATTCTTTTATGAGCTGGCAATGTAATAAAATAGTTTGAAGTATAGATCATACTGTCATAAAGACTCATTTATAACCTTGGACAAATCACCTAACTTTCAAATATTTCATCATAGAATGGATGGTGAATTGTTAGTGTTTAATAAATGGTAGTTACATGTTATACTATTAATGCCAGTAATTGTCATCGTGGTAGTAGTAATGCATGAAGGACACTTTCGTTGTCAAAAGAACAATTTAAACTTTTCAAATATCTCATGAGTATTTTTTCATTGTTTCTTCAAGAACACTTAACTCTGCAGATTTTTATTCTTAGAATTGGATATTTGACAGCAAATGTCAATTGGGGAGAGACAAGTTAGGTTGTGGCTCACGTATAAGTGAGATTCCTCATTTAAATGTGCATGTTAAAATTCTTCCCTCGAAGCTCGTCAGTATCCTTCGTGTAAGATTTGATAGATGGGAGGAGTGAGAAGTAGAAAAATGTAGAGAACTTTTTTTGTTCATAAGTGTCTTATCCTAAACAATATGCCAGGTGTGAAAGGTGTGGATGGAGAAGGCAGGATACGTGATATAGCTTTTATCCCTAAAGCAAAGGGGGGAGGGGAGAAGAGAAAAGGAAATATGTTTGCCACACGGAGCCAGAGTTTGCCATTTGCCTAATATAAGAATATAACATAATGTAATAACAATCTGGGGATGTTACCTAAGAATTGACTGACATGCAGGTTTCTACAGCAGGTTGCTTTAAGTGTGTTTTGTAATAGTGGCTCACCCAAGGGGTTCACTTTAACCTCTTATGTTATAGGTGTTGCTGTGGGCGTCTAATAGGCCAGCATGTCGGACTCACTCCCAGTATCTCTGTGCTTCAGAATGAGAAAAATGAAAGTCGTCTCTCCCGAAATGACATCCAGTCTGAGAAGTGGTCCATCAGCAAACACACTCAGCTCAGCCCAACGGATGCTTTTGGGACCATTGAGTTCCAAGGAGGTGGCCATTCCAACAAAGCCATGGTAATCAAAAAGCCACATTCCCAATGCAATCTCATGTCCTGCAGAGGAATGGTTAAGAGCTCAAGATTTAGTTTTCTGGCCTAATCTCAACCCTGCCACTTTCTGGTGGGGCAACCTGCTCTAATTATCTTCCCCTATGTGTCTTACCTCTTACTCTATAGAGTAGGGGAAAAAAATTTCTTCCCAGAATTTTAAAAATAATTAATATGAGATTAAGCATAGTGATTATTATTAAGAAGAAGACAAATAGCTTTCTTTTTAACTGATTAACAGGAATAGATTGTACATTTTAAAGGAGTTTGGTGTAATATTTCCACAGCTGCGAACAATATACACTGATCAAATTCAACCTCTCCTTAACCCGTACCCCCACATATACACCCTTCCCAACCTATAATCACTATTAATCAACCTCTTAATCACTATTCTACAATCAGGTCGACTTTATTAGTTTCCATGTATGAGACAGAACACGCTATACTTGTCTTTCTATGTTTGGTTTACTTTCTATAGCTATCCACTATTTGTTATATTATTTTCTATATCTTATCTATTCCAGACTTTTTCTAAATCCTTTTCCATACCTTTTGGTGAAAAAAATGTTACCTTTAGTTTTCCATATTTTCTGCTAGTAAAGTAGCAGATCTTTCTATTTAAGGAAGACATGATTGTATCAGCCTATATCCTTCCTTGTTCTAATAGAGATCTTGCCATCTGTATTGAAAGCTTTTTGTCCAAGCAGCTGTGTTCAGTAATGTTCTCAATAGAAAGGTTGCATATGAGAACTTTTTAAAATACGTTTCAGAAAATATACAAATTTTACTTTTAACAGTTGTCACGTCTAAATTTCAGCTCTCATCAAGGACCACTTCCTAACACGGCTGACAGATTCTGCAAGGCATAGAATATAGCATATGTTTTGAAAATTCTAGAAATAGTATAGTACAAGCTTGCCTCTAACTGTTAAGAGTTGGCTGAGGGTAGAGCAGTTGGAAATAGTTTCTCTTAGGCAAGCCATAGAGCATTCTGAGTTTGAAAAGAAAATTCTGCTGAGAGAAGCACACTACTAAATTCAAGGAGTCAACTCACATGACAATCGGTCTAAAAATGCAATGAAGCCACTTCCCACTTCTCTCCCTCTCCTTCCTTCATTGTTCCTCTTCCTTTTCTCCCCACTGCAATAATTTTTTTTTACCAAGAGTGGCTAACTGAGTTATTCTCACAGTTCTTCCTTAAGAAAATTAATTCTGAGCTACAGAATAAATTAAAGCCAATTTTTGAGCTGTATATTGGAAAGAAAAGGGTGCTATTGGTAACATTTTCCAGCAAGATTTGAGAAAACAAGGAATAGATTAGTCTTAGCCTATGTAGAACTATGGGAAATGAAGATTGACAACTTTCCCACCCAGTCAAGGGATGTATTTGCCCATACAATATCACAAAGGGTCCCCAACTTAGAACAATCGTTGTTTATATTATGGAACTGATCTTGTAGAATCATGCATCAAAAGACACCGAAGTTCTTCCTGTGTAAGAAAAGTGTTGCTTGTGAAGAAAGGGCTAACTGAGCAATAGTCATTGCAGAGAGGGACACCCAGTAACTTCACAAGGTGCTACCGTGGTACCTGCAAACAATGCCATAAGCCCAGAAGGCATATGGTAAGCATCTGGTCATCCTTTCCATTGTTAATATTCAGGGTCAAATATGGACATAAATATGCTTGTAGGTAAGAGTGTTCCTCCAAGGTTAACAGCCTGGGAGACCCATGATGATACCATTGTTCAAAAATGTGTTGTTATTTTGGGGACTGACTTCAGATAATTTATAGATCACAGGAGAAAGGCAGTCTATATTTACTCCAAATGATAGTTTTGACAAAAAACTAATCTCAAGTGCCTAAAAATCATATGACATAGAGCTCAGTCATGAATAGCTTCTGCCAGTTTTTACAAGTCAAGTTTATTCTCTGAAAGTACAGTTTACCACCATGAAACTACCTATAAAGAAGTAGTAGTGAAGAGTGGAGATTTTGGATTCACGTGGTCTCATAACCATCACATAAATGCTGTGTAACAGGGAGAAAGTTACTTAAGTTTTCTTGACCTCAATAATTTATTCTGTTGTATAGACTGTTGATGTTATCATAAATATTGAGATGACGTGTAAAACACTGACACAGTATCAGGCACATAAATAGATGTAAAACTAACTTAGCTGCTATTATTATCGCTATCATTATTTGTATCAGGCTCTGAAAGAAGTTGCAAAAACATTTTGACTAAAACTTTAAAGGATACTCATTTTGATGTATATATCTCGGTATATTATATTAGAAGGCCAAATTACACTTTTTCTGTTAATATTTTTGCATAATTTAAGAAGTTCTGCAGCTGGGCATGGTCATGCACGCCTATAATCCCAGCAGCTCAGGAGGTTGAGGCAGGAGGATCATGAGTTCAAAGCTAGCCTCAGCAAAAATTGAGGTGCTAAGCAACTCAGTGAGACCTTGTCTCTAAATAAAATACACAGTGGGGCTGGGGATGTGACTCAGTGGTCGAGTGCCTCTGAGTTCAATCCCCAGTACCCCCTGCCCCCCCCAAAAAAGAAGTTCTGACTCATAGTCTACTTTTATGGTTCAAAAGTAACATTGCTTTTCAGTGATAGCCTGCCTCTGTCATTCAATGGTCAAGTGATTTTTCCCAGTTGATTTAGCTTCGGAATGCCTTAGTTTCCTCATCTGTAAAATGAGGATTGTAATTTCTTCCTAGGGCTATCTCCTGGATGCAATGAGTCCATACATGTTCAATGTTTAGAACATTACCTGATGTGGCTAAATAAGTATTTGCTATTGTTATAAGCCCTACAAAAAGTTCACTGACTCTATCTAAAAGAGAAGCTTCGTAATCAATTAGAAGAAAATATACAGGCTGAGTTACTGCATGGCAGACTGCTTACCTGGGATGCAGGAGGCCCCGAGTTCAATCCCCAGCACCACACATACAAAGACACATGATCTTGAAGTCAGGCAGAACTGAATATGACCTCCTACTCTTTCACTGTCTCACTGGAAAGTCTTGGTTAAACCACTTAATTCAGTTGAGACTCAAGTTTGTTTTTTAAATCTCTGAAGCAGTCTTGATTGCCTTAGTTGATGTTTATGAGGACTAAAGAGAACATAAAAACCATATGGTATATAGTAGTAGTGCTCAAAATACTTATGAAAATACTACTTATGAAAAAATAATGATAGATAGAGCAATGAAGCAGCTTCATTTACTTCCCAGAAGTCCAAAGATGTGGTGGAGTATTTCCACAGGAGCACCGATTGCGTAAGTCAGCATTCTCATCTCTGCTCTCTGAACACCAGCACCGATGATGGTCACTAGAGCTGTGAACACCATCCACCACTGACCAGAGATGAGGGGATCATAGGTCCCCACATTATATACTTTGACTTCCACATTCATCAATTTCCCACATCCATTCATTCCAGCAAAACAGAGCATGATTATGTCACCTGCATCCTCTCTGCTTTATTCCCTGTAAATCCCAACAATCAAACAGCTGCTGTGGGTGTGCTGTTATGATGGACATGGCCTATCCCTGCTCATCATATAATATTCTTCTATGGAAGCTTCTTTACCTCTCCCAAAAATTTCTAGTGAACTTCAGAGACTCTGAGAAAACCGAAGACTAAAAATCAAATGAGTTAATTAGAATTTGAAGTATTAATTGAAATACTTTGGCAATTCCTTTCAGAATCTGTAGCATATCATAATCATGATAATAGCAACTAAAATCTATTGAATATCTACTATATTTCTGGCACTATGCCTGGTACATACCTATGTTTTTTATGTTTATGACAAGAGTATTAGTCTACATGGCAGAATAACATACTGAAGCCTTAAAGTATTTGTCAGGTCAGGCGTGGTGGCATGCAAATGTAATCTCAGTAGCTCAGGAGGCTGAGGCAGGAGGATCATGGTTTTGAAACCAGCTTCAGCAACTCAGCCTCCCAAGGACTTCCTTTCAATTCTCTTTCTCTATCATGTGAGCCTGTAACAGATTACGATCGATATTTTGTTTGGGAAACTATATGTAGGTAATTGACAGGAAGCTAATTACTATTACAGTTCTAGTTCTTTTATAAAGATTTTTAAAACTTTGTAGTAGAATTATAAAATCACTATTTAATGAGGTTAATTAAACTCAAAAGCTGTGAGCAGGAAGAGGTCTTTGTAAAATTACGTCCTGGGTTCATAAACCTTTTCTGAGACATTCCAAATGCTTCATGACATTCAGGCCTCAATTTCTAGGTTTGACAAGCCCCCCGAAACAACAATGAAACCATCACTTTACAGAGAGAAATTGCAACACAGGAGACATTTGCAGCTGACAATGAGTGAAGGATTCTGACTTCCTCTTCAATAAGGAACTGTCTCCTACCAAATTGCAAGCCCCCAAACAGTCAGTCCTGGACTATGAGATGATCTGGCAGCTCATTAGGCTGCCTTACAACTTTTAAACCTTTCTGAGAGAACAACTGGCCCTATCAACAAGATGGTGCCGAAAGGCAGACACTGTGGTTTCTCAAAGACTTGTTTATCCAGAGCTCTGTAGATCAGACAAGGAAGCAGTGCTGAGCTTGGTTATAGACAGCCCTTTGCTTACTAATCATCTCTTCCAATTAATGCTGAGCTGACTTGTGGGCCAGGTAAGTATAACCTAATTAAGGACTCATGTTTAAACCCCCTCAAGTCATCCACAAAATTCTCTTCAGCTTTTCCCTTGCCGTTCATTTTGCTTATTAGATCAGGTTGAAACCCTTATTATAGTTTTCATATAATTGAGATAATTATTCCTGGGCCTCATTTTCACACTCAAAGCTGTAACTATGGGTCAGATGAAAGGCTTGTTCTCTGAGCATTATGGGGCTGGGGGAGTGGAGGAATTAAGAGAGAGACAGGAGGCAAGGGAGCTGTCGGTAGCATGGCATCCACCACCTCATGCTCTTAAAATGCTTTGGGAATTGAATTTGAGATTTTGAAAATTGTCTCTTTGCATTATGCAAATTTGATCTGGGAATCATTGACTGACACACACCAAATAGGAAATTAAATGAATCCCTCTTCACACACACACACACACACACACACACACACACACACACAAAATAGTTGATCACTAGACTGTGGCTAACCAAGCCACTTTACATAGCATGGTGAAGTTCTGAGAGGTTTTGCAATTGCTCTATTGAGTTGGGGTTTCCACCTTGTACTAATCTGAAATCCACTGAACTGGCAGTAATTTTGGATGGTCTTTCTGAGAATAAAACTAGAATATATCACTTACCTTTTAATCCTAAGTATATGTCTCCAAAGAAGGAAAACCAATCCTCCTCCAAGAAACCATCCCATCTCCTTTCCTCTAGAAAAATATACACTAAATAATTCCAGCAGAAATTTCATAGAGTATCCTCTATGATCTGTTCATATGCTTAGTGGCATATTATTTCTGAAATTTTAGCTTTGAGTTATCATGATCCACCCCCTATAAATATCTGATCTAACAGGGAAATTGCAAAAACAATACGACACTTTGACTTCCAAAGTTTCATGGGTCATCAAACTAGGGATTTAATAACAGTGAATGCAATTGCAGATGTTTTCTTTCCAGGGAGATTTTATATCTATTAAATCATCATAAGCATTAAACCCTCACTGTAAAACAAAAGGCCCTATGGACTTGGAAAGTTAGTATCAGCAAAATTATCTCAGCAGTCTGATGTGACATATTCTGCTTGGTCATAACTTTAATTACAAGTGCCCACTTAAAATGTGGCTGCGAAGAATTAGGAAATGAGATGATGTTTGTCACATTTCTCAACAGAAAGGAGAATGGGGCAGTTTTCCAACTGCAAACTTGAAAGAAAGGCATTATAGACACTGTTAAAATAGATTTATCAATGGCAAGCCCATTATTCAGAAAAAAAAATACTACTTCACAGATACCAAGTGATTATTTCCAAGAATTAATGATGGTTTTACAGTGTTATTCAGAGAATATATCATTTAACATTCCCAAGAGTGTTAGCCACATGTATTATTCTGCAGCTTGTTTATATTTTCATTAAAACAGCTGGGCAAAGTTACATGGGTAAAAAATAAGGACTGAAGAAGAGACTGATGAATTATAGGAACCAAATTGCTATGCAAAAGCCCAAGTTCAGAATTTCAAAGGAAGATTTTTTTCAATCATTTGTACAATTTTATTTTCAAAAGAGATTGTTGTTCTATCACGCCCACTTAAAATATTCATATTAGAGAAGGTAAAGTTTTTAAAAATAGTAAAAAAAATCTTAGGAGGAATTAATAAATTTTTAATTTGCAGTCAACTTGTAGTCAACATATGTACTCTGAAATTCAATGAATCTTATATAATTTACCACACAGTAATATTTAAAAAATGTTAAAATCCAGGGGAACTAGTCTAAACCTTTTTTTTTCTTGTTTGTACATTAAATTATACCAGGTGATTTTTTACAATGTCTATTCATAAGGTACATATGAACTGAATTCTTGAGAGAATTCTGTATTATAGTGTGACTTCATCAAATCCTTCAAGGTTTGGAACAAAGGCTTTTGCATAGATTTTTTTCCAGTCACCCTCATAGAACCTATAATATAGGAGGACAACAATTCTTTGAACTTGAATAGGTGAAGAAAGGGATTTTTCAGGTCAAAATTTTGTTGTTGCTGTTCTAAGTCTTTACATTATTTCCTGATACTTTTATTTTTATTTTTAGGAAACAGCCCCATCTGTTCTAAGCAGCAATGACTGCTTTCCCACCCCACCCCCCATCCCCAGACTTTGCCCACTGGATGTGATGAAGGAAAAAGAATTCTTATGCTTCTGTGTCAGCAATATTGACAAGAGAATAGTAACATTTCTAATGATGTAACAGTGAAAATGGCTTTAGTTTTTTAAAAAGGCAGAAAAATTCACCTTTTAAGCAAAAAGAACTTTAGTTCCAACCAGAGCAAAACCTCTACAGTTTTAGTTACTAAAGCCCTCTGCCATTCAAGTGAAAGAAAACCTGTTTTATACTAAAAGAAACCTACCCTCACTATATAATTTTACTTCAAAGTTTGTCATGTGGACAGCAAAATGTATTTTCTTGTGAAAATAATGCTAGATTCATTGACCTCCACAACACCTAAGAATAGATCAAATAATTCGATTTCAACTAAATCTGGCTTCTATTTTCTACAGAACATTCTATCATTTACCCATCTTGTGTGGGCATCCTGCTACCAAACATAGATGTGAATGATAGGAAGGGGAAAGGGTGGATAATTCCAAATATGGTAAGTTATTTGAACTCAGTGTCTCTCTTGAAATGATAAACTGGTGAACTAAAGATCTGTGAGTAAAGGAAGCATTAGGTAGCCCAGGGCAGGTACTTTTATAAACACCTGTACCAGTCATTCTCTAGAGACCTAGAGTTGAAAGCTGGGGGTGGAGGGTATTTTGAAAGGCATACTAATAACGAAAGAGCTAAAACCAAGTTGCTTAGACGTGTTGTACACAGGAGTCATACTTACATATACATATGTATGTGTACATGTAGTGAATCTAACCTTTATCTAGTGTCTATTGGTGGATTTTTTTCAGCCATACATATTCCACAATTTAATCAATGCAGCATCCTAAAAGGTGGTTGGGAGAACCCCCATTCAGCAAGAGAGGATGCTTAAAGTGGCCAAAGCACTGACAGTGCCAGTGTCTGATGCTCTAGTGTATTGCTGTCATTGTCCTGGGAATCCCTAAATGGGAGCGCCACATCAGAGTAATGTCCAGGTGACAAAATTTAATATGCACATTAGGAAGATTCCTTGTTGTCTATATGATGAACCCTCAGCAATTAACAAACAAGTGGACAGTCAAAATTGCTTATCTTGACATCAAATGAGCACCTAATTTTAAATCACATTGACCATTTAACAGTCATTGACTAATTGCTCTGGGAACAACATTTATAAGTGAGGAGCTGCTGATTTAGCAGAGAATTAAATATTAACAACACTTACTAGAGATGCTTACCAAAGAGTCTGATTGGGGGGGATATAAGAATGTAATTTAAAAATTAAAATCTTTAGATAACCTCAAAATGTTTTATCTCTTGGTTTTAATTATCCCCTCATTCCCATTTACTTGAGTTGCTAGCCAATAACAAAAACAAAAACAAAACACAACAAAAAAAACCCTTCATTTAAATTCTTAATTTTAGGGGATAGGGATGTAGCACGGGGTTAAAGTGTTTACTTTCCAAATTATGGAGACCCTAACCACCAGCATGGGGAGTTCACATAGGATATCTTAATTTTAATTAATGAGTAATATGATCAAAAAGGGACTGGAAGAAGTCCATCTGTTGGTGTCTCATAGAGAGCTCAGCACCACAGAAACCTCTGGAAGGCTGTTGTCATAATCCAAACTGACATCCTTTAAGGAGGATGCATTCTTAAGACGGCAGGAGAAGGAAAAGAAGCCCCTAGTTGAGAGCACCATTTTTGAGAAATGGCTCATTAAGACTCACAGATTGGTTGTTGCTTGTAGGTGGAGAAGTATGGGAAAAGAGGCATTTATATCTTAGCCCTGGGTATGATTCCTATCATTACTGTCTTACTAGCAATGTGCACTTGAGAACATGATGGATCTTTTCTGTTCCCATCAGTAAAATGTGGATGATGCCAACCTCTTTATTACTGAGACGAGTACATGAAATGGAACACGTAGAGCACGTTGCACGTAAAGTGATATTTTGACATCCTCATAATATTTTGATCAATAATAGGCCACATATATGATGGTCCCATAAAATTATCCTGGAGCTGAAAAATTCTCATCACCTAATGGCATCGTTAGTCTTAATGTTGAAGCACAATATATTACGTTTGTGGCAACGTGGTATAAACAAACCCATTGTGCTGCAAGTCCTATAAAAGCAGATCATATACAATTATGCACAGTACATAATATATGATAATAAGACTTCCTGGTATATGAAATTATTACATTATACTTTTATCATTAGTGTGTACTCCTCCTTATGAAAGAATGTTTAGGGTAAGGTAATATGTGAATTAATGTATATGCATCAGATCCCAAGTACTAACTTCAAAAAGTTACATAAAACTGGTCAAAACTTGATTAATACCTTTCTCTTCTCTTCCATGCAGCATATAGACTTCTGAATGCTCTAATTTTAGTTACTTTCATCCAATTAGTGTATCATATTTTCCAGTGCTTTACTTCTATCCCTTTTTACCAAAAATTAGACATTTTCATCACAAGTGCTATTTTTTTAAAATATTTTTTTAGTTGTATATGGACATACTGTCTTTATTTTATTGCTTTGTATGTGGTGCTGAGGATCGAACCCAGGGCCTCACGCATGCAAGGCAAGTGCTCTACCGCTGAGCTGCAATCCCAGCCCCCAACAAGTGCTATTTTAGATTTACCATAAAGTTGTTAAAATCTTAGTTTATCATCCCATCTCATATCCCAGTTCATCCATATTAGATCTTATAAGTTCTGCCTATTGTATATACTTTAAAATTTCCTTTGGTGAAGTCTGCTAGAGGTAAACTCAGTTTGGGCAGTCAGAAAGTGTCTATAATTTGCTCTCATTTTTGAAGGTATTTTTGCTGACTGGACTTCTAGACTGACAGATAATTTCTCATGGCACATGGAAGATCCTGGTTTGGGGCATCCATTGTTGCTGTTGGGGTACAGGCCATAGGTTTATTGACTGTTTCTTTGTTGGTGATCTTTTTCCTGAGGGTTCCCCCCCAACCCTTTGATGTTATCTCCGTAAGTCCTTGAATTAGTTTTTTTGTAATCCATCCTGCTTAGGAATCACTGTACTTTCTGGACTTGAGAATTAGTATCCTTCAATAATTCTGAGAAATGCCTAGGCAATAGCTCTTCAAGGCTTATCTCTTCCCATTTTTTTATTTCTATCTAGAATTCTAATTATCTCCTCCATGGGTCTTCATTTTTCTTTTATATTTTCAATTCCTTTGTCTTTCTAGGTTGTATGTTTTATTTTCCAGACCTATTACCAGTGTCTCTCTTCTGTAGTTTATCAACTGTAATATTCCTTTAAATTCCTCCATTTTAATTTCTAGAAGGTCTTTCATTTTTTCAAATGTACATGATTATCCCTTATTCATATATTCAGTCATCTCATTTGCTTTTAGCATATTAAACATAGCTATTATGTATTCTAATCATTTCAATGTCTTTGAGAATGTTACTCTGCTGCCTGTTTCTCATTCATGCTGCTTTGTTTCCTTGTATAATTTTGATTAGATTTTACTATAGTGCTATGGAATGCTTACTTTCCCATGGGAATTATTTCCCACTTGGATTGATGACACTTCCTTCCACAAAGAAACTGCATTTGCTTTTGCCAGTTATCTGGATCTATTACTCAACCAGAACCATTTGACCTTAAACTCTATGCTTGGTATGCCTCAAACCACACCAATAGCATCAATGTGGGCCAAAACCTGTGTGAAGCCCTGCTTATGTTTAAAAATAATCAGAGGAAGGTTTTTTGTTCCCTTGTACCCAGAACCAAGGTTGAGGTAGGCAAGCTTCAAGCTTCTTTGCTGGCCTTTTCTGTACATGTGAGTTACTTATTTTTCCTTCCTGATGCTTCAGGGTGTAGTCCTTTGAAGTAGGCCAGCTTTATTCAGGCCTCCTATTAAACTCCCCCATACTGCATAAGGCCATCAAATCAAATGTTCAGGGTGACAAGGATTTAGACCCTCAGGGTCAGCCCTGCCTTAACATTTTGCAACCTCCTCAGTTTACAGCTTCTACTTTAAGAGTTGAATTTCCCTTGTTTTTTGGCCAACTCAGTAATGTATTTCCAAAACTTTTCTCTATTTACCTAGTATTTTAGTTGTTTCTAGCTAGAAACAAAAGTCTTTATATAATTAAATGAAGACCTAAATGAGTATCATGTATGTTTTTATTTTTGTTTTATGTTTTATGTTTATCATGTGTATTTATAGCATTCTCTTTATACATCTCAATTTTTTCTAGTAAAACCCTGATATCTGCTATTAACCTTAATTTTCAGTTGTTCTATAGGAATAATTATTTCTCTTTAAAAAGAAAACATTTTCAGATGCAGTTATTATAAGGTAACAGCAGATTATATTGAAGTCTATTTCAAATTTTTCATTGAATTGTGTAGAATTGTAGAATCCTTCAAAACCTCTCAAAATACTAGGATCACAAAAACATATTGTCCTATCTGCATTCAGCTTATTTGAAGCTGTTACTCATTAAAAACATTAGAAATGTTTGGGCTATTGCACAAATATAAACATTGGTAAAATATGAGCATGCTTTATTTTGGATGAAACTCATTCCAGGAAAATTTGTGCTTAAATTATTTGATTTTCTAAAATGTTGTTTGTTTGCAGTTATAGAATTTCACACGAACCTTTACCAAAAGAGCCACCTTTGTAGTTTAAAGGAAATGATCATTCTTTTTAATAAAAATCTGATTTCACATGAAACATTTTCTTCAAGTAGCAACACACATAATTGTAGCAAGACAAGTTGCTATCTGGTGCAGTGCAGCACACCTGTAATCCCAGGTACCCAGGAAGTTGAGGCAGGAAGATCACAAGCTCAAGACTAGCTTTTAGCTGGGCGCTAGAAAGCCATTTCTATCAGTCCTGTGTTGTGTGTTACCATCATTGATGTCATAATTTTAAACACTGCATGTGTGTGCATGTGTTTGTGGTTAAAAATTTTTTTAAAAAATGTAAAATGCACAATAGGGTTTTCCCCCTCCTGGCAAAACAGACTTTAGAATTACTCAGTTTTCTTCTCATTATGTTCCAGATGAGCTTTAAAATCAAAACAAGCCGCTGGGCGTGGTGGCGCACACCTGTAATCCCAGCACTTTGGGAGGCTTAGACAGGAGAATAGTGAGTTCAAGGCCAGCCTCAGCAATGGCAAGGCGCTAAGCAACTCAGTGAGACCCTGTCTCTACATAAAAAAAAAAACACAAAATGGGGCTTGGGATGTGGCTCAGTGGTCGAGTACCCCTGAGTTCAATCCCTGGTACCAAAACAAAAACAAAAACAAGACTAACTTGAGTAATGTAGGGAGAACTGTCTCAAAATAAAAAGGGGCTGGAGATGTCATTCTGTAATACAGCATGTACGAGGCCCTCGGTTCTATCCATAGTAAGAAATATAAAAAAGCCTAGCCCATTTCCCTAATCAATTAAAATATTTAATTTTTTAAAAATACTTAATCAAATAGCCTTTCTTTTCCTAGTACGTTCGAGTTTCCTTTGATACGAAACCTGATCTCCTCCTACACCTGATGACCAAGGAATGGCAACTGGAACTTCCCAAGCTTCTCATCTCTGTCCATGGGGGCCTGCAGAACTTTGAACTCCAGCCCAAACTCAAGCAAGTCTTTGGGAAAGGTCTCATCAAAGCAGCCATGACAACTGGAGCGTGGATCTTCACTGGAGGGGTTAATACAGGTAACTGGAGTGTGACGGAGAAAGGCAACATAAGGCCATGAGAATGTTGTGCCTAAGATCATCTTCTAAGAATGTATTTACCCATCTCTCCCCTGCCCACTTGTGCCCACTCTGCCTGGTTCTCTTTCAGTCTCCTTTACCAAAATGATCAGCATATCATAATTATTTCTAATAATTACTTACACGTAAGTAACAGGTTAAAATAGTTAATGGTTAACTCTGAAGAATTTGTAAACACAACTAATGGGATTTTGTAGGATGTTTTCAGTAGCTCAAGTTGTCATGTAAATATCTAATAACTTTTTTTGGTTAAAGTGCTGGAGATGGAGCCTAGAGTCTGGTGTGTTTATTATTTAAAATATTTCATTAAATCATCTCTGCACCAATAGAAGACATACCTCATTTCAAATTCTAGTTTTTCCTACTACCTAAGGAGTTTCTATATTGTGATATAGGCATGCTCTCAAATAAATTCTTACTTACACATCTATAGTTAAGTGATTATCTTCAGAACCTTATCAATGTACAATAGAGAATAGATTGGATGCTTATAAACTTTGTTGCCCTATTTCCCCAGCCTGAGCCAGAAGTGCCAGTTAGCAGTTTACACGGAAGTTGTAGTAAGTTAATGCAAACTCATTACAAGGCTCAAAATCTGCACACAGACACATTTGTTGTAAGTGGAACATTATGAACATAACTTTGGGCCAACTACTACTACTACTTTTAAATACCATGTTTTCTCAATTTTTTTTGTTTGTAGTTTGGACAATGTTTGAGATCTGCACTGCAAATCCTAAATACCTAGAATTTGGGAATCAGACACAGCTGCACAAGTACATTTCAGCAATGAACTGCATGCTGGCTATGCTTCATATTGTTATGTGAAATCCTGACTCAGTCCAGAAGCTGACAGGATCTTAGATGGACCTGCTCAGTCAGCTCTTTACTGTTTACACTCTAGCACTCAAATATCCAAAGAGCAAAATTCTTTCAGTGACTGTTCAGGTTTTAGGCCCCACATTTTGCTCCCTACTAAGTGGCCATCACCCCATTCTCTAGTAGTTGGCATGCAGTGACCAACCTAAAAGTTTCTAAAAATTTTGAAAGAAACGCCTGCTAGTCTATTTCTAAGAAGTTAGAACATTATTTTTTTCTTTTCTACAATGCATTCAATATCAAAAGAATGTGCAGCCTAAATACTACAAACTGATACATACCTGTAATCCCAGCAACTTGGGAGATGTTTGAGACCAGACTTGGCAACTTGGAAAGATCTTATCCCAAAAAGGACTGTAGCTAGTGGTAGAGCACCCCTGGGTTCAATCTCCAGTACCAAAAGGTTAAAAAAATAGAATATTACAAACAAAGAGTTCATCTCTACTTCCCTCTGGACTTAGCATTCAGTTCAATACAAAAAGTGACAGTGTAATGTCAAGTGCTGAAGTTAGGTAAGAGGTAATGAGAAAATTGTGGCAGACGGTGGGGCATACCATGAAGCTAAACTTCTTGCTCAGAGCTGGCCCTGAGTGTTGCATATTACCATTAATACATAGATTTTAATTTTTTAGTGTTTGTTTTAGCAGCTGTCTCAGAAAATTCTTTTTGCAGGGGCAGTACCAGAGATTTAACTCAGGGGTACTTGACCACTGAGCCACTTCCCCAGCTCTATTTTGTATTTAGAGACAGGGTCTCACTGAGTTGCTTAGTGCCTCACTTTTGCTGAGGCTGGCTTAGAACTCAGAATCCTCTTGGCCCAGCCTCCTGAGCCGCTGGGACTACAAGCATGCACCACCACACCCGGCACTTAGAAATTTCTTAGACAAACTATGAAGTGTGAATAATATGCTCCTCCATACTCCCAGCATAGCACAACAGGGATTGGTGGTCATTTACACTACATTGGCACTTGATTTTTAAAAGAAAATTCTTTAATTATGGGAGAGAATGTACATGTTTAAATTGCCTTGTCTATTCTGTGTGTTTGATACACAATTTGAGCCTTAGCCCTCAAAGAGTTTTACTATCTCTTTATCTAATTATATGTAAGAATGACTCTATTCATTCTTACATATGGAGTCATTCTTACATATAATTATGAATTATTGCAGAACAGATCGAGTGACATATTGAGCTGCTCAAGCCGTGCAAACTGCATTATGTATAAATGGAATCCAACTTGAGAAATCAAATCCAACTCAACATTTATATAGGGGATGGCAATAGGTGTGATGTTTTTCTTGAGGAATAGGTAGAATTTTGATAAGTGGAAACTGAAAATATATCATTAAAAAATGATTGTTCAAGAGGGAAGTTAAAAAGATTAGAAATTATGAGAGGTTCTCTACCATTTTAAACTGAATTTCCTTTAACATGTTTGGGACAGAAAAAGAAAACAATTAGAATGAAGAAGATTAAAGATGTATTTATTTTTAATAAATTTTCTACAGAGTAAGTCAACATCAAGTAGGCTCACCACGTATGTTTTATAAATAGGAAAATGAAATTAGGACTAATAAAATGTAAGCTAAATAGTTATTCAAATGATCCTGACTCAAACATGACCTGGAATGTACATTTAATGTCACATTATATATGGCACTTTTTTCCAGGACACACTTAAAGGCATAGATTCTGGACATATGAACAAATCATTAGGCTTACAAGAAAAAACCAAAAAATTGTATTTATTCTTCTTATAGAGATGTTTTCATATAAATGCAAATAAAAGCATTACTAGAATTTGTATCAAGTCTAGCAATTATATCTGGCATAATCACAATTTTATGTTCTTGCCTAAATATGTGGTTTATACAGAAATGTGTCAAAATTGTACTTTTGATGCATTTCACCTGTAGAGAAATTTATCACAATTTCCTTCACAATGATATAAAGGTCTTTGCTTTAAAAAGAAAAATACCTCTCTCTCTGCCCCCAGGTGTCATTCGGCATGTTGGAGATGCCTTAAAGGACCACGCATCTAAATCGCGTGGGAAGATATGTACCATAGGTATTGCCCCATGGGGAATTGTGGAAAACCAAGAGGACCTGATTGGAAGAGATGTGAGTACTGGGGGCTGCCCTTTCATATGACTTCTAAAGGGGCTAGCACAAGAGTAAAGTTAGTATTCATAATGTGTATAATATAGTACTCTTTGAAATAGTTTATTGGGTGACTAGTTGTTTTCCAAAAATCTGTGTAAACTCCATGTCATTTATTCTACTCAAGAAAAGTAAGACTTACCAATCACCCCCTCTGCTTCAGTGAAGCAGTGGTTTGTCTTTTCCATCAAACTCTGCAAGTGATCTTGGTATGGTTATATTAAAAATACCTTATACCATGTTTAACACTTTGCAACATGAATTCACTGACACATGGAATAGGGCCTCTTCTAACCCCAGGGCTCCAACATTTATTATTTGAGTCCTTCTTGCCCAGCTCAAGATGGCTGTAGAGAGAATCTTTCCATTGGAGCCTGTCTTCCTTGGTCCAACCTTTTTTTTTTTTTTTTTTCCACTAAATGCTTGGTTAATGTGCGGGCACCATTGGAATGAAGCTAAACTTCATTATTTTGCATGAATATCAAAACCCCTTGGCCAAACTCGCCTTCCTAGCCATTATTCCCTATTTTGACATCCAGGGCCACATACTGACCAATTGGTCAATAATTTTTCCCAGAAACCCAGAGCATTTGGTCTTTTTTTTTTTAGTCATTGATGGATCTTTATTTTATTCATTTATTATTTATATGTGGTGAGCTACAGCCCCAGCCTCCTGGTAATGACTTATTTTAAAAAATATTTTTCTCTCCCAACAACCACAAGGATTTTTCCCTTTATATAACACTTACCAAAATTCTATTTTAAAAGAATTGTATTTATATTACATAAACAGATTACCATATTTTATTGCACTCTATATATGAATACAGTCATTCCTCTCCAATCAAGACCTGCCGAAGAGTATTGAAAATATGCTAAGTAGTTTTATCCACATATCTTGAGGTCTGTGCCCCAAAAGAAAAAACCAGAGACAAAGAACCAACTGGTCTTAGACTGTTTCTTTTAATGATATTTCAGTATAATTCAATCCAACACAATGCATAGAATTCTTAAAAATCAAATGTCAAAAGACAAGGAGTAAACAAAGTGTTTAACTCCTTCAGAACCTTTAGAGTAGAAGTACTAATTTATCCAGAAGTCAGAGTACTGTTTTATATTATACATACTTTATTCCCTAAGTGCTATGTACACAAAAC
Source organism: Xerus rutilus (assembly GCA_028644305.1). NCBI lineage: Eukaryota > Metazoa > Chordata > Mammalia > Rodentia > Sciuridae > Xerus > Xerus rutilus. Next base: position 120,443,896 of record CM053399.1, read on the forward strand.
TGACTAGTCCCAGACACTCTGAAAAAATTAACACTTTTTCTAGTCATTCATGGAATATAGTTGGGCTAATACTTACCTTAGATTCAAATTGGCTTTTAAGTGAATGTCAGTCAATTTATGAAGCAGAACAAACATATTTCCTAAAAAATTAAAACATGCTAAGATGACCTCAACACATTTAACAGTGCATGTAAATTATTTAAAAATATTATGACTCAGAAGTCATTATGAAATGTTCATAGCTTCAGGGCCTCTATTGTAAACTTGAATAATTATTCAGTGAGTAGGGACTAATTTAGAACTCTTATTTCTATACTCGAGACAGAATAACAAAATAACTTTAGCTGCCTGAGCATTTTTGTTTGTTCATCTTATAAATCTCAAAAGATTAGGGTAAGCTAGTACTCCTATTACGTGTACTTGCCTTGCACGTTGAATCATTGGTACTTTTTCTCCCCATTACTACTTCTTCATTGAATGACATCAGAAACATACATGCCAATGGGGTTAGAGATGTTTAAGTGTTCTAGTAAAAAATGGTCTTGAGCCTAGCACAGAGGGCAAAAACTGGTACACAATAAAATGTATGCATTCATCATCCCTGCTCCCAGGGAGCTACTAAAAGCAAACCACTGCCCATAAAGAATCAGGTGAGCTGGCAGAGAGAATAAAGTGAAAAGGAAATGAGAGGGCTGAGAACAAAAGGCACGAGTATATAGCTGCATTGTGAGGTAAATTACATGGAGAACTCTGAAAATTAGAGACTGGAACCTTGTGAGATTCAGAAACCTGAAACAGCAGTATAATGAGAGAAAATGTCCTCCTATCTGTGATCTCAGCTCCATAGCCAAGCAAGGGGCAAGCTCCACTTTGCAGAGATAAGGGCAAGAGATTCAGAAAACTATCAGTGAAGATATTGGCAATCTTCACAGGCTTGCAGCCCACTTAGAGAAGTAACCTGAAATCTATCTGATCAGTAGCATTGCTTTGGATAAGTAAGAATTTGAAAGAATGATCATTTTAAAAGCTCAGATCTAAAAGACTATACGTAAACAGTTCAATGAAATTAGGAATAAAATGCAGGATATGAATGAGAAATTAAGCAGAGATTAGGAAGAATCAAACAAATCTTGAAAATGAAGAACTCAATAAGTATATATGTGTGTATACACACAGCTGAAAGCCTGAACAACAGACTAGATGACGCTCTGAACTTGAAGATGGGCCTTTTTTACTTTTGAACATCAATAGGTTACTATAGAAAAAGGGAAATTTAAAAATTCATTGAAGCAATTGAGAATGGAAGCACAGAATACCAAAAATTATGCCATGCAGCAAATACAGTACCAAGAAGGAAGTTTATAGCAATAAGTACCATTTCATTAAAACAAAGATTTCGAATAACCTAACAGTGCATCTCAAGGACTTAAAAAAGCAAAAACATGCCAAACTCAAAAATAGAAGGGAAAAAATGCCAAATCAGAGCAGGGATAAGTAAAATTAAAAAAAAATTCAAAAACCATAAAATATCAATGAAGCAGCTGGCTTTTTGAAATGAAAGTTTATAAACCTTTAGCTAGACTACTCAAGAAAAAGAGAGAAGACCCAAATAAAACTACAGTTGAAAGTAGAGTGAGACATTATAACTGATACCACAGAAATACAAAGGATCATTAGAGATTATTATAAAAAAAACTATATTCTAACAAGCCTACAAGAAATAGACAAATTTCTGGACACATGCAACTTGCCAAAATTGAACCATGAAGACAAAAAACTGGAATAAACGAGTAACAAGCAATGAGATTCAAGCAGAAATATAAAATCTCCCAAAGTGAAGTCCAGACCAGATAGCTTCACTGTTGGATTTCGGAAAAAAAAAAAATTTTTTTAATAAGAAAAAAGTAAAATGGGGTTCATTGCTTTGCTAGCAAAGGAGAAGCACAGAGGCTATGGTTCTGCCCATCATCAGGAACAGCGGACTTTGAAAAAGGTGACTCAAAGGCTACATTTCATGTGTTCTCTGTTGTAGTTGTAATTCACTTGTTAATTTGGGAGATAGTTATTTCTGAGATCTTCTGGTGCCATCCCCAAAGTCTGGAGGACTTCATTTGTGTGGTGGGTGTGTACTCGAAAGGTAATCCCGTTTCCTCTAAGATTAGGGAGGGAGAGAGGAAGAGAAAGAAACATGTCCATTTTAAAAATAAATTGCAGTGGCAGAGCAGCAAGGGTTATATTCAAAGCATAAAGTGGACCACTGTTACATTTCCCCACTGTCAATTTCTACACTCTTTCTATAGAAAAATGAGCAACAACTCCCTGCTAAACAAGGGCAAAGTTGGGGGATGTAACTCAAAGTCCTTGTTCTCTATCAAGTGGGGCACGGACAGTTAAGGGTATTCTGCATCAGGGCAGGGATCACGCAGATGGGCAAGGGTGTTGCAACTTTACTGAGTTTTCCTTGAAGTGGACCATGACAGAGCAACCTGTACCATTCAGGAAGTTCTGGATTTTACCAAACTTTTAAAGACCTTTTAATGCCAGTTCTTCTTAATTAAGTTTGAAAGGGTTCCACCCTTTTTAATCTATGAGGCCAGCATTAACCTGTAACTAAAACCAGACATGGACACAAGGAAACTATAGACCAATATCCCTAATGAACACAGACATAAAAATTCTCAATAACAAATGAGCAAATCTATTCAACAGCTCATCAAAATGAAGTTGGTTTCATTCCGAGGATATAAGGATAGATTGACTTATACAAATCAATAAATATATCACAGCAACTGAATAAAGGATAAAACTCATATGGTCACAATAACATGTAGAAAAATCATTTGATAAAATGCTTTTTGAATTTCTGATAAAATATAAAATCCATCATGATAAAATCCTTGAACAAACTAGGAACAGAAAGATAGTTCCTCAACAAAGGCTACATATGATAAACCCAAAGCCAACATCATACTGAATGGTAAAAACAAAGTATTTTCTCTAAGATTTAGAACAAAGCAAAGGTGTCCACTCTTGCCACTTTTATTCAATATAGTGCTAGAAGCTTTAGCCAGAACAATAATGCAAGATAAAGGGGGAAAAAGGCATAAAAATGGAAGTCAAACTACCCCTGTTTGTAGATGATATGATTCTGTCTAGAAAAATCAGTAGCTTTTCTATAAACTAATAATTAATTTACCAAGAAAGAAATCCCATTCACAATATCTCTGTGAATCTTAACCATGGAAGTGAAAGACTCAACAATGAAAATTATAAAACTGTGATGAAATAAATTGAAGACACGATATTGAAAGACTGCTCATGTTCAAGACTAGAAGAGTTAATGTTGTAATAATGTCCAGACTGCCCAAAGCAATCTACATTCAATGCAATCCCCATCAAAACACAAATGGTATTCTTCACAGAACTAGGAAAAATATCCCTCAAAAGATCCCTACTAACCAAAGCAATCTTGAGCAAAAAAAGCATAACTAGAGCCATTACAATGCCTGATTTCCAAACATACTACACAGTACCATAGTAGCAACAGCAGCATGATATTTGGCATAATAACAGACATATAAACCAGTGGAAAAGAAGAAATCCCAGGAATAAACTCATACATCTATAGTCAACTGATTGACACAGTTGCCAAAAACATACATTGGAGGAAGGACAGCTTCTTCAATAGTGCTGGGGAAAATGGATATCCACAAGCAGAAGGCTAAAGCTGGACTCCTATATCTCACCCTTAAAAATAAATCAACTCAAGATAGATCAAAACCTAAAGCTAAGACTGGAACTCAAACTACTAGAAGAAAACAAACACTTCAAAACATTAGTACAGTGGTAATAGGCAGTGATTTTCTACATAGGAAACAAAAGCAAAAATTGACAAATCAGATTATATCAAACTAAAAATCTTCTATGCAACAAAGGAAACAACAGAATGAAGAAGTAACCTACAAAATGTGAGAAAATTCTTTCAAACTATTATCTGACAGGTTAATATCCAGAATGTATAAGAAACTCAAAAAACCTTACAAACGGCCAAAATATATGAAAAATGCTAAGTATTATTAGCCGTCAGGCAAATTCAAACTACAACGAGATACCATCTTACCTTAGCTGGAACGACTATTCTTAAAAAAAAAAAAAAGACAGCAAGAATGCAGAAGAAAATGAACTCTTATACACTGTTGATGAAAATGTAAATTAGCCCAGCAATGATGCAGAGCAGTATGGCAGCTCCTCCTCACATTAAAAGTAGATCTAGCTATCCCACTTTTGGGTACATGTTCAAAGGAAATGAAGTCAGCATCCCAAAGAAATACCTATATTCCCATGTTTATGATAGCACTATTCACAATACCTAAGAAATGGAATTAGCCTAGATGTCCATCAACAGATGACTAATGAAAATGTGGTATATGTATACACTAGAAGCCATAAAGAATGAAATCCTGTCATTTGCAGCAAAATCACTCAACTGGAGGATATTATGTTAAATGACAACTACTTCTGTCATGTGAAAGCAAAAAAAAAAAAGGAGAATAGCAATTACTATAGATTGGGAAGGGGTGGGTGGCAAAATAGGTTGGATTTGATCAGTGCATGGTATACACATATAGAACTATCATGACTGAATGCCATTACATGCACAATTAATAGCTGCCAAATCAATGAAGCTTTTTTTAAGATTTTATATATATTTTATATATATATATTATATATTTTTATACACACACTATCAAAAAGAATTAAAGCAGGTTGTAGACTGACAGAAAAAAGTTGTATTCTAGTTTTTCAGTAAATCTATGACTAAACTTTCTTAAAATTTGAGCTCTATAGTGCTTTCTTCCCCCAAAATTGGTAAACTGGAATATGCATAGGAGTTCTTAGGCTCTGATGTGACGAGTTTTTTTTTAAGTTCCAAATTATTTAAAGTACTGTTCTTGGTGCATTCTTATAACTTTGTCATAAATTTTTGTATGTGTTCACTATTCTAAGGTGATCATTAAAAGTAATGCAGTTCAAGATTACCAGAACAAGAGGTATTTGGAGAAAATGTAGGTGGTCAATGTTGAAAACCCCCTAAAACTCATCAAATTAGGTAGGTTGTCTGGTAAACTTCTTGAGTAATTATAAGATTTTCACAGCTAGTTAAATCTAGTACCTTCTAGCCTTTTTCTTCCATTTTATGTAATCAAACTCACATGTAATAAACATCAGAAAATAAGCTTTTCAGTATCATAAACCAAGTAGCAGTGAAAACAAGTGTGTTGTTAAAACTTTACCACTTCAGAATTCTATCAAAATGTAATAATTTGAGAAAATAGTTGCATTGTGGACAAGTGTATATATCCTGAATAATGTTAGAATATTACAAAATAAATGTTAAGGAAATATAGAGAACTTGAAATTTTAAAAATTCCTTCAGAATGGTACTATCAAGACACTTCATATTTTAAAGAAGAAAATTAACTTGACCTTGGGACTTCTAGATATAGCTTCCTTTGAGTCTCGTCTCCTAGCTAGACTTCAAGTTAGATTCCCAGAGGCTACACCTCCTAACACCATCACTTTGGGGGTTGAGATTTGGGAGACAAACATTTAGTCATTTGCACCAATGTAATTTAAGATATCCCCCAAATTTTTGTTTCTTACCAAACCCTAATCTAATACTTTGCATGCACATAGCCATATCACTTACACACTATAAGATTTCATTTCTAAGTGAACTATAAAAACATTTGCTATGTTGTCACATGGCTTCTATAATTGTAATGATAGTAATTATAATTTGCTGATCTCCTAATTTAACATGCATTGTAATGGCATGTACTAGTCAGTATAAGATATTATACCTTTTTATGAATGAGTAATCTAAACATAGATTGGAATCAAAATCCAACTCTCCAAAGACCATTCTTGTAGCATAGTATGTTAAGTGATATTTTGAATTCAATATTATATTCTTATTGTTACTTGAGACACTGGAAAACGTGCTTATAAATAGATCTCAACAAACTCTGAATGACCAGAGTCATTTTCTTTGTCCCTAGAGAATTTTGCCTAGATGATGATGAAAGTATCACCAGTGTAAAGTCAAAGACCTTCCAACGAATTATAATTTTAATGTGACACATTTAGATTCCTTACTTTACAAAGCTATTTCACTAGAATTGTGTCAAGTGACTGAACAGTTCCTGAAGTCATTATTATTTGTATTTTCCCAAAACCAGATTAACCAAACACATGCCAAATTAGAAATCCAGATATAATCACAAAACAAAGTACTTTACATTTGAACTTGAGAACAGACATTTGGCTAAATTTTCCAACACATAATCATGTGGTTATCATCTTTCCTTTCATTGCTCTTCTTTTCCTATACAATTGTTTCTCTAAGTTTTATAACCATTCACAGTTCTTTGTCTAATTAAAAAGGTTTGTGGTGATGCCATTTTTGTGTTTCAAGCCAAGAAACATCAAGGCCAATAACAATTGATGGCCAATTTGGATATAGTTATCAACTTAGTACATTTGTCAGTTATTTGAAGCAAGCCAAATAGGACTTCATACAGCAATCTCAAAAACACTTCACAGCATGAGGTTTATTGGACTTTCATGACTAGGTTAGATAAGATGTAGCCAGAGGATGAGAGGAAAAGGTCAGAGTTAAGGAAACACACCCAAATCTGTTAGTTATGCAGGACAGAGCCAGCACTTACTGAGCCTGGACCACACTCAGGTCTGGGCTCACTGCCAAGGTAGCAGTTATATTCACTTCCTTGGGCAACACTGTTGTGGTGAAGACAGTGACATGAGTTCAGATTTGGGCATGTCGATTTTGAAGCTCCTTTGAGATCTGTTCATGAAAATGTCTGGCAGGCTAGTGAATATGAGAGGCAGAAGATTAGGAGCAAGATACGGCTACACACTTAGAGCTGGAGGCCATCGCATACAGATGGCAATTAAAACCATCTCAGTGGATAAGTTCACCACAGAAGAGTGAAAAAAAAGAGCCTATGCCTGGATCCTGATGATCTCCAGTATTCAGTAGCTGAGCATAGGAAATACAGCCTGCATAGAAATACAGCCAGAGGAAAACGTCAGACACAGAACCAGAACAGGCGAGAGTTATCGAAGCTGAGGGGAGAATGGGCTTCAGAAAGATGGCGTGAAGGGCAACGCCAAGTACCACTGAGAGGCTGAGGAGGGGAAGGACTTCAAAGTGTCCACCCACCTTGACGCAGACATTTGAATTATTGATCAAAATTGTTTCAGAGCAGGGATGAAGGGACAAAATTTCAATAGGTTGAAGAGGGAGCAAAAACACAGCAGCACAGACAGAAGAGCTGTTTTAGAGGTTTGGCTGTTATCAGAAGAGATGGGGTAGCCAAAGGGTCAATTTGAGGGATATTTTCTTCAAAACGAGATGGACTAGAGTTTGTGTGCTGGTAGTAGAAAGGGACATAGGGATAGGGAGGAAGTAATTGAGAAAAATAAATCTTAAAGGGTCAGTGAAATAATGGAGTCCTGAGCAAGGAGGAGAGAAAAACAACCTCTATGTACCATTGTAACCTAAGAGACAAGACTACACACGCAGAGGGCTGGCGTTAGGATGTTCAAGTGTTAGCCTAGAGATTTATCATTTATCACAGAAATAACAAAAATGTACTAAGTATAGCACCTTTCTAGATGAATTCATTTAATTCTCACCATGGCACTCTGAAGTTAGTTTTTGTATCATCGTCATCCTTCCCATTGTACTGATTATAAAACTAAACACTAAGAGATTAACTTGCCCAATGTTCCATGACCAAGAAAGGATGGCTATGGAATTTAAAACTAGGCCACCAAGATGATACTCTTACCTGTGACACAGTCCCCCTCTCTGTCATGACAGGTATTGTTGATTTGAGTTTATATGTGCATTGTTCTTTGAGTTTCATATCTCAGTTAATCCTTAAAATAAAGATGCTCCTTGACTTATGATGGAATAATATCCAATAGACTGATTATAAGTCAAAAATATCCTAAAAGTGCTTTTAAATATACCTAACCTATATAACACCATAGTGTAGGCCAGCCTGACTTAAATGTGCTCAAAACACTTACTCTAGTGTACAGTTGAGCAAAATAATTTAACAGAGCCTTGGTTGTAATAACGTTTTGAATAGCTCGTGTAGTTTATTGAATACAGCGCATTGCAGCATATAGTATCTGTTGTTTACCTTGGCTTCTTCCAGAGTAAGTGATCTGACAGAGAGCAAAGAGCAAACCTTGGATGGCCTAGTTTGGGAAGTCACACATCACCACTGTTTTATTTTATCCCTTAGAGGTGAATCACTGAATCCCACCTAGACTAAGGAAGGGTTTCAAAGAATTTCTGAACATAGTTTAAAAATTACCCCCACTGGATACTTGGGGATTGGCATAGAAAGCCTTTCAAAATTCAAGAGCCTCTTCCCGCTGCCAATAGCTAAATGGCACATGGCTCCCCACAGGATGGGCCAAAGGGAGGTGAGTCTACTGAAGTGGAAAGGATAAAATGAGGGCTGTAAAACTCTCTGCAGGACACACATTGAAGGGCACACTTTCCAAGTGTTACTGAAAGATGCAATTGATGTTCCTGTGGATTTTAGTGGGCGTCACATAGCTAATGTATCTGGGCGCTCTTAGGAAGTGGGTCCCTTGGTTTCCTGGTTCCTTGTGTGGACTGCTGAGCTGAGAGAAAGATTCTCAGTTTTACTATGACCTGTGTTATGCCTAAACTTATAATTCCTCTGCCTGAATAGGAAATAAACATCCATGTCCCACTGGCTTAGGCTTCTGTGGTAATGCGGACATACAGAGCCTTTCTCTTTTCATTTCATTCTCTCAGTCCCCACGTTTCTTTATCTCTAACACAGAGGTTGCCTCTCACTTCTCAGTAGGGTCCCCTCTTCCCTAGCAGAAATGGATGCCTAATGCTAAGAAAATCTCGAAACTTTTATTTCTCTCTTACCAAAGCACAACCCCATCTTGCTGCCTGCTGGTGCCTTTTGTGACCTACAGACAGTTCTAGATGACTCAACTGGAAATAATCTGATCAGTTGTCAGAAGGATTGCATGGCCCAACTAAACCACTAACAAAAAATGTCCCAGCAAAACCAACCATAATATCCTCTATACATTTAAAATCAGACAGGGTTCTCTATCTTCCCCTTTAATGCATTCTTGCTTATGAAGGAACTTAGGATCTACATGGGGTTAACGAGGCAAATTTGGCCAAGATACCTCACATCTGAGTCCCCAGTTGCATCTACAAAATAAACACAAAATGGATTGTTCCACAATGCCTACTATGCAAAAAATGGTCAATCATTGTTCATTTTCTTCTGAGTTAAATGAAAACCATGGTGCTATTAAGAGGGAAAAGATGACTCCTTAAGCTATACATTCCCTATCCTGCCATGTGGCCTGTGTGGCATGTTAATACACAACTCACCAGGTAATGGGTAAAGGATTGTAGAAACCTGTGATTGACGGCACAAAAACCTAATTAAGCCCAATTCAGTTATCTTTGGGAAAAGTAATCTCAGGTGACCAAACTGCCATTGCATCAAGGAAAGCACCCTCAAAATGGAAGAGACCTCAGGACATGAGAGAATGACTTTGCTTTTATAGCCAACACACATTGTTTTGCACAATTGGTTTGTAACTGGAAAAGAAAGTACACTTTTTAAACATAGGCTGTTCAGATTCAACTGCAGAGGTACAAAGCCATCAGAAATTATTAATTCTCCTGCTTCACAGATGAAAAAAAAATTGCCCCTAAAGTTTCTTTTCATAAATATATTTTGAACACTTATTGGAAGATATTACTTAGACACATGATTATGTATCTCAGGAAATCATAATGGGTAAATGAATGAATTCAGAGACCTGCCCAAGGTCACAAGTTAGTAACCAGAGGAACAAGAACTAGAGCCCTCATATTCTAAATTCCTCATAAATACTCCTGGGTAAAACCAAAACATTCATGAAAACAAGTAGGAAAACTCTAGCAAGTACATTGGATAGGCTTCTGAATGACTGATTTACATCCATCCAGGGAACACAAATGCAGTACTCTAGTGCCAGCATATAAAGGATGTTTAGTTTTTCTACACATCTAAATCATTCTCTTCCTAGCATGATGGTGTACCTACCAATGTCTTATATGAAAGGGTTTTTACCTCCATTTAATCCTTTGCACAGCCCCCACTTCAAAAGTCCTCTTTGTTTCAAAGGCAAGATAAATACAGAGGCCTTGGAGCTAGAACTGTTTTATTTAGCCAGTACCATACTGAATGGTATACAAGGCATTAGTGAGTGAACAATTTTTTTGGTTATTCTTGAGGGACAAGAAAGAATTAAAACATGCCAGTACTTACAGGTATTCTAGCTCATGATGCTCAGAGACTATTAAGGGTCTAAAATCCATTTCTATATAGATTTCTAAGTACAGACACTATTATGTTTCTATATATTACTAGTACTATATTCATCATTCATGCCACTCACCTGGTTGGAGGGCCTTTCAGATACCATTTGACCTTGCCCAGCTCAGGTTCCTTATCTGAACTATGAAATCCAGAAAATTATTTGAATGACTATCTTCTCAATTCTTCCAAGGATGGAATATAAGCTGGACCATCCTATATTCTTAGGAAAAACAATGATTGGTTACTGGCCTTAGATGTTATAGAGCATTAGGACTTAATTTTCTCACCAAGTCCTGGCTGAGAAATATGCTACAGTAATCCAGTATTCCTACAAGTTATGAACACATCACAATGGTTCTCAACACATATTTCCAAAAACCTCTTCTGTTTATGAGCTTTTAACAATGAAAGTGGTTGCATGACCTCCAATATTTTGTCAGAGGGAAAAGTTCATTTGTATTCATGTTATTAAAAAGGCATTATGTTTTTTATTTGGAAAAGACAACAGCAAGATCAGCAAATCTTTTGTATGTATGCAAATCCCAACTCAAACAAAAATAGACTACTGGCATATTTGTAACAAAGAATAGTAAGTGGATTTTGCAGGCAAGTTAGACCAAAATGCATTTCTCTAAAGTACTTGAGAAGTTATTTCAAACTTTCAGTTAGTCAACAAATAGAGAATATGACAAAGAAAAAATACTGCATATTTTGCCAACAGATGGTTCGGGGTTTTTTTCTTTACTTACATTAAGTTAAATGTCTTGGGTAAAACAAAAGTCAGGGATTTGTCTCATGTTTCATTTTGATCACTGGTTTACAGTTGGAAACTCAGCTTGTAGTTGGCAAGATAGAGCAGAGCTGGAAAAGGAAGTAACATTTATATAATGCCAGCTAGGAGCCAGGCACTTTACACATATAATCTCAACTAATCCCCATGAGGTAAGTGGTTTTGTCATTTCCTTTTTACAGATTAAAAAAGTGAGACTCCAGTTCTCACAGTCACTGGCAGAACTGGGATTCAAGTAATTTCCATGATCCATTTGTTCAGGATTATTCCAGGACTCAGCATACCTTTCTCCAGTGAGGTCTGAAAGTAAATTAGGACATTTTACTTATTTTTCAGATATATATCCCCTTTTATTCAGCAAACTCTGCCAAAATATGGCCATCTTAAACTTGCCTTCATACCAAATCAAAAGAAAAGGAGATCAGTACAATTAAGAAATTAAACTTCATGAATGACAATTTGACTTTCTTACCATGACTGATTCAGATGTTCAATATTCCCAAAGAGATGTTGAGCTATGTTTCACAATAAAACAGGGTCAAAGGTCAGAAGACCAAACCACCAATATCTTTAGAATCCAGTAATTGAGGAAAGAGATGTATAAAACACAGATGGTTTGAGTACCTTCTTTTATTCTCAGATTGTGATGAATACATCAGCTTGGCACAGAATCATTTCCATACTTTCATTCAATTGAAAATTTCATTTTCTCCAATGGTCTTCAAATGGATTCCCAGGAATTAGAAACTGTGTGTATCTCAGCCAGCACAAACTTCTGCAGTTCACAATTACACATAGTTTAACCTCTAGAACATCCACTGTCCCTGCCTCTCACAGAACTGTTTTGGATCTTCCTCTCCTTCACATGGAGTCTTCAGGAACTGCTTTTAGAAAGAACAGTAACAAAGGCATTTTCTTTTGTCCAAAAGCACAATGCAGAGGCACTTCAAGAATAGGAGAAAGAATTTCTAAGCCTCTTTCAACAAAGCATTAATATTTATTAACTTGCACTTTACTGTAGAATGAATGTTTTATAATCAAAACTGAGAAGCAACAAAATGGAAATTTCAACTACAAATGACCTACTCTTCCAGTGATAAAAGAGCTCAGGATGGGTTTAGCAATCCACCGCCTCTGCATTTTCGAGGGTTCTCATTCACTCACGTAGACAAAGCAGTAACTGATTACTGCTCCATGTGATCACTAAAGGCAACTAAAAAGTTGTGGTCTTTATCAATAAGATCCAACTATAATGAAGCTATGAATTAACATATCAATGCTATGTGTAGAAATGGGGCATATATTAGAACTGAAGCTTATTTAAAAGCTCAGAATTATATATGCATTTTAAATTTAAATAAATTCCCAAATAATTCAGAAAAGAACTTTTTTTCAGATTTTGTCTCAAGTTTGCCTATTCATACACTCACTCACCATTTATTGAGCACATTTTATTTTTCAGGCACATAGAAATGTGGGTTTTTGAATCAGTATCAAAGGTCTAAAAAAATGACTTACATAAGATCTTCACTATCAAAGACTGCCCTTACTAAATCACTTTGTAATTCTTTTAACAAACTACTCAATCTTTCTACAGCTTTTCCTGGTGAGTTATTGCACACTAAAAAAGAACAAGAGCATCTCAACTTGATAACTAATGTACACACTACACAAAGGCAGAGAAATAAAAACCCAGTAGTGTTTATTTGTCCTGTCAATTTCCATGATTCAGTACACTGATAGCTGTACTGAGACCATGTAGCAGTGAGCCTGTTGAATGTTCCCTTTTCCTAGATTGAAGTGAAGTTTATATCTAAATATGTTAGTACTGGATTTCCAACACATCACCTCATGTTTCCATTGGATCTAAGCAAGGTGGGAAAAGTACAGATTTTGTAATCAAGCAGAGCTGGGTGTGAATTCTCAATCTACCTGTCCATGTCTCAGTTGCTTCATCCACAAAATGAACATAGCATGAAGCTTTCAGGCTTGTAGCAAGGAATAAAGAGAATGTACATGAAGCAACTAGCTCACAATATATGTTGATTTCCTTTTTATACCCCATATCTGAGACCATACTGAAATTGCTCTATTTTAGGCAGTGTAATTCACCATGAAAGTAAAAACCAAAAAGGTAGAATAAGCCAGAGGTGAACCTTTTGGGGACAGTTTATATTCATCTCAAGAGGCAGTTATTTTATATTCAAGTTATTTCACACTTAAATAAGGTATCTGACAAGAATAGTGTTTAAATAACAGGCCTTCAGATTGCTGGATGGGATTGACAGAGAAGATCACATTCTCTCCATTTCTAGCCCCTCTGCATTCTCCAGAATCATGACTGTTCTGCTGTGACTATGGCAGTATGGGCATGAATATGTAGGAATATGTTGCAATGAACCCATTTTGCAGAATTATAATGTATCAATGAATTAATCAAATTATGGACATAAAGACAAAAAGAAACAAGATAACTAAAAATTATTTTTAGTTCATTAACAAAATAAAAGATCAAAATAAAACAATCATCTGCAAGTCAGTTTTAGTGCAATAAAAGAACAAACTCATTTCTTTATGAATTATAAAATCTTTTAAGCACAGTCTTGCTTTGAATGAAACTTACCTTTACCATAAATCTTGCTTCTACCCAAAATCATTCTAGGAAGAGAATACACACTATGCTTCCATTGTACCAAAGAATGGATATTTTTTTCCCTCTTTCTGGTTCTCCTTTTCATATCTTGTTTCCTTTTCTAACTTGTGCCTTTTTGTTTTGATTCCCTGCAGGTAGTCCGGCCATACCAAACCATGTCCAATCCCATGAGCAAGCTCACTGTTCTCAACAGCATGCATTCCCATTTCATCCTGGCTGACAATGGAACTACTGGAAAATACGGAGCAGAGGTGAAACTTCGGAGGCAACTGGAAAAGCATATTTCACTTCAGAAGATAAACACAAGTAAGTTGACCACTGTTCCCACTGTCCTACCTTGTAGAATATCCATTGAAAGTTTAAAAAAAAAAAAAGTGTATCATGCAGCAGTAATACATGAACTTGAGCAGATTTTAAACAGGGGTCATGGTTTCTTCTGGGCCAGTGATTAAAATGACAAACAGTGACCCAGTGGAGGGCAATGGAGGCAAAAGAACTGATGATAGAATGACTGGGCCCAAGCTTGTTTATTATGCATGAACATTTCAACCCCATGAGGGGTATGTCAATACAGATGTGCTCTTTCCCCAAACTTTTCCTACATCCTTTTTGTAGGACTCTAAGGAGAAAGGGTACCCTAGAGAAATTATTTTTATCTATTAAGCTTTTCTGGGGGCTAAAAAAGAGAAAAATGAAGAAGACAGTATTTTGATCATTGCACAGATCTAGCTATGTGAAGTCATTTCAATGGCACTGAACATCCCCTAAGCTAAACATCATGCAAAACCATCTCGATGAAATTTAACTCATCTCATATTTTTATGTACGTATTGTCTCTAGATATGTGTTTAGGTACATGTGTACATTTATATGCATCATATAATGCATATCTACTGGTTACATGAACATTTCTTAAATGACTTATGGGCTCTATGCTGTATTTTTTGTGTAAACATTTAACTGTAAAAGGGTAGCAACAACAATGCTCCTCAGATCACTAAGTGGCTTACATTTAAATGTCATCAAGCTACTATTCATCCTTACAAAATAAGATGCAATTTGTTTTCAAAGTACCACACCAGGCTTCATGACAAGCTCAAACTTGGTGGTATTATATGTACTTTCAGGGAAATTGGAACTAACATATTGAAATTCCAAAGCCTGCAATTCCAAATAATAAAAGATCTTCTTTGGCTACATTAGTTTTCAAAACTCCAGTGTAATGTGGCTCAGCAGGCTCAAATCCCTTTTCTTTTCTCTGGTATTTTTCCTGCGTCTATCCCAAATGGGTCCCCCCGTTGGTACAGTGGGCCTTCCTGCCACAGCTGGGATGATAGACCCACCAGACCACAACTTCTCCTTCCTATACTCTCATCTCTGAGTGTTTGGGGAAATTACTACTGCTTAGTAGCCAAGTTTCATAATTTCGTTCTTTCCACAATGAATTCTGAAGTACTGACTTTGGGCCTAGATCTGAAGTAAAAGTTAGAACACTCCCCTCCTGAAATGTCTTTGGAAAGAAGAAATATAGTAATAGGTTAAGGTGAATGTTTTATGGATTAAAAAAATAGAAAAGACTAGAAAACTGATCCAGAGGCCAGCAGAGATCAAATGTAATGAAGCAATTTTATCAATGGGTGGCAGGTTTTGCTATCAATACTAAAAATGAATTTTGTTACAATATTTGATAGAATAGGAAATTAGTTACAAATGTTATGCAATTGGTGTTATCTACTTAGGTTTTTCCAGGCTGAATCATTACTTTTCTTTTACCATCAGGTTAGGGATGAGAGCTGAAAGGCACAGAAGTAGGGAAACAAGGAATAAATTAAGGGTCTAGTTAGGAATTCAGTGATGAGAAAAATCTGTCTAGACAGGCAAAGCACATCATTGTGCTAGGCCCTGGTGGTGGCTGGACCAGCTAGTCAGTAGCATGGGAGTAGAGCTGGGTGTGTGGTTGTGTACATTAAGCCTCCATCAAACAGGATGTAAACTGGAGTTAAAACTCAGTCAGGGCTCTGTTAGTCAAGCTTTGTACCTTACAGACTGCCCAGAGGAAAAGTGCCATTTTCTGATTGGTCATCCCAAGGAGGACACCTTTGTGACCTAATTTATGTGCCTCAAGGAATGCCTTTCTCCAGAGCTTCCAGAGGTACTGAATGTGTGAGATCCAGAGAGGCTCACGGACTGTGGCCTGGTCTCAGCGAAGAGCAGGCCACAGCAGATGGTCGGGACATCAGGGATGTTGGAAGTCATGGCACTAGATGCTAGTCTGTGGGTAGCCGTATCATAAGGGACACATCTTGTTCCATTTGTATAGAAAATAGGACCTTGGTAACCTACTGAGACAGGTGACAGTACATGACAAGTAGGGATGAATCTAGGGTCTAAGGCATAAAGTGAGGCTTGAACTCACATTCCAGGGGACTTTGTTGACTGTTTTTGAGGCATCAGAGAAACTCACAGGCTATCATTCAGTAATGTAATTAAATAGTCAGAGGAGGGTTCCGGAAGCCAATAGAGACTGAAGTCACAGAAGTTAAAAGGTGCAGGGTAACGAATTTGCCCATAGCTGTAGTAAATGATGTCTGATTCAGCTCCTACCCCAGTTCTACCCCTGAACTTAAGAGTGGCAAGCAGTTTGTCCCAGTTTGCCTACAACTGTCTCAGGTGTAGCACAGAAAGTCCCTGGGCCCCCTGGTCTTAGAGAAACTGAGATGATAGGTCATCCTATGAGGGACTCATAAGAGACTCATTGTGTCTTTTCTCCTTATTACTATACTTTTCCCCCAACACAGGGAGGGGCAGCAAGCTCCTCACAGTGGAAAGGTGATCCAGACTCACTGACATAGAGGTATCCAGTTATCAGCAAAGAAAAGAGCCCACAGAGCACATAGAAGCCTCCATAACAGAACTGAGAAAATAGGCAAAAAGTGGAGCCGACCATAAAACAAAACAGCCTAAGAATACAAACCCTTAGTGCAATCCTCCTCAGCCAATATTAGAATAGCACTTCTTTCTAATATCTAATCTGGACACTTTTTTCCCTTTATATCATAATTAGCAATAATGTGATTTTTTTTTCAAAAATTAAATTTTATGCTGTTTATTCTAAGAATCCCATTTACATAGTGTCAAGTAGAGAAATTATTAAATTTTAGAAAAATATCAGTCTTTTGTAGAATCTTGTCAAGATATATTTCAGTCCATTTTTTCTTTTAAAATAAATGCTGAAAAAAATAAATAAAAATCCCATTTACATTTCTTGCTTTAAAGGCTTAGGAAATCTAAAGTACAACTATGGAATATTTCAGGAAATATTTCAGGAAATATCCTGAAAATTAGACACAGCCACAATTACACTGTCCACCTCCTCATACTTCGGATGGTCCCAGGACATCTGCACACATGTGGCACTTTCCTCATTAAAGTGCCAGACCTCATCTCTGAGTGGTGACCACATGTGGCAGAGGCCATAAGCCTCTTTTCTTACATATATGACATAATCCTCTGGAGGGTATTTCCCTTAAATATAAAGTGAATCCCTCTCAGGACACTCATAAGTCCTTTCTCACCAACATACCAATTATTAATAATAACATATTACCAGTGCCAAAGGTTTTCCATTTTTCTCAGCACTTTGGCATCCATTACCTCATTCTCTCCCCTTCTCCCCACCCATTCTTACTGTTGACAGTCAATAGTGAGGCATTGTCAGGGATTACTGATGGGCTCTGCTTATAAAAGAGAATCCTTTAGACATGAACAGTTACCTACTTTAGAATACTACCTGCAATTTGTAAACTTCAAATTTAATATGCAAGGAACAATACTCATCATTTCTCCCATAAATAAATATTTATTGAACTCATATGTACCAGTAATGGTTAAGGTCTGGAAAGCAACAGCAACAATTGCTTAATTCATTGAGCTTAAGTCGAAGATAAACAGTAATAAATAAGAAAATATGTGATGTCTAATAGTAAAAAGTGCTATTAAGAAAAATCAAGACCCCAAGATATATCTATATGCATGCATATATGTTTCAGAGGATAATTTACATCATATAATAGGAAGGGCCTCTATGAGGTGACATTGAAGCAGAGGCCTGGTGGAAATAAGGGGGCAACTGTGGAAACAGCATTCCATGGAGAATGAAAGCAGGAACAGAAGTTCAAGTGTTCATGGAAGAGCAGGAAATGCTTGGTAAAAACTTGGATTTTGTTGTAATGAGTTTGGATCTGGCAATTTATAGCATCTCCCTCCCTTTTAAAAAAAGGTACTGAAGTTCTAATCTAGAGATTAGGCTGTGGTCAGGGGCAAGATTAAATGCAAGAAGATGCTCTTAGTAGGCTACTGAAGTATTGCAGGGAGAGAAGACAGTGGTTTGAATAAGGATGGCAGCAGAAGGAATAATAAAACATGGTTGAATTCAAGATATAAAATATATATGGGCAGCTCCAGAAAGCAGCATCTAAGTACCTGATGAGTCTTTAAGATCCCATCATACATTTTGTAAATATTTTATTATTACATTCCAAACATGCCAAAACTAGAGCACATTATCATGGCTAGGGTATTACTATGATTATTAGTAATATATATCATATGCCAGGCATAGTACTGTTAGCTAAAGTATAAACTATAACTATCACCTAGCCTCTGTATTCATTAACCTATGCTCAAGTTTATTTCCTCTATATGTAAACTCACTACCTCCCTCCTCTGGAGAAATTAATGAAACCCAGACAGAATATCATGTCATCCATACACATTTCAGTACCAAAGTATTTTTTTCACCTTGTGTTGACCACATATAGGCTCAATTTTACAAGTATCTCCTTAACTCAGTAACAATGTAACAGCAAATGTTGATCCAAGCCTTCTTTAACAGATCTTTTTAAAAATAAGACACATTTCAGGGGCATAAAAACAGAAAGAGGGATTTAGTTCTGGTTTTCTATGACACAGTAGGGTAACTTGGTTAAAACAATGTGATGTATTTCAAAATGACAAGAAGAGTCTGAACTTCCCAACACATAAAAATGGTTAATGTTTGAAGAGATGGAGATGATTGCTCTGGCTTGATTACTACACATTGTATGCACGCATTGAATTAGTGATAATGTGCCCAAAAGGTGTACAAATATTGACTCAAAAAATATGCTAAAACTTATCTTAAAAGTTTGATGATCATCTTTGCTAGTGTCCAATTCTACTCTCAGCTGACTGAAAACCATGTAAAACAAATACTAACATTACAATTCTTAAAATTAAAGCTTAGAATAAGCCCCAGCAATTTTGATTTGCTTCTAAGAGTTTGAAAGAATATATCTTTAGGGACAAAAGGGAGTTTTTGCTTATTGCAAGTCCTATAAAATGACAGAGGTAGGTGGACCCAGGAATTTAGATCATCATTATCTGTGACCTCAGGCAAGTTATTGTATTTCTTAGATTTTTGTGTCTGCATCTGTGAACAGGATTGATAATTCCTCTCAGTCTTGTAATCAAGTCAACACATGAAAGGATTCTGCCATGTGGAAGTTCAGGACATTGGTTCCCACCCTTCCTTCTCTGTGGTACATGGTTCCGCAGGGGACACCATGGGACTGTCTCAGGTTCTACCCTGAGACCCAGACCTCTCACCTGAAGCCCAGAGTCCAGGGTGTTCATTAGAATAGCTTCACTAGGTTAATTTAGAACCTAATTCTGGTATTGAAGAGTCCACAACCGTTGTAGCTAACAGAGAAGTCCCCAAGGGGAAACAGGCTTGAAATTATACCCTGGCATATATCAAGTCTCGATTAACATTGCTTAGTAAAGAGTAATTGATCAATTTCATGGTCACTGCAGTGATAACCAGAAAATAACATTTTTCTATACTGTTGAAAATATATTCTGAGCTGTAGTTGTCACTCCAACTTGAGTAAACAGTGTGATAAAGAAGTATAAGCTTTCCTCAGAGATTCAAACTCTTGGTGTTTTAAGAGTAACAGGAAACATCCATAGAATTGTTAGTATTCTACCTGTTGTAAGTTCTAGAACTAGGGCTAAATGTGCATGAGCCCAGAGTTTATCTTAAAACATTAAGATGTAGTCTAGTATTAGCTTTTCTTATTATTTACCACTTTATTCAAAAAGGACATTACAAATATTTTGGACTGTTTAAGTATTGGTTGTTTGTATTTGCCTGTCATTTAGATTTGGCCAGATGGAAATTTTATTTGGATTGCACATCTAATTATATTGTGAACACCAACTGCACATGTAGGGAATTCCTTTAAGAGGCTAGAGTCTTTTGATTATCTTTCTACTTGAAAAGGAACTCTATGTCAAACTAAATCCAGTCTAAGAGATTATTTCTCTGTGCAGACCTTCTTATTTTTGTGATGTTAGTTGATAAGGGTGTCTGGGTAGGCTTGGATTTCCAGAGCCAGTGCTTTTGACACCTTCAAGGTTTTGTCAGAAGAGACTTTGATGCTATTCTTTCTTTGCCCCAGAGTAACATCTGACATTTAAGTGTGGTCTCACCTGATGAGGCCACCTAGAGTACTTTCCTCTACAGCAGATTAAAATGAGCTTGGCATTTATTACCAAGTAAACAAGCAGCAGAAATGATTACAGAATTCATAAAATACAATCAAACTTGGTATTTGAGCATATTGGAATTTAGAAGTCTATGGAAAAATATTTTATCATGAAGTTCCCAAGCCAGCACCTACTCATATGATTATGTGCTTATTCACACAAACAAAAATAATGGTAATAATGGTTCCCAGTAGGACAGAATGCCATCTCTAATTATGGGGGATTTTTTGCGGGGGGGGAAGGGGCAGTGCATTGGGAATACGTATTTCCCTTTTGGAGACATATGATATGTGAATGTTGTGAACATGCTGGTACGCAAGATAAGTCAGTAAAGTCTAGTTGTTTACTGGAGGTTGGTAAAGTCCACTTGGCTAAATTAAACTGGATTTTAACTGGTATGTGCTTGAGAGATCACACACACACACACCAATGTAAAGCAATTTGTTGCAGTGAGATTTCTAGTCACATGTAAGTACTTGTGGCTATATCATTTATATTCTCATTCCTTCACCACATTTCTTGGTGATAATTCTGAAACATGGCTGTAGTATAGTTCTTAACTAGGGAGACTTGGCTTCCATAGGATGCATTTAAAAATATGAGAGAGGATTTAGAGTCATGATTTCTGGTGCTTATTAATGGCATGGGAGAAGGAGCAGGAATGTCAACATTCCATCGTATGCAAGATATTTTCACCTGAAGAATTGCCTCACCCAAACACCAACAGCATCCCTTAGGAAACACTACTTGGAAGATATCCACGTTTAAAGACTTATGTAAAAGAAACATCACTTCTTTCACAGTGGCAGTAAGATTCAAAATACTTGACAATCTCCAAAGACTCTGATACCCAAAATTTAAAGCACAAGCTGGATGTCAGCTCTGATACTTCCTTCAGATCCTAATATCACTTGTTACTGGGAAGTTCTTCCTGACTTCATTGGTGCTGAATCATGAACTTGTTATCTCCTGGGTGAAAACCGGGTACATTAGAGCTCTCAGCATATTTGAAAAACTGTAAATAGTCTTGAGCTTATCCTTTTGCCATAATGGCTGACAGGAAGTTCTCTTTCATTTGAAGAGACACACTGACTTGCTTACCAGGTAGAATTAACTTATGAAGTAAATCAGATCAGAATTTCCAATTCGGTAGCATCCGTTTTTAGCACCACTGCTTTGTATATTTTGGGCTCAGTGAATCTAGGAATGTGCTCAAGGCTGGGAGTTTTCCTGTCAGAGTCCTGGATTCTCAGAGAAATCCTGCAGTGCACAGTTACTAGCTAATGTGGGAGAAGAGACAAGGGCCTAGAAATACAGTTGCTTTACCCATGGGCCCAAGACGGAGATGGAAAGTCTAATCCCTAGACAACATTGCCAGGGGACTATTTTAATAAATCAAGATTCTAACAGATTGGAATTTGAAATTGAATAACAAGAAAATGCTAATTTTTGATCTAAAAAATTACTGAGATTTATTTTGGACATAAGAAAGGGTAGGATATAAATCTTGAGTGAATGAATAAATTCATGAAGTAAAACACCATGAGGCATTGTTTTTCAAAAATTAACATTCCATTTCCAGTATATGTCATTTATTTCCCTGGACTGTAGTAGACCCCTGGTATATATTAGCATTTTCCTATTGTTAAATTATGATACTCACTTAGCCTAAAAATTTGACATACATTAAAGAGCACCATTGACATTGTCAATACAGTTACACGTGTCATTGATCCAACCCTAATTTGTTTTTTTTAAATTTTAGTTTGTGTATTCAGTCAAACCCAGATGGTAGGTTTATAGACAATTGGGTTTCCTTTTTACCTTGAGTTAAAAAATAAGACTAGGAGTATGAATTACCTTACCAATTTAATGGAACCATAAGCAAGAATTTTGCAAATAAATTTTGCCTTTCCTCTCTGGATACTCTTTGTCCAACAATTTCTTTGCTCTAATTTTGGCCTAGTATCCTTTTTTTATCATTTTATCATGTTGACTGTTCCTGTCTCAAATGCTTATAACTGAAATGTCTTAGATTTGGGAATTTGGGGAATGTAAAATTTTCAGATTAGGAATGTTTAACCTAAACCAAAATTGTAACTTTTCCATTCACACAAGCCAAGTTTCTATAAAAATATTTACAAATCCCAATGGAAAATAATTTTAAAATACAAACGACTGAGTGAAGAAAATATTAGTAATTATGACAGTGGCATAATTTCCATTATATGCAAAGAGTACCTACAAGTCAAAAAGAAAAATGTGAGAAGCCCTTTGGGAAAGTGGATAAATGTACCAACAACATCTTCACGATAAAGAAAATACAAATGCTTAGCTTCATTTCACAATGAAGTTTTTTAACCTATCAAACTGGCAAAAAACCAAAGGTTGAAAATACCTAGTGTCAATATACATGGAAATATTTCCCCATCTTGGTAAATAGAGACAATAACATTTGAAAGATAGTTTTGCCACCTGTTAAATTTTCAATGTGCATGCCTTTTAATCCTATAATTTTACCTCTAGGAATTTATTCCCTATATATTTACATTATTATGTTTATAATAACAAAATAGAAATAACCCAATGATTCATCAGTATTTCAAGTTATATGCAGATGTATAGTGAAATATTCTGAAATTATTATGAATAATGCAAAAGCTTTGAACTCGTTTTTCTTTAAAAGTCTAATGAATAACTAGTATATAAAACAAATGTGATTATACATCTATTTCTTAAAACTGTATGTGTTTATATTTGAACAAGTAATATTTATAGTGAGGACTTAGGTAGTGGGAGGGAAGAAGTGACATTTTACATCTTCAAAAACTCCTTGATGACTTTCACAGTGAAAAGGTATTACTTTAAGTTGATAAACCTTTGGAAGTAGTCATGTAGAGTGGGAGTTTGGGGTCTTCCTCCCACAAGTATATATATGTATCTTTTTTAAAAAATTCATTTTATTGTGCATATTTAAAGTTATACAAAATGATGCTATAAGCCACAGGTTTAGTAAAGTACTACTACAGCAGGACAAATTAACATCCCATCATATTATGTAGTTACCCATTTTCCTTCTATGACAAGAATAGCCATAATCTACTCATTTAGTAAAAATCCTGAACTCAGAACACTTTCATTAACTATAGTCCTCATGCTGTGTGTTGTACATTAGATCTTCCAACTTGTTCATCCTACCAAGGTATCATCCGACCTACACTCCCCTGTTTCCTTTCCCCACCTGGACTCAGGGGTGACCCTATCATTCTTGATCTATAGGTAAGGAACCTATCCAGCTGTGTTCAACAAAGGTTCACCGATCTTCTGGCAATTCTTCACTCCTAATAAAAAGTCAAATCAGGAAATTTAAGGGCAGAGAGGCTGGGTAAGAACACAGAATGATATTCTCAAATAATTATAAAGAATAGGTGTACAAATTATGAGACCATGGTAACAGATTTCACGCTTAGATTTGATAATGGCTGACACTAGCACTTCTTTGAAGCTGCTGAATGGTAAGATACCCTAAATTTATTCACAATCCTTATCCACTACAAGTAAACTTAAGTTCCCTATGTTTATATCCACCATGAGAACAATCTAGTGCAGCTAAAATTGTTCATTTTCCCTTGGTCAGGTTCCTAGGCACCCCAAAGTCCAGCTCCCTCTCCCCATTATGTTATAGCTTACTCAACAGCTATTTCATGTTGAGCATTGTCTATATGCTGACTGTAAAAAAGTGGCTCCAGGACACTTGTTACTTCACTATATTTTTAATACATTACCTTTACAGTCAAAATACATGTAAATTTCTTAACCTTTTCAAAATATGGTTAAAAACAAGAACTTGAAATCTCAAATAGTAATTGCTCTCTCTGTTATATTTCCCCTTGACAATACTTCTTTTGGCTCTTTCTTTAGAAGTGTTTCCTTGTGTGCCTACAATATACAAAGCACTGGATGGGATTACAAGATAAATAAGACATAGCTGTGTACTTGAAGAACTTAGTTTTACAGATAATAGTGACTGGTAATTTGAGTGCTACCCTAAATAATTTACAAGCAACACCTGATTTAATCCTAACACTGAACCTGAAGCAGGTACCAATATTTTTCCCATTTACCAATAAGAAAACAAAGAGACCGAATAATAGGCCCAAGGTCAGATTGCTAGTAAGTGGCAAACCCAAGAAGTCTATGTCTAAGCCGACACCTGGACTGCTTTGCTCTACAGCCTCTCTATGTGTAAAAAAATGCATTATAGACCAGCAAGTGTTAAAAGTCTCTTAGTCGTACATAATACAATGGTAATTCAAACATTTCTGGGTCGAATATTCATGGGAGTGCCTTGTCAGAGAGATTTCAAGTAGGATTTGACAGGCAGAATGGGAGCAACGGATTGCCAGCCACAGTGGTGGAAGCTTCCAACAACCACAAATTTAGTCTACTGCATGCTGTCTAAACTTATTTTACTTTTGTTAGTATTTTTATCTTCTGTCAAAAAAAGCAAAATTTCAGCTGCAAGCATGAATCAAGAGGACACTTGAACTAGAGTTCTCTTTCAGGAAATAGAATCATCAAATCATAAGGGAAAGATACATATTTCATTGTTGCCTTTTGCTTATGCTGACAGATTCCTTTCAGGGGAATGTTAAAGCAGAATAAGAATCAGAATAAACAACAAAAAGTGTGTATTTATAATTTTTTTCCATCTAGTTCGTTGCTTTAGTTTTGCAAATAGGAAAGTTGCTTGGAAAAGGTCAAGTCTCTGCCTCAATTCATGCAATGAATTAACTTGAACCTGAACTCTAAACTTCTAGTCTGCTCTTCTTTGTTCAGTCTCGTTACTACCTTAGCTTGGTGGCACTTTCTTACTCTTTGGTATAACTCCTTAAGAATTCAGATTCTCCAGCAATCAATAGAAGTAGGATACATGGGGCATCAACCTTATTTCAATGAAAAACCCTTAGCACCATTTCCCATTTTCTCTGTCTTGAAGGGCAATTAAGGAAATATCAAAACCACCATGGACGTAATACATACATCTGATCTAGACATTTCCATTTTTAACTTTGCCACTAATATTACCCTGGTTGATCTTCACTAAAATGTCATTTAAACTTCTGTTCATTAGGATTTGATAACTGAGGGTAAAATAAACTGAAAATACCAGTATGCTATTCACTCTGCAGGAAAGATGGTGCTAAACCTTTTTTTTTTTTTTTTTTTTTTTTTGCTCAGTTCCATTAACAAATGCTTGTGCTATATTCCCAGGAGGATTTGTGTGGTTACTATCTATTTGCTTATAGAATTTAGCAAGTGGTCTAATTGCCCTACACAGTGGTAAAGCAACCTGGGGGGTGAGTTTGCAAGCTGAATCTGTGTTCTTAGAAACAGGCTAATTAGGAACTTTCTGGAAAATATACAATAGTTGCTCTTGGTTTGTTATTTAATGAACTCTGAGGAATCCAAAGAAATCAACCCTTATCCTTTATCCTGTTCTTTGAGGCATATTTCTTTGTGCTTTTCCCAATAAGTGCATTAACACTAGAGGGCAACTCTGCCAGGTTATGGGCACTGGGGAATGACCAAGTGGTGCTCTCTGAGAAGTGGATACCATGCTTCTCACCAACCAGCCCCTACCTCCCAATAACTGCCACTGCTTGAGGCTGCTCTTCAAGTCTACCTTGATCCTAAGAAGCTAGAGTCAAAAGACCTAACTTAAGGATCTGGTGTCCTCCTTAAATGCTGTTTCTAGGGAGGGAACAAAAAGGCAGCAGAAAAAGCACTACTCATGCCCATGGGATTCTCCTCCAAGGCCTAGATTCAAAATGAGCTGCTGCTTGAGCCATCTCATCTAAAGCCTGCTTGTTTAGTAAGCTGGCAACTCTGGAAACAAGATGTTGCCATTGCCTTTCTCTCAGTGAGGTATAGAGGAACCAAATTGGTAGGAAACCTATGTACACTGAAATGGCTTTGATAACTTCATCAATATCAATGTAATATCAATATAGATGTATCTGTGTCTTGGCCTTTGAAAGAAGAGAGTAGGATGTAGGTAACCAGTCCAGTAAAAAATAATATTCATGTTGAATGACACATTGACATTTGTTTCAATTCTTCTTTAAAAAGAAAAAGATTAATCTCTGAAAGGGTAGTTTTTTATGTCAAATATAGCTGATCACTTGAGAGTGGAACACATTTCTCCAGAAATCAGAAAAATGCTTTTTAAAAAGGAGGAAAAGGATGAATCTAGATCCTGTAGGGGAAGGCACAGAACTGGAAGATGCAGAATTATCATTATAATTAATAAAACAGCAGCTAACATTTCCTACGGATTTACTAAGTGGCAGGCATTGCTATAAGCACTTACCATGCATTCATTTTAACCCTCTAACCACCCCTAAGCTGAAACAGAATAATGTAGGATCCTTCCTCCAGTGAAGGGAATGTTGATTTAAGAATCTGTTTAATCTTGATTTTAAGAAAGGCTGCATAATGCTTTGCATAGACCTGAATGTGCATTGTGAGTTGCAGTCACACACATAAAATATATACAAATTGGGTAAGCCGTCTGCCTTAATAAAATGAGTAAGCTACCAGTGGATTGTAGAAATTTCAAAGATTTTATTTTTTGACAGGATGCCTGCCGTTTTTCTCTCTTGACTCCCGCTTGTTTTATTCATTTTGGGGTAGTTGCCAATTAGACCCCATTGGTAAGTATAATTAACAGACAACTTGAATTTCTTCTTAAACCCCAGCCAAAAAAATTAACCATAGAAGCCCTCATTTCCTTTAACAATTCCTAACATTATCACTTCCTATGGCTGCTGTTGATCTCTATCTCTCTGAGGACATCCAGCCATAGAGACTAGTGATGCCTCTTGATTTGTCATTCTAAAGCTGCCATATAGAGGAGCTTGGCAGCACTGTAGGATATTGCCAGAGGAAGTAAGCATGTATTTATGTTCCTGGCATTCTGCAAAGCACTTTCATATCTGCTCTCTCTTTTAAAACACTCTAAAACCTTTCAAGTAGGAATTGGCTTCCCTTCTTATAGTTGAAAAAAAATGGCAGCTCAAATAGATTATGCCATTGTCTTAAATCCATTTAGTGAGGCAACTAGGTGCAAACCAACACTGGTGTGAATCTCAAATCCATGTTCCTTCCATCCACATAGAAAAGCATTATCTCATTTGAGAAGATCCCCTTAAATTTTGTTACCTTGAAATACCTGATGGTCATCATTTCATTCAAACACCAGTTGAGCACCAGCTCTATGCCAGACATGGGTCAAGCATTGGTTTGGTTGGAAGGAGTCATCAAGCAGGACTTTGGGAAGAAGATGGTGTAGAAGATGGAGTAGAACAATATGAGGAGAAAGTGGGTGAGGTGATGGATTGGGGGTGCAGGCAGTCGGAGCTCCTGATCGCGTCCTCATGGCTACAGTCTTTCTTCATGTGACTCGTGGACTTCCCTTTGTCATCCTATGCCTGAGAATATATGAAGGAGGCTGGGAAGGCAAAGGGACGTTCAATTGTCATCACTGGCATCTTTTGTGATCATTGCACCATCATCCAATGCATTGGGATAACCATGACATGATATTTTCCATCATTGAGCCCATAACTGTCCCATGAGAGGGATAACTCCTCTATGTTAAAGTTATTAGAGAATTTTATGTAGGGATCTTGGGAAGTGGGAACAAGTGACAGATTAACAGCCCAACTTCAAACCATGTGACCTGAACAGGAAATTAATCTTTCTCTGAGCAGGTTACGTGTCTATCAACATCTTATTGCCTTCTGTGGATGCTCTCATCTGTTCAGCCCAATCATGCAGACTTTCTACTGCCTCAATCAATCAGGACCAAATACCATATTGCAATTATCAGTTCACGATCATTTTGCACGAACTGTAAAGACTTGCCATTTTTCAGATGTTCTCAACTGACAGTGTTGTTCAATATTTTCTCTACATTTTAGAGGGTTGACCCTCTAGAGAATAATTTAATGAAGAAAACAGTCTAAACCCTGCCTTGTCTTCATTTTATGGAATGACTTGACTCAAGTCAGCTATGTATCTTGCCATATTCGTTAATGAGTAGCCACTTTGTTAATCAAGATAGTGAAGTCAAAATCACTCTAAGGAACAACAAATTTTAGTGAAAACGATTTCTTGGAGTTTGCCTATCTTGTTCATCTGACTCTCTTCCTATCCAATCTGGGCATTCTCTCTTTTGCAGCAAAGATTTTTCCAAACTGGAATTGTTCAGGCACTGAGACGATTCTTATAAACAAATAAGTCTGAACAGGGAAACTCTCTACAATTCTGATCAGATGTTGTAGGCGCTTTTACATGCAGGGAAGAACTATGAGATCTCTTTGCAGATTAAAATAATTTAGGTTGCAAATGTTTGGCATTTTGATCTCAAGGTCAGAAAAATTACTATTGTGGGTCAGATATAACAGATTCCTATCAATAATAACGAAGGGATCCAACTTCTTTGGATTCAGTTAGCAACTTCATTGCTAACTGAAAACCTTCCATATTTTTTATTTTTTCTAGCTTCTTATTCACCATAATATCATGTGGAGCTTCTGTCCCACTCATTTCAAAATACTTGCAGTTTTTCTTAAAAAACTCAATCCATTGGATGTGTTTCTATTCCTTTTTGATATTTACTGAAATATTATCCCCTCCCATTCCTACCTATCTGGCTGAAACCTACACTCAAGTTTCAGATCAAAATTCTCTTCTTTGCCCATCGCAGTCCTTCACTTCCTCTGATTTTCATAGACCCATTCACCACTTCCACTGTGTTCCTATGTCACTGTCTAAACCTCTGTCATAGCACTGCTTCTTTTAGCAATACTATTATCTGTCCATCTTCTTGTTCCATCCCCCATCACATGTAGATTGTGAGCACCTACAGAGCAGAGCATGTGTCTCGTCCATTTTTATCATCCTGAAAACTTAGTGCAGTGCCTGGCACACGCAAGCATGTGCTCAATAAATTACTGTTGTAAATATTAACACTTGGCTTTCCTAGCCCAATTTTTAGCTCGGGTTTCTAGTCTAACATAGAAATGTAATAGAAGAACTTAGATATAAAAAGCTAGAAAGGGGGGCTGGGGTTGTGGCTCAGTGGTAGAGCACTAGCCTAGCATGTGTGAGGCCCTGGGTTCAATTCTCAGCACCACATATAAAAAAATAAAGATTCATTGACAACTAAAAAATTTTATAAAAAAGCTAGAAAGGAAGGACAAAATAACAGGAGGAAAAATAAATGGGAACACGTACAGGCAAAGACCATCATGCATACTTCTGTGTAGCTGGCATGAAATTTAGTCTGGGAAATTTTAACTCTGTTCCTGTTAAATCATGATTGTTGTTAATTCATTTCCATCTTAGGAAAAAAATCAAAGAATATTTTTTGTAGCATCCAATGCCATCATGGCTTCAAGTATTTCCATTTACATGGAATAAGAACTATTGACTTTTCCCCACTTATTCAAAGTGATAATTGCCAATGGCTGCTTTTCTGTCTAGATTTCAATCAATCCATTGGATATGTGTATCTCACTTTAGAAAGTTAGAAAAACATAAAATGGGAAAACTTGTACTGAGTACTTTTCTGCCATAATGAACAATTTTACAGTGAGATATTTAGAGAAGATATTGTATCTCATTCCCTAAGGATCTAGAAGAAAAGTGGGCTGAGATTTTTAATTTCCTTAAGGTGGTTAAGGCCAAGGAATTTATATAGGACCCTTCAAAGTCCCTTCCCAGGATTTATAATAATTTGTTGATTCCTTCAAAGTGGAGCATTTCAAGCCCTTGGAACTCATGAATGTAAAAGTGAATATAATTCAAATAGACTTGAGGAATGATGAGAAATAGTGTTCCTGCTTGTCACTAATCAAGCTGCCATCATTTTATTCTTTTAACCTTGAACCTCAGCTTAATATCCTTAAGCCCCGAGTGAGAAAAAAATAACAAAGAAATAGGGAGTTTATGCCCTAATAATGACCAAATAAGCAGATTCAGATTTTTTTTCTCTCTTATGCCACCCATAGCTACAACAAATAAGCAGCCTTTCCCCTCACGGAACAAGCTGTCCCTGTTCTGCACTGGAGGCCAGATTTCAAAAGCTATGCCGAGTTCTGCATGCCCCAACCCAGCAGGCACACACTCAAGTCCTAAAGCACAGGCTGAGGAATAAACAACTCTAATAAGCCCTGGCACCTTCGGGTCCACATGGGGTTCTGTGGGCAATCCCTGCTGGAAGGAGGGACAGCAAAGGAAATGGTTGTGCCTCTGCCAACACGGGGAGGTGAGGACTGGAGTCAGCTCCTCCGGTCATCAACCAAATTTGAGCTGAACCCACCCTCATTAGCAGCATTTCTTCTACCCAGAAGAACACAGGGGGTACATATTGATTCCACTGCACATTAGGATCTATTATGATTCATTATGAATCCTGGAGGAGACTGTGAAGCAAGCAGCCATTGAACATGGAACGCCCACAGGAGGAGGAGGAAGTTCACCCTTGTGTTTCTAATCTCCGTTTCTGTTTTCTTGGCATATATGCATGGAGCAAGATTTGTTTTGTTCTATTCATGTATTTGTTCTCATTAGTCCAGAACTGTTGTAGCAAGTATAAATCATTCCTCATAAACTTAGGCATGTAAGAAATGTCACACAATACAAACTTTCCTTAATGCAAATAAATCTAACTCTAGAACCCTCTCCATCCAGGTTGCAGTAAATTCAGTCTTAATCTTTATTAAGATTCTCCCCCACTACCTCCATGTTAATCAGCTAGCCATCACTATAACAAACACCGGAGATGATTAGTTTATAAAAAAGAAAAACTTTATTTAGCTCAGAGCTCTAGAGGTTCCAGTCCATGATTGGTTGGCCCTGTGGTGAGGTAGTCTGTCACAGCGTGAATAGGTAGCGGAGCAAAACAACTCATCTATGGCCAGCAAGTGAGAGAGGAAGAGGAGATTGGGGTCCCACAGTCCCCTTCAAGGGCACAACCCAGTGACCTAAAGACCTCTCACTATGTCCCACCTCTTAAAGGTTTCATAACTCCCATAATGCCATCTTAGGGACTAAGCCTTTTTTTTTTTAATATTTTTTTAGTTGTTGATGGATCTTTATTTTATTCATTTATTATTTATATGTGGTGCTGTGAACCGAACCCAGTGCCTCATGCGTGCTAGGTAAGCGCTCTGCCACTGAGCTACAGCCCCAGCCCCGGGACTAAGCCTTTAACACACACACATTTGGAGATACTAAAGATTCAAACTATAGCGCCCCCCCCCCCATACACCCACATTCTTTTGCTCTCATTCCTTCATTCTTACAGAGTACTTGGGAAATTTGGAAGGACATCTTCCCTCAACCAAGGTTACCACTGATAGAGTCCAAGTCCACTTGATCTCTCCAAGCTGTGTGCCTTTGGTGCTCATACCCAGTAAAGACAGTGGGATTTTTTTGCTGCCACTGGACTCACTGACCCCCAAGGCTCAGCAGTCTCATTTCAACATCCTAGGGTGTACTTTATAGTAGTCACCCTCAGATGGGATCCTGTGGTCATTTCCACCCTTGTGGAGCTTATACGTGGGGAAAAAAACATAGAAAATAAGGATGATCGATGAAAGCAAACTATAGAGTGTTTTGGACAGTGACGTGCCAAGGAGAGAAATGAAGCAGGGAAAGCAGAGAAAGGGGTACGACTTTAAGTAGACTCATAGGGAAGATGAGAAAAGATAAGAGGTCCAAGAACTGAGCTTGGGTAGAGGAGGAAGAATCAGGAAAAAGAGATGAAAGAGCAGCTAATCAGGTGAGAGAGAAGCCAAGGGAGCCAACTGTCTGGATGCCCAGTAACAAGCATATTTCCAAGAAGAAGGAATGGTCAACTGTAACCCTCAAGGATGTTGTCTCTTCTTATCCCTTGTATTTCTTCTATCTCACTTGCTCTCACCTTTCTCCATCAAAGAAACTGCCAGCTTTGGTAGTAGTACACACCTGTAATCACAGTGACCCAGAAGGCTGAGGCAGGAGATTACAAGTTTGAGGCCAACCTCAGCAACTTAGCTAGACCCCCTCTTAATAAAAAATAAAGAGGGCTGAGGATGTCACTCAGTGGTAGAGTACCCCTGGATTCAATCCCAATACCAAAGACACTTGCCTTTCTCTTCTTCCCCTTCAGGACATTAGTGAGCTTTGGGATTGTTCTTGGTGGCGGTGTGGTAGTGGTGTGTATGTGTAACAAAAGCCACCCAAAGAGCTTACCTTCAGGCAAGTTCTGCTTTGTTGTAGCTCTGGACAGCAGCACCACAAACCTTGCCTAAGAAAAGACACCCCAGTGGCCTTTTTTGAAATGAAGGGAGGGAAAACCAATGAAAAACAAAATGTAATTCGTAGCTCAATAAATTACCCTAGAAAATAAAAATTAAGTATATTCTTTACTTCTAGGTAAAGCACCAAGTACAGAATGTACTAAATACATATGTAGGCAATTTTCCCCAGTACAGTGAAGCTCCTACTGAAATAGGGTAAAGCGATAGCATATTTGATTTAAATAGTTTCAAATAGCTGGGTTTAGGGAATGAATTGCAAGTATGCTCATCTTCCAATAAGGGCACTATCTCAATAACATGTAAGTTGTCTATCAATTCTTGGTTTACGGGATCAAATTTTCAACTTGGACATTATCTCATGGATCATAGACACACTTGGCCTTAACAAACCAACAGATATGGCCTTCTATGAATCATTTTGTACCATATTAGTTAAGCCCAGGTAGGGGTGGATATATAATAGCCCATGAGCCAAATCCAGGATGCCACTTTTTTAAAATAAAGCTTCATTGCAGTGTAGCCATGTTAATTCCTAATGTAAGGTCCATCTCTAGATGCTTTTGTGCTCTAACTATAGAATTGAATGGTTCCAAAAGTCCATCTTGCCTGCAAAGCTGAAAATATTTACTCATCTGGCCCTTTATACAAAAAGTTTGCTAATGCCTGGTTTAGAACTTAAAATAGACTTCTGAAAACATGTTGTTCTTGAGTGTTTCGATTCTGCTCCATGGTCTTTATTTGCCCTGGGGCCACATCAATTTTTTTTTTTAAAACAGGCAAAAATCTCTCCCTACAGCTTTATGCTAGGGCACTCATTCTCAAAGTGTGGTCCAATAACCTCACTGAATTCCTTTGAAATATAAATGCTCAGATCTCTCTCTAGACCTACTGAACAGAAGCTCTGGGAATGGGGCCCAGCAGTGTGTAATTTAATAGCTCTTTTAGGTGATTCATCGGCATGCTAAAATTGAGAGCCATTGTTCTAGAGTAGACACTGAGAAGAGCCCATGATTTGAAATAGTGATTTCTACTTACCACTTCCTACAATAATTTTCAATGGGCAAACTAGTTTTTGCATATTAGAAATGCATTTAAGAACAGCCCTTATAGACGGGCGTGGTGGTGCACGCCTGTAATCTCCGCACTTTGGGAGGCTGAGACAAGAGAATCGCGAGTTCAAAGCCAGCCTCAGCAATGGTGAGGTGCTAAGCAACTCAGTGAGACACTGTCTCTACATAAAACACAAAATAGGGCTGGGGATGTGGCTCAGTGATCAAGTGTCCCTGAGTTCAATCTCTAGTACCAAAAAAAAAACAGCCTTTATAGTGCTACTTTCTTATTGATAACCTTAGGATAGCCCACTTTCTAGACAATGGTATTAGCACTTATTAGAGTTAAATGGTTATTTGGTGCCAGCAGTGGGGAAAAGCCAAGTAGCTGTTTCACACAGACATGACAGAGTGAGATAATGACGTTAAATACTCCAGTGATTAAAGACCCAAAATACCCATTGTATGCCTCTGGGCCATAACTGTCTCCCAATTCCTCATCATCATCCACTAGATGCATTTAAGTGATATAATGTAATGAGGCATTTATTTCCAAGAGAAAAAAGTAGCAGGGTTTGTTTCCAGCACCATCAAGATATGCTACAACATGAGAAAAAGTTTTCCCTTGGTATTTTCCCCCATATAGGATATACCAGGTGCTGCTGTACTGTTGCTCTTTTCCTTTGCTTATCGATCTACTCCTTCCCTGGAGCTCCATCCCTCCCTGTGTCTGGAGAAAGACTAGCTCTGATAATGAACAGCTGTGCTTTAGATGCAGCTAGAAACCCCGAAGCAGGGAGTCATGACCTTTTAAGCTAGGAAGTGATACAACAGGAACAGTGAACAAACACAGGCCTCCTTTAAAATATCTAGGATAGGCATCAAGTTTTAAAAGCTACCAGAAATGAGTTTTAGACCCTATGATTTGAGTGAAAGACAGTGACCATACATACTCTATCTGCTGCGAATTAAATAGTTCAAGGTCATACCTGTCATACCAGAGTAATTACCAATGATGACTCCTCCACAAATGGGTCCTGATGGTATGATCAGTGTGATACGGTCCCCTCAGTGCATAAAACCAAATGCATAGAGTGTAGACTCTAGAATTCCTAGGAGATCTCTGCTTGAAACCCAATTCAGACAATTATTGGTTATGTGAATTTTGCAGTTTACTCCTTACCCCTCAATTTCCTTAACTGTAAAATAGGAATAGCATCTCTATTATAGGATTGTTGAGCAGATTGAGAAAGCATAGACTACCTGCCTAGCTGAATGTCTGACACTTGGTAGGTGCTCAGAGACTGCTCCTTCCCTTAGGGAAAGAAATTGCCTTTAATCAATTGTCCCAGGGCATGTCACTACACTTTTAATTATTCACTGCAACCCAGAAATTCATAAGCAACTTTATTTTTATTCCATTTGTAATTTGCTTTTTTAACGTGTTGCCATTGTTTTTTTATAAAAACTGTAATGACATTTTAAATTTGTTTTCTTTCAGAGAAAGTGGTATTTGCACTTAAAAAATAAGTCCAGATTCCCAAAGTAGAACCAGAAGCTCAAGTTTGTTAGATGCCATTGAAAAGTAAATGGCAGAAACAGAAATGCCAGAATTACATTTCACAGTGTTGGAACTTGAGGAGGCCCAACACACTATACCCCATTCTTGACAAGAATCAAACTGACAGTCACTGCCATCAGGCAGATGGAAATCAGTGTCATTTTTATTAATGATGACATTTTTATGTGACTTAGTGTGAGGGTCAAATGGGTTTGCCCACCCACCTCAGCTCCCAGAGACTTCCCTAAGATCACTGACTAGCACTGGTCCCTGGAAGCAAAGGAAGAAGGAGCCAAATGCCCTTCAATTAAGAACTTTTAGTGGTATTAGCCAATCAATAAATAGACAATAGATGCAGAGGATGTAGCTCGGGGGTAGAGCACTTCCCTAGCATGTGCAAGGCCTTGGGTTCCATCCCCAGCATTGCAAAAGAGAGAGGTGGGGTGAGGGAGAGAATAGCCATACTAATAGTCATACTAATCAGTTATTGAATGAACTCCCCATATAGATGAGGAGAGCAGAAAAGGACACTGGCTAGATGTGTCACGGTAATGGAGTCCCTCACCCCACCATGAAAATATGAACAAGAGGAAGAAGGTTCCTCACCACCTTGTCACCCTTACTTCTCACTGAGAATTTAATCACAGTAAAGATTTCATCAGACCTGACAAAATATATTTTAGAAAAGATGCCCAGATGATCAAATATGAATAATTCATCATTCTTTTAAACTTGGATCAGAAATTAAACCAGAATATGGCATCTACAGCTATCCAAATAATCCATATAAAATAATCAATGACTTTCCTTAGTCTCATGTATAACAACAATTGTTATTTTGATAACCTCGGAAGTGAACAAAGGTCATCCCTGGCCTAGTGCACCTTAACTACTAAAAGAGATCAATCACCTCAGTGGGATCAGAATTTGGTTTTCATTTCAGTCACATAGCTCCTATTCATTTCAACCAGAGGAAATAATAGCTTCATGGGCATCCTTCCAGCAAGGGGAAGAATGTAAACCTTTGTTTATGTCTTTCTCCCCAGTGGCTGAGACACTTTGTTCCTCTAACCGTGTCCATTTCTAAGAAATTGCACAGCTTCAATTTAAAAAGCGTAGGACATCGGAACTGAAATTGACTATTCCAGTCCCTGAGAATTTGGGCTTTTCTGGATATAATCCAAATCGAAAAGTGAAATAGAGACACCCACTGAGGTCCTTCAACATGTTCTTCTCCAGGTCTCTGACTACTGCTTAGGCCTGGTTATTAAGGCGTGTGAAAGGATGCCATAGGACAACCTAAGGGTTGTCACCACCATTTTCAACAGGACATACCAGCAATGTTGAGATATGTCAGTCAGTATCAACTTAATACCATCACTTTGGCTTTGCTGTTCCCAAAGTATGCATCCCTAAACATTGTACAGTTGTTCTTGTTTTCTCTCACAAGCATTTGTTTGAACTAGCTTCTCAGGGTAAAGCACTATAGGAACCAACATGTTACCCAAGAGAGGTGGGGAGTATTGGTCATAAGGAGCTTATAATAATTTATCAGGGAAAAAAAAGGCATTCGTTAAAAGACACAATAAAATAACTGCCAAAGGACAGTTTAAGTGAACATTAGGACCACAAAGGAATGAAAATTTAATACTACCTGAGGGAGTTGGGAAGGCTCCTGGGAACTGGCAACATTTGAACTGGACTTTGAAGATTGAATTGGAGTCTCTGAGGGGCTAAAGTAAATTGTATCCCTCTCCCTCATCCAAGTTCCAAACAATTTGAGAAATAAAAGTAGTACTGGGTGGAACCAAAAGTATCGTTTTGATTATTTACAGGGAATAGTGGGCAGATGTAGCCTTAGGTCTATGTATCAGATGGGCTTAATGACACCCCAGAATTAGGCAGAACCCCAAGTGAGCCTTCACATCCTGACCTTGCTACATATCTTCAGGTCAGATCCCCTAGAGGGCCTGGGAGATCTTCAGCTCCCTGTAGGCAGCACATGCCAAGAGGAAAAGGGACCTGAGTGAGGTGACCAAACCCAGTGATTCTTTTCAAATTTACCAAAGGGCTGAGCGAGTTAAGAGCAAGAGAAAAACCAAGAATGTGCTTAGAAAAATACGCTCCTGAATACAGGTGTGGGTAAAGATACTCCTCTCTGAAAATTAGGATGACTAAGAGGAAATTTAAAAATAATCCTACATGGTAGATCATTAACATAGTCTGTTAAGAGGAGGGTTAGAGTGAAGCAGCTCTGAAGGTACATGAGGATACAAAGAAAGGCTGGGTTTAGAACAAGAGGAGCCTCGTAACAACACTGAAGGATAGTGGGCTTTTCTCTATAAGCAATTGGAACCTACTAGATTCTTACAGAAAGATGGTATTCATGAGTGATAACTAGCAGGTATGTGAAGATTGTATGGAAGCAGCAAAATCAGGAAGCAATTTCAGTGGTCCACTGAAAAACCAAAGCATTTGGCATTCTTTTTTTTTTTAATTTTCCTTTTTTTTTTAAATATTTTTTATTAGTTGTTGATGGATCTTATTTTATTTATTTATTTATACGTGGTGCTGAGAATCGAACCCAGTGCCTCACACATGCGAGGCAAGCGCTCTACCACTGAGCCACGACCCCAGCCCGCATTTGGCATTCTTGATTTTATGAAAATTTAAATTATATCTGAGTATTGTGGATCTCAAGTCAGTTGACTAACAGAATTACTCATGACATAAAACATTGAAAATGTTCTGTAGAAATAATTACATCATTTAACCTACAAGAGATCTGCATATACTGGAATGATAATTCAATATCCTACTTTCCTGCCTACCTTTTGTATCTCAAATTTTAGAGAGCAACTACTACAGGTAGAGCATCACATGACATGCGGGGATCACAAAGATAAATCTGCATAATAGAGAAAAGAGATACCCAAATGTCTAATTAATGAGATACAACTTCAAAAGAGATACATAAAGTTCTATGAGAATTTTTTCTTTATACTATCATAGTCGACTGACAAATTTATAAAGCATATTCATTGGCAAGGGCTTTTAAAAAATTAATGCTGTAAGATCACACAAATGAGAATGGTTAATTCTGCCTAATAGAGGTGAAAAGGAGGAGACTGAAGAAGACTTGTCTTTGAAAATGAAAACAGAATAAGTTTCTTACAGAAAGGAGGTCAAAAAAGCATTTCTTAAAGGGAAAAGAACTATTTGCATTTGGGGATGGGCAAAGTAATTGCAGTCTCCCTGAACACAAAGAAAAAAATGTTTATAATTTGGGAAGGGTAAATTGATACACATTGCCAAGAGCAACATCTATCTCACTCCCTTCCTACCAGCTCTTCCTTGAATCATGGGTTAGGTCTTCCCATGTTTTTGTAATCCATAATTCCCCTGGCTACTCTGTTTCTTGCTAATTTTGCCAAGGAACTTGTATGGGATGTGGACATAGATCCTCGCACATTTGTAAGGGAGTGTGGGCAAGATATTATAAAGTAAAATGAGTTCAGATCACTCTGGTTTACCTTACATTTGAGAAGGCAAGGTCAGCCTTTTGATGTGTTTTGAAAAGAGAAAAGACTAAGACCATAGCTTTATTTGGGAGAGTTTTCTTGTAGACTTAGATCAGTTACATTAAAACATTCAGCTTTCAAATAGTGGCCCCAAAGAAAATAATGCTATTTTTTTTCTTTTATGAAAGTAATATTTGCCTTACCACCCTTGGGATTGGACATTCCCTTTCTATTGAAATGATTCACAGGGTTGCTGCTTACATGACCCGATAGTACATTGACATTAATAGCAGAATATTTCAATCAGAGCTGTCTAACCATAAGAGAATAACTGTTCCCATTGATTAAGTCACAAACCAAGTTAGTTTGTAAGCATATAATACAATTGGAGTTAGTTTATGTGTTTTGTTATTTGGCATTTACATCTCTTTCCAACCCACAGAACTCAAAAGACTTAACAAGCTGATTGAAGCAGTAAGGAGAAGGCATTTGGGGGGTGATACAAAAGGTCACTTACCCCAAAGCAGAAAGTTTTAGCCTTCTGGATACAAGATAAATGCATATGGCTTCTCAGCATATTATTGGTCTGCATGAGAAAGTATACAAACTTTAGAAAAGCATGTTTCAAAACATTTGTCAGGGCATCCTTTTAATCACATAAATTGCATTCAGTTTTCTTCCATCTTTGTGAATCATTTAAAGAGAAGCATAAGCTTCATACATGTAAATAAACATCTTACTACCTGTGTTTAACCATAAAGTCCTTATTAAGTGCCAAGTTCTAAGTGCTATATAATAACAACTCACATGTTACCCAAGTGACCCATGAATTATATAGCTAGTCTGTGTGTCAGATACTACATAGATACTACTATGAGTATTCATATAAATATTCAGATGCATAAATATTTATATACATTTTTGGTATATAAATCTTTATCAAGCTGCTGTTTTTCTGCCCTTCTAGGACATGCATGGTTCCAGCTCGTATGTTTTTAATTTTGTGAAGTCTAGCCATGCTCTCAGGATTTCTAGTAGCAGGGATTAAAATAAACTAGAGACACCCATGCTGAAAGTCAGTAGGTGGAACTGGGAGTCAACAGGAAGCCCAAGATAGATGAAGGTGAGGCCTTTATGGAACTAAGAACAAGGAGAGGACAGATCCTGTCCTGTGCTAGACAGGCAGCCCAGGACCTCAGGAAAAGCATCTGAGGGGTGAGATGGGTCAAAGGTCTCAAGGTGTAGAGAAAGTAATGATGGAAGTCCTTCCAGAAAAGTCCACTTAGATCAAGCATGGGGTCCACAATGCCAGGAAAGGAACAGGCCAATGTCCCAATTACGGTGGGATGTAGAAAGTGGTGCTGCTCTCCAGGAACTATGGCTATTCAGAGGACAGATTGTCCTCTCTACCCCTGGGCATAGATTTCTGAGGAGATGGGATCTAATCACTCTCCTTTCTATTCACTCTATTGCCAGGGTGAAGTTTCTGATATACCACACAGGTGACTCCCCTTCTTTAAGTGAGAGAAGCAGAACAGCTTGCCATGGCTGGCAAACAGGCTTCCAATGGGGGTCGTCAACCCTGCTCCAAAGAAAGCCCCCACCTGACACTGATAGATACTAGGCACATACCCAGAACTGACCTGAATATTACCTTCAACAAGCGTGCATGCACACGCACAGAGAGAGAAAGAGAGAAATTATGCTACCCCAAATTCCTCCTATACAAAAACCCCTTGAGAACAAGTATTCTGTCCTTGCAAGTTTTATGGTTAGAAATGTGCCCCAGGGAATCTTCAGAGTAGTTAAAAATGGATAAAGACTGCCTTGGAGCAAGAAGAGGTGAAGCGGAGGGAGGGGAACATTTGATAGCAAACACACACTCAAAAGTATATAAAGGGATATATGTCTATAGGAAAAGTTAGCCATCTATGGTCCTCTCCCATTCTCTGCATCTCTCTGCCCATCTTCATCTCTGCACCTGTGTATCTCCTTCATGTCTCTTCTCTCTCACACACACCCTGCTTTCCTCTCTGACTTGGATCATGTGTCTCTCCCCTCCATGATTCCCTTTGCTCCTGTTTTCTTCCTTCATATGGGGCTTTTTGCCCTTTGATTCACCCTCACTTAGTGCCAGAGCCACTACTAATGGAGGCTTCACTCCCCAAAAAGGAGCACCCTTGCAGCCTACCTCCCAGCTATTCACTTTGAGCTCAGGATCTTCACACTCCTTCTGGGAAGGCAAATGTGGCCCACCACATACCTGGTGACCATCTCTAATCCAATCAGCTTTGGAAAAGACAAGTAAGGCTGCCCTTTAGGGCTAGGTGCAGTTCAGTTCTGAGAGAGGAGCGTGGGCAGAGGGCAAGCTGGGTGTGTCCAGCACACCCTCCACAGTTGACCTCTTTGAGGGCTTTCAAGACTTCTCAGTCAACCCACTCATCTAATTCCCTGATTTTGTCCTTTGGCCTCTGGTTGCTGGACAGAAAAGCAAAGCAAAAATACAACTCCTAAATGGAAACCAGCTGATAGTGGTTAGCACAGGACTCCTATGAAAATGTCTAGGGCACTGGTAATATACAAAATGCATCGTACATTCTGTATAGTTCTTGGGTTGGAAAATTAAGTTCCAGATTCTAAGTGCTGTTTAATACTGTTCAGCAGTATTGAAAATAGCAGAATTTGCCATATTAATTTGATAGATTTCACATTTTAAGTCTGAAGGATGAGGAATGCTATGTACCATTCGTTTTCAATTTTTTCTCAGTCTGAAGGAGGCATTCCGATTAATCCAAACCCTGTATCTTCAGTATCTTGACAATCCCATATCTCCAGCCACATTTGCTGAGAAGTCACATACCAAAATAAAATATACAGGAGGCATGCTAATTGTAGTGGATTGATATTAGCTTCAAATATGGGAGAATTGTATATGCTGGAACTCATGTTAAGTTAAATACCAATAAGAGTTGCCATAGACAGATAATGAAAGGAAAAGACATGGAAAAAATTCACATTATTTTACCTCTGCTTAGTCCTAAAGTGAAGCATCTTGCTACATGTGGTTTTATTTTGACTAGTTAATAGTTCATGAAGTTCTTTATATTTCTAAATGCTTTCTTTAGCATTTAGGTACAAAATGATAATTTTCTTATGTACATATATGAATACGCCACCAACGAATCTCCACATCATGTACAACCACAAGAATGGGATCCTAATTAGAATACGTTATAGTCCATGTATGTATAATATGTCAAAATACACGTTACTGTCATGTATATCTAAAGAGAACAAATAAGAATAAGGTATTTTATGCGTGTATAATTATATCAAAATAGACTACTGTCACATGTAACTAAAAAAAACCAATAAAAATTGTTATCACAGCACAGAGGATTTGGCATTCAACAATTGGACACATCCCCAAAATTCACCAAAAAATATTTTGTTTTATTACCCATTTCCAAGTAAGGTTTCAGACACATTCCAGTTACACTTTCTTGAATAAATAATGTATCCTGCCTCCCCCTCAAATAAAGGCACTATGCAAAATATCTGCTTCTGCAGGAGACCTAAAAAATAATCTGCTTAAAATAAGATGCATTTTTTTCTTATATGACTCCTATATATTTTCTAGGGCTCACTCTGCTAAGTAGTTCAGAAATTTCTAAGGTTTCCTATATGTTTCTACAAAACATAGCACATTAAAATATTCTCTCTGTATATTTCTACAATTATACCTGAATATTTATGTATTCACAACCTGGAGTCTTCCTAATTATAAGAAACACTTCAGCGAGAAAAAAATTTTTGAATGTTGTCATTCTTAAATACAACTGATTACTATCTTTATGTAATTTTCTTGCATCCATCTCAAACTTTGCAGACCATAGAGAAGATGCACTAACTAGTTAAGGGAAGCAAAAATCTAAGCTGTGGTATTGTACAAACTTCAGACATTGTTCTTCAAATAAGCAGTAAATGAATATCCATTAAAATGAGGCAAATAGCTTGATTACTCTCTTTCCACTCATCAGTATGGTAATTGCTGATGTCCACCAAGTCTGTAGAAGGTTCTGCTTGAAAAATTAGTATCTTAGGGGTTTACTTAGTTGTTTTGGTCCTATTATATAATCTAAATATAGAAGTTAGTGACCATGTTTCTGTTGGTAGATTCAACCATTTAATCAAAGTCCATGCTATTTGAGGAACATGTTGAATGAAGAGGACTTGTTCAATGTTTTTTAATGTTATGCAAATTATAATTATGTAAGCAAACTTGTGTAACATAAAACATTGAGAAATATTCATTGTTTTGAAACATGAATTTTCCACACAAACTTTAAAAAAATAAGAATCACATAATCCTAGAGGGGTCAAGGCCAGGAATTAACTGAATTCCTATTATTGCTATAAGGCTTTAGCTGGTAAAAATATCTCCTCACCATTGACAGATAGTCTTGAATTAGTCAAGGTCTTCAGGAAGTCATCTCACACAAAGTGGGAACCACCCTTTCTGAATCATCTGTGGCTTATGGGAATTAAGACTTAAGAATAATTTTCTATGCTTCATCTCTTGTAAAATAGGAATCATTTTCCAACAGCAAATAAATAATCCCTATAAGCACTTTGAGTCATATATGGTGACCTTCACATAAAACCAAAGCATTCTTTTGAATAAAATTGTCAGCTACTGAAGCATTTCACTGCAACATACCAAATGTTTTCACAAATACCTGAACTGATCATAGATTATGATTTCATGTCAGAGGAGAGAGAAAAATGCTTTAAAAAACAAAGCTGGGATTGTTTGTTTGTTTTTTCTGTTCCTGCCACCTATCTCCCTCAAAATGCCCAATCCAGTCTTTGTTTAACCCAACTTAGACACTTTTCACTTTACTGGGAGTGCTGGATGAATTGCATAGTGGTCAGAATGAAGTGTGACCAAAGTCTAAGAGGTTATCTTACACAAAGAATTAGAGCTCCATGTATAATTAGAAAGCCCTAGGGTAACACGGAACCCTGTAGAATGCAGCTGCTAAATCCATTATCCAATCTCACATTTTTGTGTACTATGATGTTTCCAGTTCCAAAATTGCAAAAGCTGAAGAGCGTGGCAATCATCTTGCCTCTTTTTGCTTAGAGCAACTTAAAGATTGCTCTAAAATTAAATTCTAATGGAAATCTATAAGAACTACTGCAAGACTTTAGTTATGGAAGAAGATGAAAAATGACTGCAATCAAGTAAAGAATTAA
This sequence comes from Xerus rutilus, assembly GCA_028644305.1. Classification (NCBI taxonomy): domain Eukaryota; kingdom Metazoa; phylum Chordata; class Mammalia; order Rodentia; family Sciuridae; genus Xerus; species Xerus rutilus. Next base: position 120,488,163 of record CM053399.1, read on the forward strand.
CCTACTTTTCCCCCAAATCAAGCCCCACCCCCAAAAAATAAACAAGACTTTACACACACTCACATACACACAAAAATTCCCCTGAGTCTAGATTAATTTTTTCCTGAATAATACATATTTTTTAAAATGTCAATCTAAAACACATTTTTTCATGGGTGGGAGTTGAATGATCTGTAGGTTCAGCTGAGCAAGACAGAATTTTTGAGGATCTTGTTGAAAGGAAGTTAATTTTTTTAATGGCATAAGGAAAATGGCAGTGAGACCTGTTAGTCCTGCTACACATGCAGAGGATCCTCAAAATGTTTTCTTTGTGCCACTAATAAAACTGTACAGTTCTTGGTATTTTATAAAGCCGTTTACTAAAAAGTCACATCCCACAGATTCTAATTTATAAATCTGTGAATTTTTCCTGGAGATTTTTAAAATATCCTATGTCCAAAATGTAATTTAGCAAAGAAAGTTTGAACAGAAAAATTCAAGAAAAATAAGGAATAGAGGAATGGAGGGAGGAAGGAGAGACACCCTGATAGTGCTTCACCTGGAAGGTTTAGCAGGTCAATATAACTGGGATGTAGTTCCCCTGGACATAGTTTTTTTTGGAAACCTATCCTAGAACTTGCCTCAGTGAGCTATACAAAATAACAAATTGATGGTCTTCACAGATGTATCAAAATATTATAATTTAGGGTGGGGTTTGTAAGGTCCATTATTAAGATATTCACAGATAGGCTTCAAGGATCCATGAACCCCCTGAAATTGCATAGAGGCATTTTTGTGTCCATCCATATGTTCACTTTTCTAAAGAAAATGTTGCTAGCTCTCATGAGATTCACAAAAGAGTGCTAAGATCCTTGCCTCCACAAAATAGTCCAAGAACCATTGCTTTAGGTCATTGGTAACCACTAGGAATCACTTTCTTTCCCTGAAAACAAAGGCTGAGTGTGAGAGAGATGTGACATAAAAGCTTCGTGTTACCATAAGCATGTTTAATTTACAAGCGTGGTATTTTTTAGACCTGATCTGATTCTCTACCTCCCATAATTAAGAAATTTAAAAAATGCTTTTATTTTAGGCTATAATAGCTTTTATTGTCTATGGCATAAGTTTTCCCATGTTTTATCACTGAAGGATATAGAAAAGAATTTGGGGTTATAGACATTTATGAGAAAAGATACTGTGCTCCAATTTTTGGTATTTGATTTTGAGCTTTCTATTAATATATTTGCTTTAATTATTCTAATTTAAATCAGTTTCATTCCAAATACAGGAAATCCTACCCTGAAAATGTTTCTATTTCTAGAGGCTATAACATTTTGATACATTGAAAAATATATTGGCAAGAGATAAACCGACAGTTCATTACAGTCATACAAATTAGACTTAAAAAAAAATCAATCTTTTACACTAATGAACTAATGGTTTCCAGCCATCTTGCTTGCTATCCTGTAGACCCTAACTGGAACATTCTAGAAAGTTCATTCTAGGATTTCTTCCTCCTTGGGAATACAGAGCGGATCACACTTGGTCTGAGTGTTAAAGTCCCACCGTTAGAATTCATGCTCAAGAGTCAGAATTTGGCAAATTCTTAGAGATCCTAGAATGAATCTAGATATATTCTTTTGATATAGAACAGAAGGAACAGCATATTGTTCCTTGATAAAAGGCATGGGAGCATGTGCTAAAGCAAAGCAATAGGAAAAATAAAGTATTATAGTACTTTGGGAATTACCTCATAACATAATTTCACATTGGAAATATACTGTCTCTTCCAAAGTATAAAAAGAAATACAACTCCCTATATGGGTTGATATTTTTTAGGACATCAAGTTGTCTCCTGGAAGGTGTGTGCTCTACTAACATTTCAACTTAGCTTTTCATCTTCAGAGCAACTTCCACAGGAATTTAGTGGTCACAGTCAGCAGCTTGAGAGAGACCTGGTGTCCAAGTCACTAAGGGATCCTAGGTCAAGACAGAGCAGCAAGACCTTTTGCTCCCCTGACTTGGATTGGAAGGAGTAATTCTCAAAACCTCGCCATCCAAGAAGACTAATGGGATCCTAGGTCACTTCTCTCCCCCAACTTCCTTCTGGAGGATAAAAAGAAATCTTGGAATCTTAATCAATAGTCATCCTTTTCTTTACATTTTTTAAGTGTAGATTTGAACGGCATCCAATTTGGTGTATCTAGTATTTGGAAAATTTCTTTAAAATGAAACTCCAATTATTAAAAAAAATCTTTTCTAACTTTGAGTAGATAAAGCCCTGCAAGACTGAAGTACTCAGATGTTAAAAGTAAAATAAGGCACATAAGTTAAATAAGATCTCTAGAGCAAGAAACAAAATCCCAAACTATTTTGTCACTGGGAAGCAGTTTTCTTGATAAGATAAAACCACAGCAAATGGGACTAAGGAAGAACACTAATGACAAAAGGTTTGATTTTTTTTAAGTTCATATTTACAGAAGTGGCACAAGATTTTAATTTTATCTTTTTAAGAGAACTTTTAAGGAGGCAGGGAGAGAAAATACAGTGTGAATCCAAACTGAACAAAAGAGAATAATCCAGTGAACACTGATGATATTTGAAATGTCACTTGAAAATGAATTTAATGTCTCATTGTGTCTTATTCATTTTTTTAATTTGTTCTTTTTAGATATTCATGACAGCAGAGTGTATTTTGAAATATCATACATACATGTATGTCATTCATTTTTAATACTTCCGTTTAATATGTTAGCTTGAACTACATACACATACAGCACCGATAGAATTTTTTTTTACCTAAAAATAGCAATGTGTTATGGTTTAAGGATTTTCAGAAAGATAGGTGAAACCCCTTAATTCAATTCAATTCACTGAATATGTACTGATCACATGCCTGGTGCCTTGCTCAGTAGAGAAGAATGTGACTGAGGCAGGTGCTGTGTCTCCTGGGTAATCAGTTAGGACCACCATGCTGCTGAGCACCAGTAATCAAGCTGATCACCTGTGGTCAGGATGCCAGAACTTCAATTTAGCCAGCAGTTGATTCAACAACCCCTCTGCAGATTTTCAAAGTCTTTAATAAAAACAGAACTATTTAACATTTTCTTATCACTCTCATAACTTCAGGAAGGTGGTAATTTTTAACTTCGCATTTTTTACATAGGAAATGGAACTACTGGATAGATAAGAGACTTGCTTAGGATTACATTTAGCTTCCAATCTTTTGGCTGCTGGCCCAGTGCTTTTTCTGTTAACCAGTTCCTTTCTCTTCCCTCACCCTAGGCTCCCTGCTGTAAAGTAGGGTAATTGGTGCCTTAGCTGACTTCTGCATCCTGGCAGCTGTGGGGAGAGGGCAACGTCAGATGGGATGCCCTGGGGGAGGGATTCTGCTAATGAATTTTCTGTAAATTTTCCTTCCGTATTTTGTCCCTTCATATGTTGTCACCTCCCCTGTGCTCAGTAATTTTAGTTTTTGCTTTTTGTTTCTCTTTTTGTTTCTTTGGTTTGCTGGCTTTGTGTTCTTTTCTCTTTTTTCCCTTTTCTTTTCCTTTTTTAATGCAGGAATCGGCCAAGGGGTTCCAGTGGTGGCACTCATCGTGGAAGGAGGGCCTAATGTGATCTCCATCGTTTTGGAGTACCTCCGAGACACACCTCCTGTGCCTGTGGTGGTCTGTGATGGCAGTGGACGGGCATCTGACATCCTGGCATTTGGGCATAAATATTCAGAAGAAGGCGGGTAGGTAACCGCGGAGGCCCATGGTAGATCCAAGGGCATAGCTTGTGTTCAATACTTGGAAAAGAGGGTTTGAGACGAGTGTTCCAGTAGCTCAACCAAGACCTCACATCAGAACCAGCTATGGACAAACTGTCTAAGGGATGGATATTGAGGGAGGATGGTGGGAATATCAGAGGAACATACTCTAAATGTCCCATGAAATGAGAAATTCCATGGATTCTGTACAAGATTATACTGATGAGAGACTGAGGGCAAGAAAGGAGGTTGTAGGACATGGTCTTCTTTTCCCTTCATTTCTCCGTCCACCTTTTCCTCCTCCAAATAAGGAAAAGCAAGAATGGAGTTACAATACTTGAAGCACAGCTAATCTGGACCAAATAGTGCAGGTTAGTAACCTGAGTGAACCTGGGATGTGCAGCTTCCAGGCTTGACTTCCAAACATCAGCATTACCAAGCTGCTGTACAAAACATTTGATGAAGCCAGGCATGGTCCACATGCCTGTAATTCCAGCTACCTGGGAAGCTGAGACAGGAAGATCACAATTTCAAGGCCAGCTTGGGCAATTTAGCACGAGCCTATCTCAAAATAAAGAGTAGCTCAGTGGTAGAGAGCTCCTGGGTTCAATAAATACAGTTAAAAAGCATCCCTAGTACTGCAATAAATACAGTTAAAAAGCATTTGATGGACAGTGCTTTTTGGTGCCTTTAGACTGCCTTGGAAAGTTTAAAAAAAAAAAAAAAGTGTCTGTAATGGTCGCTTCTCTGGTCCTTTTGTAAACTCCACTTAAACCACCTCCCTATGTACTTTCTTTGGTTCATCCACAGTCGAATGCTGCTTTCACCAGTCCAAAGCCCCCAACCCAGAGGTTCACAGCCTCTGCTCCAATCTGAGTCCCCACTCAATGACTGTTGAGACCCAAGCATTCTTACGGATTAACAGATCAAAGTAATTCATGTCAAAGCACATAGGATTTAAAAGAATAAAACTCAAGAAAGTCATTCAGTCTTAAAGAACTTAATCCACTCAGGCTTCATGACACATGAAATTAGGAGCTGGAGGTCTTTTATTCATGCTTTTTATAAGTGTCCAATGAACGTCCTGCATTATGCCATACTCTGAGATATAAAAAATGAAAATAGCATAAAATTGCCACCCTTATGAAGTTATTGTAAATCTAGTAAATGGATGAGCATATAGTTATAATAAAATGACAGATGACAAAGGGGAGGGAAAAGAGGGGATGGGACATGGGGGCAGGAAAGATGGTGGAATGCGATGGACAACAATGCCCTAGGTTCATATATGACTGCACATATGGTGTGACTCCATATTGTGTACAACCAGAAGTGAAAAGTTGTGCTCCATTTGTGTACAATAAATCAAAATGCATTCTGCTGTCATGTATACCTAATTAGAATAAATTTTTAAAATGCAAAAAAAAAATGACAGATGAGCTTACCTACTGCACAGGACTCTCCTCCACCTCTCCTCTCCAGCCCCCCTTAAAGTAAAGAGACCCCACCTTCTAGCTTAACACCATCCTTCCTGCCTCCATCCTAATCCTGTGTTTGACAGCTACTCAGCCCTCCAGGTGAGCCATAGAGCAGATTACCTCATTAGCACAGTAAACTAAATATGTGAGCTGAGGAATAATGGAAGGCATGGGGCTTTTAGCATAACACTGCAAACCTTGACAACACTTTTAGGCCAAAGATTTGATACCCCAAGAAAATCTCAGCTTTGTTTTTATTTTAAAAACTCATCCATATTCCTCAATTTTAAATATATAACAATATGTCCTTTTTTTCCAGAAATAAACAAGAATTTTGTAGTTTCTAGCTTTGGCTTATTTCTTGCTTCCTAATGTTTGCAGATTATTTTATTGTATTACTACAAAGTAAATACAGATTTGCATTCACAATGCAGATTTCCTTTTAAAATGTTAAAGAAAAAATAAGCTGTTCAACATTCCAGGATTCCTAGGTCTATACATGATGAAAGCCAGAATTTAATGTCTACTCTTTATTATCATCTTGGGTTGTGTGTCTTAAAAATGTTCAAGTTTCCCATAAATTTGCCCTTCTTGTTTCTATTTTAATATGGAAGAAAGTTGGTATATCTTAATGGTTGGGAGGAACGCTAGATAATTTGACATAGTAGACAGATACTCAGAAGTTAAATGCTTTGTCTAAGACCACACCATACCTTAATCCTAGACTGGGATTCTTTCTAGAACATTATAAAAAGTCACTGAAATGTGTTTTAAGATATGTGCTTTAGTGTTTCTCATTGTTTCAATAAAGCTGTGTTTTAAATATTTAAAAGCCCTAAAGTTATGCCCAGCTTCCTCTTTACATTATAATTTTTAATTTTATTATTCTATATATCCCCCAAAATATAAAACCAATGTATTCCTGATTGCAACCAGTGTCCAAATTGATGATCCCTGTCATATGGATCCCTTCCCCATAGAGACCATCTTCCCCAAACCCAAAATCAATACTCAAAACATCATGCCCTTTTAACTTTACTTGGTAGTCTTAGCTCTAATTGTTTTATGGTCAAAATATGTGAAACCACAATCCCACAATATGGGATCTACATAAATATATGAACATGGCTATGGCTCATTATCAAAGAATATGAAGTATGCACATAAACTAGTGTGGAGATAAAAAATATATAAAATAATACTCAATTCTTATTTTGAAACTTAAAATTCAAGTTTTAAGAAATATTTACTTGTAATCCCAGTGGCTCAAGAGGCTGAGACAGGAGGATTGTAAGTTCAAAGCCAGCCTCAGTAAAAGTGAGGTGCTAAACAACTAAGTGAGATCCTATCTCTAAATAAAATACAAAATAGGGCTGAAGATGTAACTCAGTGGTCAAGTGCCCCTGAGTTCAATCCCTGGTACCTTCCTGCCACCAAAAAAAAAAAGAAGAAGAAATATTTACAATGCTTAGGAAAGTAAAAGCCTGAAGAGAAATGGTATGTATACGCATATCTGTCTTATACACACAGACATTCTATATATAGATACATATATTTAGAGAGAAAGAGTTATGATAAAAATGTGTTCTTTCTCCAGGAAAGCAGTGGTAAATTTATCATGATAAAATGAAGTCAGAATGTTCCTGTGCCATCTGAATAACTGCCAGAATTAATCATGTTTATTTAGCTTGGAAAGAAATTGTCTAGCCACATATGTGCAGCCAATTTTTTAAAAAAATCATTTCCAAAGAACAGTACTTTGCAATAGTGTGCTTTCTTTTTGCTAAAAAGAAGACCTGGTTCACCTAGACTGTATATGCCAAGAAGGATTTCTTTTTTGATTTCTGACAAAGTTCAACATATTTGGACATATTTCACTATAAATAAATATAAAAATATAACTGTTCTTCTAAACAAACATGACATTGTACATATAAGATTAGATATAGAAAACATCACACCCTATTTAGGAATACTTCATTTAAGGATTGAATTAGTATCTTTTCAGTTACTTTGGTAATTTATGATTTTAAAATTGTTAATTTATAGGTTTTTAAATGACAAGTTCAAGGAGTGTAAATGTGTATATTCAGCTGTATACTTTTTCATTTAAAATCTTGGAGTAAAATTTTCACACCTTATATTTTAACTTTTGTAATCTTTTTTGTCTTTGGGTTCCTTTCCAAGAATATGAATTTGGAAGCAAATTATAATTGGCAAAACTGATAAGCTTTTGTAGAGATTACTTGAGGTAGAAAAAGACCAATCTCATCTATCACAATGCAAATGAGTTTGGATAAACTAAGAGATAACTGCAATTAAATTCTTATTTTTGTCTTTTTTTCCAACTTCTCTGTGACATATACTACCTGAAAGAAAATGGCCAACTCCATTTTCATCTGGTTGTCATGAATTTTCTGTTTCTCATCCATCATGATTTACAATGAGTTAATGATCTCTTTCCTTAACTAATTTCATTGCTTCAGAAATATTTCTTAATCACAAATGACCAAATGATACAAATGCAAAAGGATTTATTCTACCCAACTTGTGTCAGAATTACATGAGATTTTAAATACCAAGATCCTGCTTTCGGTTGTGTTTGATTAGGTAAGACAAATAGCATTGCCTATAGTTGAGAACACCTTTCAGGCTGCAGGCTCCTGATGTTGAAATCAGACTCCTTTGCCTGGCAATTGTCAGCCTCAAGTCTCAAACTGCTAAGTGTGGGCTAGTCCTTCATCTGTCATTCAGGGAGAAAGTACTTTTGAAATGAAAAATATTGGTTCAAAAAAGACACCTGAATGCGTATATGTCCTGAGATGATGTTCTTTATTCATTACAATATTATCACCAATGCATATGTTTATTTTAGCATCTTTGTCCCAAAAACAGACATCTGGATTTACCATTTTTAGACATCCTAGGATAAGAAGCAGAGCGAGCTAGTAGCAGAAAGCCTTCAAGGATTTTAGTAGTCAGTTTATAACTTTTGGGAAATTATCAGCGAGGCAAATACCAAGAGATTGTTCACATTCTTATGTTCCAGTAGAATTTGTATTAGATTCTATGAAGAATAAATGAGCAATGGCTTCCTCATGGGAGAGGAATATATATTTCAAATATAAATCAGGCTTTCTTATTTAAAGGGAGCTTGATAAGAGCCCTTGTGTTTTTTGATTAGCTGAGGCAAAAGCATAAATGCAACATCACTAGAGATGAAAAAGGAAAACTGTTGCATGACTTCCAATTATATAACTACATACTATTTGCAGAGATTTGGGGAAAGTTTCTCTTAGAATTCATCAAATGACCAAAAACAGGATAAAATCACCAGAAAACTAGACATTTTAGCAACCTTGGCATAGTCTGTAATCCCTGGGGTCTACCATTCTGTGCGAGGATCATGAATGTTTACTCCTGCTGCTCCAGAAATTTCCTGCTTAAGCTGAAGGATGGCAAAGCCCTATCATTTGTCCCTACACTGCCTGCAGAAAGTAACTGAGCTTGATGGTCTATATTCCAGCATGATTTAGACATAATTGGAATGTCAAGTAAGAAAGAAGGAAATGGATATCATGCATCTTGACTTCAAATGTCCATTTTAGTTTTTGTTAATTTCCTCTTTTATTGCCTTTTTTCTAGCATTTCCTATAGGAAATCTCAAAATGATGTTTTTTGAAACTTTCTTAGAAGGAAAGTAAGAAGTCTTGGAAATATTTTGTAAAAAGAAAATACTGGCAGCTTTATTCATTAAAAAGCATTTTTGTAAACTTGTTTTCCGACCTAACATTTATGGGGTGCCTACTATGTGCACGGAACTGCAGGAGGATAAACAAGACATGGCCCTAGCTGTGGGGGATGTTATAATGGATACTAAAACATAGACATAAACGCATGGGAGGGTCACATGTGCTCTGATAAAGACACACAGTATAACAAGAGCACCAGGAAAAATGCTCAAGCAGACCCTTCCTCACAAGAACCCTTTCAAATGTGCTACCTGTCCTCAAAAATGGCAATATAATCAATTTCTCCTCTTCCACTTTCACATTAAAATCTGGATCTAATCTGAGGGTCAGACTAAATGACAGGAAAAGAAAAATTAATTTGTCCCTCTCTTGTATAACTTTAAAAGTGATTCACTCTGAATAGGATTGCAAGAGGTTGGTAAAGAAAAATTATTTGAACTGATGTGGTGGTATTTTATGAGTTTGTGTGTGTATATATATCATTAAATTGAATTTACATATTTAAATTCAATGTAATAAATTTAATCCAAGAAACTCATTTAATCCTGTATAATTAACATAGTCATATATAATAATCCTATTGAATCATAATTAGTATGAATAAATGCCTATAGTTTTATTCATAACTATATGTTTAAAATTGAAAACTTAAAGAACTGACTTTTCAAAAATCAAAAAAATCAATCAATCACTAGGTATTTTTGAATGCTTATTTTAAGTAACATGGGTGTTAGGAAATAAAGTAGAACTTTCCTCAAGAAATGTGTGTATAATCCCATTTGAACTAATATAACAACAATTTTCACTTAAATGTTAGTTACAAGTTCTGAGAAGTCAGGAAGTTCCACAGAGGATTACTGTAACTTTTGCCTCATAAAGATATAGAAACAGCCAGGCACAGTGGTGCATGCCTGTAATCCCAGCACTTTGGGAGACTGAGACAGGAGAATCGAGAGTTCAAAGCCAGCCTCAGCAAGGGCAAGGCGCTAAGCAACTCAGTGAGACCCTGTCTCTACATAAAACACAAAACAGGGCTGAGGATGTGGCTCAGTGGTTGAGTGCCCCTGAGTTCAATCCCCAGTACCCCCTCCCCCAAAAAAGATATAGAAACATAGCCACATAAAGAAATAGATATATAGCTACTATGCCATTGTATCCAAACTCCACATATATTTGTCTTATAGTTTGCTATTTAATCCCCCCATGAATTAAGACCACAAATGAAGCATAGACTTTAAAAAATAATTATCTAGTTTAGGGAATAAAATGCCATGGAGAAAAGTGTTATTGATCTGAATTCACCAAACAGATCTCTATATTGAATTTAATTGGCTTTAGAATTGTTCAACTCTCAGTTCACTGGGAAATTGTGTCTTTTAAGATGAAGAATAAACATCAGAAAAAATCATAACTGGGCAATCCGTTATTATCAAGAAACTCCTTTTAGAGAACCATTGTCTACAACTTTCAGAAAACCCATCAATGCCAGGTGAAGATTTCAAAGGTATCTATTACATTCCCCCAAGATTTGCTTAGCTAACTCTTGGCCACTTGTTCTACAGAAAACTTTCATAATAAGCATGTGGTCATGAAACTTCAGCATACCTGACAGTCACCTGGAGAGCTTTAGAGCACATAGATTCCCCTGTATGTCCTGACTTTGATGGACCTGAGGTGGGGCCCAAGAAACTATTTGAAACCAAACCCCAGGCGATTCCAGTGAGGGTAATCGTGGACCACATTTTCAGCAGTTATATTACAATTTATAAAAATTAGATTTTTTTTTTACATTTCTCTGATGTTTTCAAAAATAGCTTCTTCCATTTCTATGCCTTAATTGCATTCTCCTCACAAGTCACTGTACTGGTACCCCAGGCACTTTGTACCCTCTGCTGCATTTGGTCTTTGGAACCCAATTGACTTGAAAAGTGTATTTACTATGAATCGCTTCATTTAGTTCTTTACCACAGCTGTGCCTGGTTCCAAACATCTGTCAGACTTGAAAATTCTTCCCTGAAGAGCAAGCTATACCATAAAAACACATTTTGACAGGAATGACAGACTGAATTTATTTTTATTTACATGCATTTCTTAAGACCATTTAGTCCACTCCCGTTTTTCTAACATCTCCTGACTAGTTCAAAATATCCAACCAATCAGAAAGAAAGAAGAAAAACAAAAAGATGAGAAAAGCCGAAGTATTAAAAGTGAAATGGTGCTTAGTTGATTGTGAACAGTGATTCCCTTCACCATGTTAAGAGGCACAGTCCTGAGGACCAGATTTAGAAGTTCAGCACTGGAACCATCCCAAACCACTTTCCTTTTGACTTAACAGTTGTCAGGAACTACCATTATTAGAGTCCCAACCTCCTATGGGCCTGATTTTTCTATTTAAAGTCTCTGAACTTTTTCTTAATTGAAATTTCAGGTATAATCACAATCTATAAAACAGACAAGATGGGGGTTCATTCTGTTGAAACTAGGGTTGACGGCCTAGATCTATGGCTTTCAAATCATCCAAATCATCCAGACAGCTTCTTAAAACAAAGTTCAAGCATCTATCATATGTTATTGTAACTATAGTTAACAACATGTTATATGCTTGAAAACTGTGAAGAGCAGATTTTTTTTGTTCTTACCAGAAAAAGTATAGAAGTGAATGTATATGTTAATTGGTTTGATTGAGCCATTCTACAATATGCCCATTATCAAATGTTGTATACTACAAATACATAATTTTGCCGATTAAATATAAATTTTAAAAATAAGAGGAAAAGACAATAGCACAAATTGCTGGGCTCCAACTAGATATTTTCTAATTCAATAAATCTGGTTGAGGTCAGGTAATTTGCATGTCAAAGGTGTCCCAGAAGAGACTGATACTGTTGGTCCCGGGACTATACTGCCAGAGCCATTTTCCTAATGCTTCCTCTGGCTGCCTGGCTCTCAGCTCCATGACAGCACTAATCTCTAGGTCAACTCCACATGCCTTTGTGTGGACTCAAGACCCTGTACATTCTAGCTCCAACATCTCCCTAAAGTTATCTAACACTCAATGAGCCTTCCACTCACCCTGCAACCTAACCTAATGCTCCTCTACACTCGTCTCAAGCACATCCTGTAATCATGGGCCTCTCTGCTTTGTCATGAGATGAACAATGACATTTATTTATCCACTTCATTTCTAGTAAATTTTTCTCTGAAGCTCTACAACATAGTCTCTCTCTCATGAAATGATTGTGTAAAGGTATTAAAATCCACAGATATGTTTGAAACATGAATAAGGCACAAATAAAACATCCTTATACTTAATCCCTGTCCTCTAGAGGAAATGAATTCTGAATCATTGTGGCTGACATTAGAACCTGCTGCTGCTAGAAATGTAGTGGATTAACATCATCCCAGTAATACCATTAATAACAATGTTTGGGATGTTCTTAATGGAGTTTCCTCTAATTCCCCATGCAAGTCTCAGATGCTGATCATCGACCACAGGATTTATGAAAACTATATACATCATTGACCACCTGCTTTCTTCAGCCAGAGAAAGACTAAAAATTCATTAAACTACAATTCCAGATAACTCAAATCTGTATTGTCTAGAAAACTCAATTTCAATAAAACCTTTATTATCCTAGTTGCTGTACAACTGTTCCAGATTCAATAAGTTATTATGTGTTCTGGGGATATTCAAAGCAAAGCACATGTCCATTCATGAGCAGAAACTCCCAAAGGTCTGGAGTAAACAGTATAGAACCTATTCCATGGATTCTATGTTTCATCCTTTTGGAGACAGACCTCAGATCTCGAGTTCTTTAAGCCTAGGATATCCTTAGTTTTTGATGTTTGATAGTATACTGAAAATTTTATCATCATCTCTAGTGTAGAAATAACAAATAATGCAAGCTCAAATCTGTTGGTGGTGGCTTCCTAGAATGTGTTCAGAATGATTCTGAGGCCATGGTTGGGCTGACAGGAAAGAGTACTGTGATTAAAAAGCCAACTGAGGCAAAGAAAGGAATGTACAGTCACCACACCACAAATGTCTTATCTTACACTGGAATGAAGCCAAAATTTTATATGTGTGCATGCGCACACACATATGACTTATGTATATAAGACTGCCAGGCAATCAAGTAGTTCATCGAATTTTGAAAAAATTCGGTGAAAAATAAAAACTCTAGCTAACTTAAAGATATGCAGGAAAAGGAAAGTCATTTTTTTAAAATCAATACTGTGAAGCACATCAGTGTCTAAATTATTTGATATGAGACTTTCCACACACACATGATACATAGGAGATGAAGGACAAGACACTCTACTATAAAATATTGTTTGGATCTGGACCAAAGGACAAGCCAATTTAGCAATTGCTTATGGATAATATATAGGAAAATATTTTTTTAAAATAACTAGAAACTAATCGCAGAACATGAAACAAAAAGAGAGAAAACTATTTGCCCCAACCTCTCAAAGTAGTATATGCGGTTAGAAGAAATAATGACAAATTACTTTGTGAGAGAATTGAGATATTCTCTTTCCCCACACCTCTGACCCTCTCTCCAACAGCATGCTTGAGGCATTGAATTAATGTTTTTAAAGCTTCAACATACAAGAGCCCCATCTAAACATGTTATTTCTTAAATTCTACAGCTATGATTATTATCCCCATTTTATAAATGAAGAAATTGAGGACAGAAAAGTTATGTCATTTACCAGTCATTTCACAGCTAGTGAGTGGCCTGCCCAGGCAAATTAGAGCTGGAACTCTGCTCTTAGCACCTATGCCATATTGCCTCCTATGAAGATGGGGCCCAGTAAAGCAGGAGGTTTATTTTGCTTGTCCCGGAGTTATTTCAGACAACAAAGGAGGCTACATCCAGCTTCCATCTTCTCCCATATGCTAGTTAATGTCTCTGAATAAATGTTGAACTGACACTTAAAGCCTCATTGAAGGGGCACCCATGTTTTGCCTGCCTGAGAGTTCCACACATCTTAATCCAGCTCTGATTCTGTCTTTTATGCAGAGCCTAAAACAATAAATATTTTGACTATCCCTCTTGTCTGGCTATGGGCAGTATTCACTAATGGGATTTTACTTGGAATGAGCTCAGAGGATGTGCTCCACTTACCATTTTGGCAGAAAATCTACCTGACTGGGTTACAGTCCCTGTGTTCTTTGGCAACATTTCATTTTCTACTCCTGGGCACATTCATAACCAAAAAGCAAAGTAAAGTAGAGAAATTGCATAGACTCTTCAGGATCTGATACCTAAACATCCAGCTAGACCTAGCCCAGGTAGAGAGTCTGGCAGCCCTGGCAGCCTTAAGAGTATTGCTGTCCAATAGGACTTTTCAGGATGATGGAATCTATATCTGTGGTGACCTACCAGGCAGGCCCTGAGCACTTGAATTGTGGCTAGTGTAGCTAAGGAATCAAATTTCAATTCTATTTAATCATAATTAAATGTAAATGGCACACATGGCTAGAGACCTCTACATTGGGTGGCATAGCCCTTGCATTCCACCAAACCAGGAATGCCTGAACATCTAATAGATTGCCAATGTTATTTGAGATTGCTACCTTCATATTTTAATTACATTATTTCATCCAACAGTATGTATTTTGTCATTCATATTTTTAAACAACTATTATGGTCTAAGCTCCAGTGTAAGCACTGGCAAAAAGCACACCAGTAAACAAAAAGACAAAATTTCCTGCCCTTCTGGAGCTTATATTTTAGCGAGGTTGTGTAGATGATAAATAACCACATTGTATAATATTTTAGAGGGGATATACTATGGGGAAAAGAGTAGAATAAAGGAGGTCAATATAAAAGTAGCAGAAAAGCCTTTGGTCTTTAGCAGTTGCTTGGTTCTAAAGGAGGGGGAGAAGAGGATATTCAAGTAAATAATAAAGTGAAGCCTGTGTATCCAAGGGGTTTACAGTCTAATTGGGATTTGCTTAGATTAATCTGTGTTATGAATGCCATGTGCAAATACAGAGCCCAAAATTTTTCTTACAGTAGGTACTGAGCACCTCTCCTGCCACCCACTATCCTAGCCCGCACCCACCTCCTGTTTCCTTTGGGGGTGTGTGTGTGTGTGTGTATGTGTGTGTGTGTGTGTGTGTGTGTGTATGTGTTTGCCTTTTATTTTACCATAGCTGTCTCAGGATTTTAAAATGGGGAAAAAACCAAAAAGAACAAAAATTTTTAAAAAAACACATCAGCAATCATCACTATTTGGGTAGCAGTAATGAAATTTGCCAGAAAACAGATTGTACTATCATTATACTGTCGTTATATAGACATTCTGCCCTCAACAGGTCAGTTTCACTAGTTCCTTCTAACTAGCTCCAATGACTAGATGAAATCCTCAAAAAAAAAGTCTAGATGAACAGTTTTCTAGGCTAGACACTAAAGCAAGACCAGAGCAGCTATTTCTCTTTTAGAGGTCTTAGCTGATAGAGCCATTTATATCTGATCATCAGTAAAAAAAAAAAAAAATTTGAGCAAAATAACCGCCTAACCAGCCCATTTATGTATTTTATTCAATCTTCTCCATGCTTCTAACTAGTGTTTTCTGAAAAACATCAACATCAATCAGTTAAGTGTGATTTTAACATGAATCATCACTTATCCTAGGGCTTCTAATTGTTGAACAAAGTACTTATGTATATTTTAATGAATTAAAGACACCCTAGACATCTGATATAGTGAGGAAATAATTCTGGGAAAGTAGTAGATCCTTGAAATCACATTACTGAGTCTTCTCACACATAATATGAAACATCCTATCAGATACAAAATCATTTGTAACCAGTCATTAAAACAAATCACTAACTATATTAATGCACTGAGTTGCACCTGTACATTTAGGTTAGCATAATTTGTTATCAGAGATTCTTCCCTACTGACTCTGTCTTCTAAGCCCAGCTGACTCTTACCAGCTATAATCTGCAGGCTTCAGATTTTTCACCCATAAAATGGTTGCTCTAAATTTGTATCCTTCCTTTATCCAGAAGTTCAAATGCCCCAGTAGACTTTTCTAATTAGTGCCTTCACTAAAAAAATACAGACTTCATAAATCTCAAATTCTGATTACAGGAGGTGGTGACAGTCAAGTAAGATGGCATGGAATTATGCGAGGGTAATGACTTCAGGGAATCCTGCATCACAGTTTGTTTCTGCATGACTTTTACAAATATGATCCAACATATCTGGGCTCTCCCCAGGGACATCCTGGCTACATGGCTTTGAATTGAGGTCTTTTCCATCCCATTCACAGAAATATTTCATCCAACATTCTTCTGCTGGTGCAGAAGACTCTACTTAACAAACACTGCCAGTTATTCAGCCATCTATGTGCTAGGACAGTGGCAGGTGCTTTCTATACATGATTGCCCCCACACCATCACTAAATATATCAACCTTAAAAGACATGCTACTTCCATTTAACAGACAAGAAGACAACAAGATTGAATAATCTGTCTCGGGTCTCTCATTAGTAAATAAAGGAAATGTATTACAACCAAAAGCACCATATCATAGCACCTTGATTATTCATTCCATCCTCTACAATAGATTACAAAACCCTCCTCACTCCTTCCATGTATAATATTAAATAAGTTGAAAGACGTACATCATGCTGTGTTGAGTTTTAAGAGAACTACTTCCAGTTGTCAAAACTGAGATTTGTGTGAGGGAAATTATCTTGATATCACAAAAATCCTTAAGATCTTCACACAGTTATTGAGAATTTTTATGAGCAAAACATTACCCTAAGCATTATGGGGGAGATGCAAGTGCATAAGACTATCTGTTCCAGACAAAAAACTCCAAAGCAGTTCAAAGGGAGGGCTAAAGTAGTATCCAGAAATAGAATCACACAAAGGCTTTTGAGATGGATGATCAATTTCTTAACTCCTCATGAATTAAAAAAAAAATGTTAGAGCCAGACACAGTGGCACACACCTATAATCCTGGCAGCTCAGGAGGCTGAGGCAGGAGGATCTCAAGTTCAAAGCCAGCCTCAGCAACTTAATGAGGCCCTAAGTAATTTGGCAAGACTGTCTCAAAATAAAAAATAAACAGGATGGGGATGTGACTCAGTGGTTGAATGCTCCTGGGTTCAATCCCTGGTACCAAAAAAAAAAAAAAAGAGACCAAGTATATTTCTTATAACTTAATCTGATTAAGAGAAAGGATAAAAAAATCAAGCAGTTGGAAGGTAAAACTCTAGTCACTTTTTCCATTTTCCTTTTCCCACTGTGAGGACAAAGGAGTTTGGGGAAGACCACATGGTCACCCAACAGAGCAGGCAGGTTTTCATTCAGTCAATTCACAAACATCCCTCCAGAGTCAACATTGAACCATATACTCTTCTAGAACTTAAGGTACCAGCAAAACAAGCATTCTCTGCTTTAAGGAGTTCATAACCTACCAGAGGAGACATGAAATATTTTTCCATGCAATGTAATAATTATAGTAATAGATGTCAAGTGCTTTGGGAGCATCATGGGAGTTGTAGTCAGAGACTTTTACACAGGATATAAAATTTGAACTGAGTTTTAAATGGTGAGTTTTGAATGATGAGCTCAGGAGTAGAGAATATTCCAAACAGTAAACATATCAAGTTCAAGGCATAGTGCTAAGCAGAAGTCTGGTGGACCTGGCAGATTCAGTGTTTGTGGAACATGAGTGTTCAATATTGATGGAATGATTCTTTTCTAAAGCAAACATATCATACCCTTGCTAAAACTCTGAAGTAGCTTCCCATCACTAGCAAGATAACATCTCAGCTTAGACATATATACCATGATTGTTGAAGAGAGAATTCCCTATGAGGTAGGTGAGGCTGGTTACCACTGAACTATAGAGCAGATTGTTACTTCACAATGTCTCATCTGAACAGGAGCACTTTACGGAATTGTCTTCAATATCATCACATCTATACATTTCTTGGCATATTCATGTCTTTATCCCATCAAAAAAAATGGAGAGTATTCCTTCCCTCCTCTTGAATATGGGCTGCTCTTAGAAACTGGCCTGATGCAACAAATACAAGGAAATGACATTCTGAGACTTCTGAGGCTGTCGTAAGAAGCCTTGCAGGTTATGCCTGGCTTCTTTTAAAGCTCTCACTTGGAACAGTCACTTTAGGAGGGACCAATTTCCATGAAATTTTACCTACCTTACAGCCACCAGGGAGAGAGCAATTCAACTCAAGCTATAGCTCTCTCAGCCATTCCAGGCCAGGTGCCCGACTTGGAACTAAGAAACTGGCTTGGACATTACAACTCTAGAAGATGACACATGCAGAATTAAGGTCCCAGTCACACAGCCCCATCTGAACCATTGAAGGTTTCTTCAGTCATTCCAGTTGAGTCCTCAGATATCATTGGGCCAAAATATATATATATATTTTATATATATTTATATAATATATATTTTATATATATATTTATATAATATATAAAATATATATTATATAAATATATATCATCTGCACTATGCCCTGTCTGGTCCACAGAATAATAGTAAATAAATGCTGTTTCATTCCCTTAAGTTTTTGGAGTGTGTTATTTATTAATAGATTACCAGAATATATGGCATATCACCCTGTGAGTTCCTTGATGCTAAAGCTGAATAATATTCCATTTCAACACTAACACAGTGCCTGCCACATAATAGGCATCAGTATGGTTTGTTGAATAAATGACTAAGTAAATAAGTATGTAGATATCTGCATGGGGTGTTTGCAAAACTCCACTATAATGAAGCTTTCTTAAATATAAATATCTGCATTTCTCAAATGTAAGAAAGAATTGATGGTCTCTAATCCCCCTGAAGTAGAACAGTTACTGGTCCAGCCTAAACCAAAGGGCTTTCCAAGTCTGCGGAGTACTGTTAATCTCAGGAGAGAGTTCTGCATGGTACACAAAGGGCAGACCACAGATCACACTACTTAATAAAAAGGAATATATCAGGGACTCTTTCCTAAGGAGCATCATAGCATTTGAAAAATAGCAAATATTTACATAGGACTTGCTATCTTCCAGACACTTTTCTGAGCCTTTTATGAAGATGAATTCATTTAACATTCGTAAGTCTGAGATAAGTACTATAATTTTCATCTTACATACATGAAAGAACAAAGTATAAATAACTTGCACAAGGTCACACAGCCAGCTGGTGACAGCCTAAATCCAGAGATCCTGACCCTGGTGGTCATGATGCCTCTATTAACAATGCTATAACTGCCTCTTTGGGGAGAATCATGCTGTTACTTTTGGCCCCAGAGCTATGGCATTTGGGAGGAAGTGGCAACTTTCACCCAGGGGATGGGAGGGGACAAAAGGAGGGTGGGGAAATGCCATTCACTGTGACCTTAGTCAAGACACATAACTTTCTGTGTCCTTTATATAATGCTTGGTAATTTGCTTTGGCTTCAAACAAATGATAAAATTCCATTTTTCTTGAGAGAATTAGAGATTTTGTGGGAAATGGTATCTTTTAAGTATCCAATTGTGGTATTAACATCTTTTTATTTATATAAGGAAAATTTTCTCATTTTGTGTCTGAAGAAACTAATAGAATCTATGGGGGTCACAGGAAGGGCTCCTCTCCTAGAAAGCCATTAATTAACTTGAGATTAGCTCTTAGAGTCTTGCTGAATTCTAAATGTATTTTCTGATTTTCATATCTAGGAACAAAAATCTGATATTACAGATAATTCAATTTATTCTAAGAAAAGTATGTCTACATGTGGCTGTATTACCAGCATTTTAATAGAATACTAATTGCAAACTGTGGGGAGTTTTGTTGGTTATCCTGAGCCCTGGATAAATATTGACCTATTTTAAATTACTCTGACTCATCTAAAAGGCTCCAGATCACAAGTACAGCATTTAAATGGAGACACAAATGCCATAGTAAAGACATTTGCTTCACTTAAATGATTATACTTCCTATCACAAAGCCATCTAATTTTAGCTGTACCAAAAATAACAGTGGTACATATGGAGTCACAAATTAACAGTTTCCATAAATAAGACCATTTTGTCAAGAAGCCAATCCTAAAAGTGAAGTTTCACATAATACTACAACCATGTTTGGATGTGAAGAAATTTTCAATCACTATTCCAGTGCCATAAAAAGAAATCTAAAATGGGCTTATCTCTAATTTTGCTGCTGATTAAATATCACAGTCAACATTCTTAAATTACTCCAGTGTCTTACAGAAGAAAAGTTGGAAGAGCTAGAAAAACAATCATTGAAACCAGGCTCCCAGCCAGGCATAGTGGTGTACACCTGTAATCCCAGAAGTCTTAAGAGACTGAGGTAGGAGGATCACAAGTTTAAGACCAGCCTTGGCAAGTTAGCAAGACTCCATCTCAAAGAAAGAAAAAGACCTGAGGGTATAGCTTAGTGACAAAGTGCCCCTGGGTTCAATCCTCAGTGACACATACACACACCCCTTCTAAAATCCTAAGAAATATGACCACAAAAGAGAGGGTCTTTGAGGAAGACAGAATAAACCTTTGTACCAAGCAGAAAATATCCAGCTTATCAAAGCAAATACTTATTTATAAAAAAAAAAAAAAGTGAGAAGCAATCTTCAAACTATCAAATGCTCTTTGCCGGGATCATCATTTACCAATTTCCCCTTATCTTCCCTAGACTTGTCTGATTTCCTGTAGAGAAACTATGTTCTCTGCACACATACATGATATACAAAGAGGAAAAGCATTTTACAATAGAAAAATAAGCTTAACTTTCTACCTGCAGATGTTAATAAGCTGAAGGACACACTGATAGAATACATAGGAAAGGTAGCACCATGGAGACAAGACTGAAATCAATAGACTCAATTCAAACATGGAGGTCATCAAGTGCCAAGACCTAACACAAATCATTTAGCCTCCTTTAGGGTAATATCCTGTTCAACCAAGTGGAACCCATACCTACGTGCCTCACAACATTGTTTTGAGGGTTATCCCCCTACCATTTTACCCTGTGAACCATGACATGCTATAGATTCAGGGAATGTTATATGTAATCTTATTTAAAACAATAATATTAAACTTCTGCCAGAGGCATGAGGTCTAATATCTGCTATTTCTTTGTTAAGAGGGAAATCTGAAATGTTAGGGAGCTGTTAAAGGCAAAATGGCACCAAAATGATGTTTTCTTCTTGATGCAATTAGGATTGAGAAAGGACTGAACCAGGAATACAGTTATGTGCCATTTAATGAATACAACACCATGTGTTGGATAGACCAAACACTTTCTTTCCAATCAGCGATAGGCATCTCCGCTTTGGAAACACCAGCATACTTCTTGAATTCCATAGTCCTTGTCGCTAAGTGATTTATCCAAAAGCTATAACCTCAGTCAGTTGTGAAACTGGGCTCAACAGTGTAAGATTCTTCATATCTTCGAGCTCTCAGTCAAAACCTCAATTAGCTAAACTGCACGTAATTCCTCAATTTTTACAAACTGACAGACTGAATGCAACTGACAGGCAGATCTCTCAAACAGTTAATGACCTCAGGGAATTTGAATTTTATTATGGATGGTTAGCAATGGAAAACAAATTTTGAATTGTGATAAAAATTCAAGACCTGCAGATAAATGATCAGACCTATCAAGTGGCTCATCAGGGAGGTCCCTTCTGTTGCTAATCATGTACAACACTTAGGCACACTCGACACTGCAGAACTCTCTAAACCCATCCACTTGGGTTTCCTGTCAAGTAGATACATGCCCAGGTATGAGTGCTCTTCAAAAAATTAATTGGCAACGCAAATGTGATCATGTCCCTTTCCTTAAATGTTTCAATGGCTTCTCAATTGTCTTGGGGATAAAACCCTAAAGCTCTAACATGATCTACAAAGTCCCCCATGATCTTGTCCATGAAATGGGGCTGCTCACCCTCTTTGCAGCCCCATCTTGTTTTTCTAATTTTCTATCTTCAATCGGATTTTCTTTACTGTAATAAAAACCTAGGATAATCACCGTATATAAATAAAAGGTAGAAATAAAAGGTTTACTTTGGCTCATGTTCAGAGGTTTAAGTCTGTGTTTTAGTCAGCTTTTTCACTGCTGTGACTGAAAGACCCAACCTGCACAATTATAGAAGAGGAAAGGTTTATTTGGGGGCTCACGGTTTCAGAGTTCTCAATCCATAGACAGCAGGCTCCATTCTTTGGGGCTTGAGGTGAGGCAGGACATTATGGCAGAAGGGTGTCGCAGAGGGAACCAGCTTACAGTATGATCAGGAAGCAAAGAGAGACTCCATCTCCAAATACAAAATATATACCCCATAGCAATGCCCCCAATGAACCACTTCCTCCAGCCTCACCCCACCTGCCTCCCTTTACCACTCATTTAATCCCACTAGGGATTAATTCACTGATTAGATTAAGGCCATCACCCAGTTATTTCTCCTCCAAACCCTCTTGCATTGTCTCAGATGTGAGCTTTTGGGGGACACCTCACATTCAAACCATAATAGTCAGTGACCCACTGGCCCCATTATTTGTGCATGTGGTAACACATTATAGTGGGAGCGTAAGGCAGGGCATACTGTTTGCCATTTAAGGATTATAACTAAGGAGCAGAAAAGGCCTGAATACCACTTTCAAGGGTACACCTCCAGTGACTTACAACATCCAATAGACCCCACTTCTTAAAGCTTCTACCCTCCTCCAATGGTACCAAGATGGAGGCCAAGCCATCACCACATGAGCCTTTGGAGGACATTCAAGATCCAAAGTATAGTACTCTCCATACTCCAGCCATACTCCTTTATCTTCTCCAAAAGAAGCCTGTTCGTACCGTGTTCATCTGCTCTTTCCCAGCCCCACCACTTCCAATCCTGTGAATGCTCATCCTTCCTTCAAGTCTCAGATGAAACAGCACTTCTTCAGAAAAGTCTTCCTTGAACCCCGCAGATTATCTGTCACAATCTTCTCTATTTCTAAAACACTCAAATTGTAGTTGAATTTCTGGTGAATGTCATTATATTCCACTGGCATGCAACTCACTGCTGCGGGAAGTGTATGTATCTTTTCTATCCCTGTGTCTCTGACACATACTATAGTGTCTGGCACTAAGTAGACATTCACCAGGCATCTGTTCATGAATAGTCACAGGCTGGTCTACAGCTAAGACTGTAGAGTTAACCAGAATAACCTAGAAAATCATGAGAGGAGATTTGGTATCATTTTTTCCCCCAACACCATCTGGACCATCCTCTTTTTCTAAATATTGATGTGGGTCTTCCTGGAGAAGAAAGGGTAAAAGGATAATTCAATTCTCCATCCATCTGAATGACTATCAAGGTCCTAGATATAGTTCCATCCTGGAGAATGCTATCCTTTTCAAAGTAGGGCCACCATAATATCCAACCTAGTGGGTGCAGGTAAACCCCACACAAGCCAGGGCACAGCAGGCCACTCAAAAGACAATATTCTCAAGTATCCCATCTTGCTCTCTCTTGAGCAATAAAAATCAGTCTTGCTTTATGTTGAAGGAAATCCCACAACTATCTGCTCAAGTGGCCACAGTAGTGAAGAGAGGTAGTCATGTGACACACTTGGGGCCAAAAGCGGCAGCATGGTAGGATGGTAGGAGCACTGGTCAAAGGATCAGAGAAACAGTTCTTGTTCTGAAAAGTAGGTTCTGGTTCTGACTCTGCCACTTATTTGCTGTGTGACCCTAAACATTTGGCTCCTACTAGCTAAATTCCCTGGAATTGAACAAATCTTTTGTTTGTTGGGTTCCTATAAGCATCAAATCAAATAACTTACTATTTTATCTGAGAGTTCCTGATACTTCAATAATATAGGCTATGTGCAGGCTATAAAATACTGAGCAAATTATGGAAAATTTCCACTGGTCCTTGAGAGAAGTTTGACCCTTCTGATTTTGAACAGTATCTGTTAATAAAATGAGCTCTCATTCCTTGTCATTTGATGGCTCTTTTTCTCACCAAGCTAGTAAGAGGAGTTAAAAATGAGTTGTGACTGATGCATATTCAAGACATAACTGTGCATTGATTGATGTGATGCATCTCCCCTGCTTTCATTCATTCTTCTATAGAAAAACTCTCTTTTAATAAAATAGCCAATATGATACCTCCTAATGGATCAGACTTTTGTTCACTGCAAGAGCAAAAGCTTGACATAGTGATGACCTGAATCAAAAACTGAATAGACTACCACCTGCATGCTTTTTTAAAGGAAATATGAATCTTTCTGCTTATTGATGCTCAAAAATTCATGACTCCTATAACTTATTTTTGCACAATTAGAAACAACTTTGTAATTTACAGGAAAGTGATATAGTCAATTCTTATCAAGATGCAAATGATTAATTTGAAGGCATTTTCTGATGACAATTTAAGGAAGAGGACATTTAACACATGTTATATGGGAAAAAGAAAAAGGAAAAGAGCAACAACAATAACAAAAAAATCCTAAATCTTCCTACTTTAGTCTGTTAGGTTCTGAAACATTTAAAGGGTTTTATTTTTAAATGTACTTCTTTTTAAATTATCTAAGTTGAAGTAAGTATTTTGAGAAAAATAGAGGAAGACAGCGTTCCTATGTAAATTCTTCATAATGCTTTCTTGTGTTCTATATTATTTCCATTGCATTCCAGGGTCACTATGGTTAACTATAATTGTACTGAATATTTCAAAATAGCTAAAGAGAGTATTTTAAATGTTACCACAAAGAAATGCCAATTGTATGAGATGCTGGATATGCTAAGTAATATGGTTTAATTATTATACAAAGTATCAGGTATTGAAATATCACACCAAGCCCCAAAACTATGTATGATTGTCAATTAAAAATAAATTTTAAAAAGAAATGTATGTCAAAGAGGAGCTAGATTGACCTATTTGACATTGGTTTTCATTGCAGACTTATAAATGAATCTTTGAGAGACCAGCTACTGGTGACTATACAGAAGACCTTCACATACACCCGAACCCAAGCTCAGCATCTGTTCATCATCCTTATGGAGTGCATGAAAAAGAAGGAATTGGTATGTAATTCCCCAGGAGTGGCAGAGGTCTTCTCTGCATTCCCAAATATTTTCTCAAATCATGCACCATTTTCTTTTTCTGGTCAAGCTCACAACCCTCCTCAGGCTCCACTGGCCTCACAAGTTTCCTCTCCTAAATAAGACACAACTCTTTCAGCCTTGGATTTAATGAAACATGTGCAGCAGGGTTTTAGCATAATTTCCTTTTGGAGCTCATCTGAATGCTGCCTTAACCAAGTGAATTGAGCAAAAATAGGTGTCTTCCTGGGAAATGCTCGAGTTGATCCTCTCTTGGGTTTGGGATTTTACTTTGCTGATGAATTAGTGAGTCACTCATGGATTTTGTAGCAAGTATCTTTAGTGACAGCATAATGTGCTAATCCATCATGGTAGAAAATGGAGAGACATACCCAAGAAATGCTAGAAACACCTGTATGCAGTTTCTGAAGTGTCCTCTAATAGCTATTGAAACATTTCTGACTTCAGAGAAATGTCTAACAAATGTGATGTAAGGAGGGACCCTCTGTTAGGGTAAATAGAAATAACATAAGCAAACATTTAACACTTGCTATACGCCAGGCAGGAAGCTGAATCTTTCTATCTACTAACTCATTTGATCTTTGTCCTGATCAGAGAGGTACAATTATTGCCTTTACCTTACAGATGAGGAAACATGGACTCACTTGATTGGTAAACGAGGAGCTAGGACTCAAAATCAGTGGTGTCTAATCAGAAATGGTCTCATTGAGGCCAATGTAGTGAATCACCTACTAAGTAAAATTCCCATCAGGCCTCAGCTTGCAAAGACTATTCTCATTCTCAAAGGTCACTTGTGTGATAGTGATATCAGCTGGTGACAGTGGTAGCAAAATATTTAAAGAAGAATTGATTACATTAAGCAAGAGGCATCTCTGAAAATCACACAACCTTTGTGAGAAGACTTCCATCAGCTTCTGGGTTTGGGAGGAGAAGGGTGCATGTCTGATCTTGATTATCTATAGCATGGCCACTACAGAAAGAGGGTACAGATCAAATAAGTAGTTAGGGTACAATCTTGACTGTTTTCCCACAGAGGCTTCTACCACCCCTAACAGTGCTACCCATGTGCAGCATCCTTCTACCTCAAATGTGGTTCTCACCCCATTTCGGCTCAGTTGCTTCCTCCCTACAAGGAGATGCCTGAAACTTGAGCTTCCACAAGCCATAGTATGGATTTTCTTCTGAGTCCTGATGATTTTCCAATATTGAGGCCAAAGCTAACTGTGAAAACTTACCAGAGCTATACATGGCAGTCCTACAAATTTCCTAGAATGGCAATTCTAGTAAAACTCTAGGAACCAACTGGAGGTCATAAAACCAAATGAGGCTAAATGAACTTCTCCGGGTAGCTCCTGGGACTGTTCTGCAAGACACTGCCTGATAATTGTCATGTTGCCTAATTATGGCCACTGGTACAAAGGTCAGCTGCATTGTAATGCAAGTTGTTTATTATAAGAAATATGAAATAGTCCTCACTCCAGGGTATGGAAATGCATTCTGAACAAGCAGTAAATCATCTTCTGTCCACATCTCGGCAGAAGCATTAGAGTTTTTTAAAATTATAACTGTAATTAAAAATAATTTCCATTTCTAGCCGGGTGCAGTAGCGCAAGCCTGCAATCCCAGCACTTAGGGAGGCTGAGACAGGAGAATCGTGAGTTCAAAGCCAGCCTCAGCAATGGGAGGCACTAAGCAACTCAGTGAGACCCTGTCTCTAAATAAAATAGAACATAGGGCTGGGATGTGGCTCAGTGGTCAAGTGCCTCTGAGTTCAATCTCCAGTATCAAAAAAGTAAATAAATAAAAAATAAAAATAATTTCCATTTTTGAGGGACTATTTATGTGCCTGGGCAGGAGTACAAGTGGATATGAGGTAGGCTTTTTTTTCTTCTCTTGCAGAGACAAGGGAGGGAACTAGCATCACCTCATTTAGAGGTGAGGAAATGCACACACAGCCAGGAAGAGCAGAGCTGGGACTGCCTTGCTATAGTGTTACCCACTCACCAGGCTGCACAGCTCAGCATACACAACAAAGCATTACATACTAGAATCCCTCTTTGATATATCTGTCAGGTTTCTGATTCCCTTTACAAACTACTTGGGCTCTAATATTCTGAGCCCAATCTAATATTGCCAAGTTCAGTTATGGGGTTTGGTTTTATGGCTTATGTGATATCTTTCTCGCGCCAGCCACCAACGAACTTGTATAGAGAAGACCCACACTAGGAATTTAGCTTATGTCATATGAGTCTCAAAGCAGTATGGCCTCATGGAAAATATGCCTTTAGGGTCCTTTGAGGTATCCCAGCAGGTGAGACCACCCCTCATGACATCACCACATGGAAATACTGCTGTACTTGCTGCTCATTTCACAGTTCTTGAAGAAATTAGTTTCTTCTGTTTACTCAAAAGCTGTCAGCAGACATATCCTCCCAGAAACCACCCTGTGGGATAATTCCATCAATTTATTTGCATACAAAAAGAAAAATTGCCCACAATAGCATATTAATCTGAGGACACATTTAAGAGTTCAGACCTTAGTAGCCACCTCCACCTCTCTTCTTCCTCAAGAGTCATCTGGCCATAAAGAACATCAAGAGTGGGAAAAGAGTACCCAAGTGGCCATCCCCCCTTGAGACTGATTCTGTAAATAGAAACCTCTTCCTTCTAGAGGCTGGTGCCAGCTCTTCCTCTTGGTTGCTGCCTCCCAGGTCTCCTGCCCACCCACTGAGCTCCTGCAGAAACCCTCCCGATCACCACTGCCAATCTACCAGCCCCATATGGGGGTAAAATTTTCCTTTTGATACCCTACAGTGGAAGAGGACCCATTGAACTCAGCATTGCAAGCCCCATAGTATGGGTAGCCATCAACAAGTTACAATGACAGACAGCAGTGGCCCACCTGTTACCTTACCACCTCCATTTCCAAGGCAATAATATCTAATTACTCTCCTCCCCTGTGAGCTGCTGGACCTCCCAGGATCTGGTGCTATTCACCTTTCTACCACCTCCTAATCACACGTGGGACTTATGTCTCTACTCAGAGCTGATGCTGCTCCAAAATCCAATGCTTTGAAACTCACTCCTCCCTCCAAACATGACTGCCCTACCTGTCCTTCCACCGCCCACTGCTGCTTCATTCATATTGAACATGACCTTGAATGCCAAGCTCCCCCGTAACATATTATCCTAAGATCAAATGTCCAAGTAACCCGCGTGGAAGTATGCCTAGATTGCACCTTTCATTTCCCTGTACCTTGAGAGCACATGCTATGTATTTCTACCCTAGGTTCTCACACCTGTGTAGCCCTCTGCTCTATGTCCCAGTGCTTCTCTGTACCACCCACCAAGCTGAGCCATTTGGTTCTCATTCTCCCAGGCCTTCAATAATGTAGAGCAATTCTTGTGCTTATCTTTAGTTCATAGCCACTGTTGTTCCCAATAGTTGTTCCAAGTCTTATGTTCAAGTTTTAAACCACACCCATGTTTTTAATATATTTTAAAGGCCAGCCCTGTGTTGGTTAGTTAACTTTTTCTAGTTTAAAACTTTTTTCTTCACCATATTTGTGGTTTGATTTAAAGTTGAGAATTCGTTTATTAGCCTTTTGCGTTTTGAACTTCTTGCCTCTTGCTTAATAAACTCTTAGACTAATGACAAAAAGATGTTCTACAGTCTCTTCTAAACCATGTATCTAGTTTCATCTTTCACATGAAATGCACAACTAATCTAGAATTGACTTTTTGTATATGATATCATGTAAGAATGACTAATCCACCCTGCATTATTTACTCATTGGTCCATCCTTATATCTCATAATGCCTACTGTCGTCATACAGTTTCCATACTGCATGAGTCTTTCTGACTTTCCTTATGAGTACAGCTTTATAATAAGCCCTGATGTGCGATAAGGAAAGTCACGCTTCTAGTTATTTTTCTCTAGGATTGCTAGCTATTTTAGCCCCCACTTATAAATTTTAAAGTGACTTTGTCAGACTGCATGTGCATGCATGCATGATCTCTCTCCCTCCCCCTCTCTCCATCCCTCCCTCTTTCCCCCTCCCTCTCCCTTCCCTCTTCCTCTCCCGCCTCTCCTACAGAAACCAAAAACACATTAACATATTCCTTCCCTTAATATTCAACAGACGGCTTATCCTTCAAAGAAAACAAGGGCTGTAAATTTAAGCTTCCCCCACTCCCTTCCCCTACATATGCATATGATGGGATCTTGACTGATGCTTTTTTCATTCAATCTGGTATCAAAAGAAGTTGTATCCTTTTTCTAAGATCATTCTCCAAGCTCAGGCTACATCCCATCACTTAACACTTCCTTTGTGATCTTGTCCTAAAACATCTGTGGGTTTTTTTTTTTTTTATGGTACTGGAGATTGAACTCAGGGGCACTCTACCACTGAGCCACATCCCCAGCCCTATTTTGTGTTTTATGTAGAGACAGGGTCTCACTGAGTTGCTTAGCGCCTCTCGGCTGCTGCGTCTGGCTTTGAACTCACGATCCTCCTGTCTCAGCCTCCCTAAGTGCTGGGATTACAGGCTTGCACCATGGTGCCCGGCTACATCTGTGGTTTTGAACAGTAGCCCTTTTCACTGTTCCCTCTGCATTGAGTTCTACCTTCACCTTCCACCTTCCTACAGATCCAGTGACACTGTGCTCATCGGTTCAGCCCCCAGCTTCCATTTCCCCTCCTTTCCTTGCCCTTTCTTGCTGCTTTCACTCATGAATGTTGACGCTACCTGAACCTCTGTCCTCAATTTTTTATTTCTTTGTCATTTTTTAAGAGATTTTAAAGTTTTTCCACAGTAGGAGATTGTATCGATTTCTCCTTGAAATTCTGTCCAGTTTTTTCCTTTATGTATTTTGAGATTGTAATGAGGTTCATAAACTTTTAAAACTAGCTCTATTCCAGTGAGTTATATTTGTCATTATTCAACAACCTTATTTATTCCCGACAATTGCATCTCAGTTCATCTGATGTTAATACATTTATATCAGCTTCTCTTTTAGACTTTTCTGGAAAAGTAAGTTTCCATTCTCTTTTTTTATTTCCACCTTTGTTATGTGGGTTTCTTAAAAATGATATATAGCCTTCTCTAAAAATATACTAGAAGCTCTAATATTGAGTAGTAAATTTAGATTATTTCCATGTATTCTGCACTATTTACTCTGAATAACTTTTTTTTATTAAGATACCCTCCCCTGCTGAGTCTCATTTAAGTATCTCACTATAGTGTCCTTTTCTTCTTACTGGCACGCACCTGCTCTTGGCTTCGACAATGTTCTTTGGAAATTACTCACAAAACTACCTCTAGTTCTAACCTTTTTCTCCCTGTTTCCACAATGATAATTACCACTTACAGGTGGGCATTCCTTTGTCACTTCAAGTTTAACATGTCCAGGAACAAAAATTAATCTCATCTCTCCAATACCATCAAACACCTCCCAACCCTGTGCCTGCATATGCTCCCCCTTGCAATTCTTGTCTCACTTCCTCAGTCTTGATTTTTGCTTCTCCTTACCACACTGCCACCAGACAGTCATTGTCAAGCCATCCCAATTTTCTGTTGGCAGTGTCTCTCACTTTTGCCTCTTCTCCTTTCATTCCAGTAGCCACTATTTTTGTTTTTCTTCAACAGGATCACTTAAGGTAGGAGGGCTTCCTACCTGATCTCATAAGGAACACCTTTATCTCCAGCCTTTTCCACATACTGCTAATGGCTATATCTTTTGGGGCCCAGTTCTGATTTTTGCCCCTGCATTGCTGAGATAGCTTCAAGGACTTCCTATTGCTATTGACTAGCGTACAAACCATATAACGTAACTTCAGTTACGTTATATGCTATGGAGTTGTATGCTATGGAGGGTCCCTCCAGTCTGAATGAAGCCTGGAATTTCATTTCTACATGGTTCATTATTTCCCTTTACCACCCTGTTCCCCAAATAATTCAGGCTTTCTAAATTCCCATAGTATCCTTAACCCAAAAAGTAATTCTGTTCTGTTGCCATTTCTGCTTGCTCAAATTGCACACAGCTGCAAACATCCAATAGTAATATCTCATCGTTTTTTACTGTGATTTTCAACAGAAAAGTTCATGGTATAATTCTATCTGGTTGCCTGGTAGCCTGCATCTAAGCTGTCATGCATCACTGATCACACAGGGCCCTACGCAATTTTTTATTTGTGTAAATCTGCTAGGATTAGTGGTTAAAACAATCTGGATTAAATTGTAATTATTTTAATTGAGATACCTGGCAGTGGCTGGCAAAGAAAAAAATTTTAATAATTATCCATTGAATCTACATCTGAAGCAAATGAATTTTATCCATTTTATGTCTCTTAAACACACACAAAATATTCATATCCAGATCTTTCCCCTCTTATAGGTAAAATATGAGGCCGTATTTAATTATGTTGAAAGATAATATATTGAATATAACACCAAGAGTTTTGACTCATTTATTGACTTCTCCAAGATGACTTGTTTGTACTACTTGATTAGAAAATGAGGTAGAGGGGTCTGAACTGTATTTTTCTTCCCTTAGAATCTAGACATTGCAGTTTTTTCTATTGTGTTGTTTGGTTTTGAACTTGCCTCAAGAATCATAATAACTTTATTTCTTAATCCTACCTTGTTATTTCTAAAATAAGGTACTTATCCAAATGACTTAGTTTAGCTTTATGTTGTGTATTTAGAATTTATTGCAGCACTCATGGCCTGAATGTAAAAAGGGGAAAAATAGCTTTCTAATCATGATTTCTAATAAAATTAAGATCTTACTCTTCTGACCACTTCTTGGGGGCTTTTGTAACGTACTTCACAGTCTTCATGATATGGTAAAAGGGCTTCCTACTTATTTTACTATATGTGATGGCATATGCCTATAATCCCAGCAGCTTAGGAAGCTGAGGCAGGAGGATTCTGAGTACAGACCCAGCCTCAGCAACTTAGTGAGGCCCTAAGCAACTTACTGAGACCCTGTCTCAAAATAAAAAATAAAGAGAGTTGGGGATGTGGTTGAGTACCCTGGGTCCAATCCCTGGTTGAAAAAACAAAACCAAAAAGCGTACTTCCCTATAGCTAGTTCTCATTTGCAAATATTAAAGCTAAAATGAAGAAACCAACATTTGAAGAAGAGCATTAAAGAGTACTAAGTGTATTTACCTACTCTATCAAATAAGGATGCACAGGGGAGAAAAAAGTGATTTTTCCTTAAATTCCACAAGTTCAGAGACTTCCAACAGCACTGATTTAGTCTAGGCTGCAAAATATCATAAGCTAGGTAGCTGAAAAACAACAAATTTATTGCTCAAAGTTCTAGAGGCTAGAAGTCCAAGAAGACCAAGTTGCCAGCAGATCTGGCATCTAGTGAAGACTTTCTCAGAGATGGTGACTTCTTGCTGCATTTTCACATGGCAGAAGGGATGAGTAAGCTCCTTTGGGCCTCTTTTATAAAGACACTAGTCCTGTTCAGGAAAATGAAGCCTCCATGACTTAACCACCTCCCAAATGCCTCTAATTATTGATCAAGATTCAATATATAAATAATGGAGACACCAATGTTCAGATAATGGCAAACATATGGACATCCACCAGTAGACATGGAAGGGAAGTAGTTTGAGAGGAGAATTAAGGGGACTAGGTGTCTACCTGTGCTTAGAATATAATGCAGATGCAACATGAGAAGCTAAACTTAAAGGGCTAGGTCACTGCTCTGCCTTAGCAGCTGATGCTGTAACACGTCATTATCATCACATTCTCTTGAGCAGAGCACCTTAAAGCAGAAAAAGCCAAGGATATACAAAATGTGCCAATGGAATAAGTGGAAGCAAAGACATTAGGATTATCACTTTTGCATCCTTTTTAGTAACTTTTTTGCAGTGTTTGACAGTGGCAACCTCCTTTTCCCTCCTAAACTTACTTTCCTATGGGTTCCATTTGAATTCTCAATTTTCTATTTCCTTATCATTTCTTACAATTCACTTTCTCTTTCCATCGTTAGTTCCTCTTATTTCTCTCCCATTCTATAAACAGATATTTAAAGATTAATTCTTGGCTCTTTCCCCCTTCATTCACTATTATGACTTCTGCTCCCATTTTAATTTAAACAATTCCCAAATGCACAGCTAGCCTTGTCTTCCTCCAAGCTCCTGCATTTCCAGATTCCACACTCACTCATAGACCCTCATCCTTCTTTGCCCAGACTATTGTTATTTTAAACTAGCCTGGTTTCCCTTAGTCAAATATCTACCCAACAACCCTTTTATACTGCAGGAGTTGGCAAATTTTTCTGTAAAGGGGCAGATAATAAAATTCTAAGTGCCAAATAAACTCTCCATAATATATAGTGTTAATATTGTTAACACTATGTACTTCTTGCTGAAACACAAAGCCAATCACATAATTCATTTAAATACAAAATGTAAAGTTTTGCCTATAAGTCCATTTTTGAATTCCATTCCTTTTTTCACTTGTAAAGTATTTATTATAATCTTAAATTTGTAGATAAATCTATTAAGTATTTGTCCTTCAGTGTATATAAAGTGGATATTTAGGTGTTTCACTAAAGAAATGGTAATCTGTTTCCCGTACATAAATCTTCCTCTAGCCGGGCACGGTGGCTCAAGCCTGTCATCCCAGCACTTAGGGAGGCTGAGACAGGAGAATCGCGAGTTCAAAGCCAGCCTCAGTAATGGCGAGGTGCTAAGCAACTCAGTGAGACCCTGTCTCTACATAAAACACAAAATAGGGCTGGGGATGTGGCTCAGTGGACGAGTGCCCCTGAGTTCAATCCCCAGTATCAAAAAAAAAAAAAAAAAAACATAAATCTTCCTCTAGTGAATAGTATGTACTGAATAAAGAAGCATTATTTCTGAAGATTTGGGAATTACTTTCCAGAGTATTCATTACATACTATCCATTCCTTCTTTATGGACCCTTCATAATAAACTGATCTACAAAGATTTTTTTAATTTCCTACTTTCCTGGATTTGGTCAAGCTTAGAGCATTTGTTTAACCATATTCAACTATCAAACTACCATGTTCAACTACAATCCAACATTATATATGAGAGAGACATGTGCATACACACAAACCAGGGATAACCTTAACTCCTCTATTTGTAACTCTTATACCTTGTCATTTATGTTTTATATTCATCTCTAACTTCCCATGTAAACTTGAAAGCCAAATCTGTGTCTGGTTCATTGTGTTTTCCTTGTACTCACTCATGCCTAATTGTGCTTAGCACCGTAACATATACAATGCAGACACTCAATAAATCTTTGTTTAATGGATGAGTGGGTATATGAATAAATTCAGATGTATATACATTAGTGAGGATGATACATATTCAGTATCCATAAATTTCATTAAAATTTCTACTAACAGTAGCATATCTCCTTAGGGAGTTATAGATTTAGTTTATGAACTTAGATTTGATTCAGGCCCATCTGTTTAAGTTGCTGGACCTCTGACAGGCAACCTAATCTGGTGGTTGTGAGGAACAACACCGAAAGCAGACAAACCTAGATTCTAAATCTGGCTTCACTTAAGTGACTCAACCAGCAGTAGTCCCAGAATCCTTAGCTTTAAAAGAGTAAAAGTAATACCATGGTGTTCTAGGATCCACTGTACTTGGGGATCTCTCCTCTTTGATTCAGACTATGCTTGGATTATTTTAACAAACAAGACAGACACCACTACACAAAATGTTAAAACTAGTCTGAGACTTCACATAATCCCTACTGAATGCAAGGTTAAAAAGTAACCAGATATCATAACTTCCCTTTCTCCACATAAGGGTCCTAGGCTTCAAGCTAATGAACCTTCTTTAGACCTGGACGAGACAGAGGCCTGTTTTTTGTGCCTTTACAAAGAAGCCTCCAAAAGCCCAACTCCACTACTTTCCAAGGCAGGGAGATTTTTCATTTTCATAAGGACGGATCTGAAGCTTCTCCTGGCAGCCAAGCACAACTCACATTTAGGAACAATGTACCTATCATTTCATAGATTTATAAAAGTCAAGCATGCATGACTTCTAGATAAAGAAGTTTCATCTCCTTTTGCAGATAGGCATCCTGTGTCTGTGAAAGAACGACAAAGTCCAAGATGTGACTCAAGAGACTAAGGCAGGAGATCACAAGTTTAAACCCAGCCTCGGCAACTTAGTGAGGCCCTAAACAACTCAGTGAGACTCTGTCTCTAATAAAATATTAAAAAGGACTAGGGATGTTGTGGTTAAGCACCCCTGGGTTCAATCCCTGGTACCCAATATATCCCTGGTGCGTGTGTGTGTGTTTGTCAGGCTCTTCATATCACAAGGGGGTGGTTAGTGTTACCTGGCAGGCTGGAGGTCTCAGCACCACCTGGGAGATATTCCTGAGGATTGGTAAGACCCCTTTACCCAGGATTGTTTTGAAAGTTAAAGATTTTTGACTTGTATAAAGAATGTTAACCATGTACGTGGAAACACTCAGTACTTATTTAATTATCATTACAGTTATTCTACCAAAACTACAGGGACCAATCAGAATATAAGCACAGATGTCTTTTTCCTTGGCATTCTCTGCAGTCCTTGTTAAAATTGCCAATGAGTCCTACTTTGCTACCAGTGACCTGTCATCCCATCTTCAGGTTCCATCTTCCCTCCCTCTTCATCTTAATGGGCAAGAGTACAGTCAAGATGAAACATGCAACCTCTTGGGTGATAATAAAGGAACAAGTCAAGACCACTTTCTTTAGAAAAGAAAATTACTGAATGATAAAGGCTTAGAATTAGAGATCTGACCATGGTTCACTATAAAAACTAACAAGAAAACAACTCACAAGAAAATCCAAACACCTCTATTGCATACAGTATTTTAATATAACCAGAATTTTTACTTATAGCTTTGTACCACATCAGATTTCTGTGAATTCATGTAGTTTCTAAAACACATTTTAATAACGTACCTATACAAATATAGCTTGAAGATGTAGCATTGTTATTTGGCAATGTTTCCTGCATAACAATGTATCAATAAGTCTAACTGATTTAGCAGACCTTTTTCAGATACTCCAAGGCCCCTCTGGAACATCCCCAAATTAGTCAAAAGTCAAAAGAAATCTAGAACTCAATTTTGGGAAGTTTGTGAAAACAAAGATATAAAGCTCTTGATCCAAATAGAATCAAAGGTCACTGTAAAATAATCACCACTCATTTAACCAAAGTAACAAACACAATGTCAATCAAAAGACTCCAAAGGCAAATACAAATAAACCCACAGAGCCATGGGAAAAGTCCCCACTCTTCCCCAGAGAGGACTCGATCAAAAGACCTAATAATTCTCCAAGAAAATCTTGTTTTAACACAAAGAACCAAATTCTAATTTTGCTCATTTCTTAGAAAAACTTACAATTCCTTTCTAATTTTAATCAGCCTAGTCACATATAAAATTTCTTTTACCAAAGTCATCTTCTATACCTTCTACAACCTTTTTAACCCTCCAGTTGCATAATTACTTCATTCTGAAATGACCTCTAAACAACCAAACTAGAAAAACGTGACTCTTCCTCAACTACAAAATAAAATGCCTTCTATACCTTATAGCTTCATTTCAAGAGACACCTTCCCTTCATCACATAAGGAGTTATTTCTAATCTTAATTGCCATGTATTAGAAGGATTTTTTAACTCCTAGCAAATTTCTAGTGAAAATCTAGGAAACAAACAATTTTGAACTTTTTTGTTTTGGGACTGGGGATTGAACTCAGGGGCGCTCAACCACCGAGTCACATCGCCAGACCTATTTTGTGTTTTTTTATGGAGAGACAAGGTTTCACTGAGTTGCTTAGCGCCTCACCGTTGCTGAGGCTGGCTTTGAACTCACAATTCTCCTGTCTCAGCCTCCCAAAGTGCAGGGATTACAGGCATGCGCCACCACGCCCAACTCAATTTTGAACATAGCATTTTGTAGAACACCATTTAATCTATTCATTATCAAACATTCATCCGAGACCAGCATCATTATCTGGTACTAGGTAAATGGCAACAAAAATGGCTGACGACCATTCACCTATTTACAGATACTATCAGGAATAGAATGAGTGGAAAGCCCTATTTCTTCTTAGCACTTATCACAGTTACTAATTTTCTGTGTTTTCTTAAACTCTGATATGCATATCCACTTGCTCTTATGACACTCCAAGAAGGAAGAAACACCACATACCTTGGTTATCATTATACCCATGGCCCTTGTAGAATGTTATGCATAGGAGATAATCAAATCGCTACTAAATGAATGTATTCTTTAAAGTTTTAAAAATTATTCAAGACACATTCCACATTCTCAACAAAAGCAATGAACAGCTGTTTTCACTTCAGAAAAATTCCTAGTAGCCCACCCCAAACAAAGGTAACCAGAAGCTCCTACTGGTCAGAATCACTTATTTTTTTAAGGTTGACTTTTTTACCATAACTTTATTTTTATTTATTAATTTTTATGTGGTGCTGAGGATCGAACCCAGTGCCTCACCCGTGCTAGGTGAGCGCTCTACCGCTGAGCCACAACCCCAGCCCCCGGAATCACTCTTATCTTCAGACTCTCCTCCTCCAACACAGAACAGAAGCCAAATGGCTGAGTAGAAAGTTCCAGTATTTTAACCTAAAAACTCAGATATTTCATAAGTCTTTACCGCTTAGTTTGCCACAACATGACTTCAACACTTTAAGCCACTGACAAAGATTCTTGACACAAGTTTTTCCACACTTCCATCTCATTTATATTCATCCACTTTATTCATTCTTAACTATGCTTGAATTTTTTCATTAAACAAAGCCAGCCATTGAAGGTGTTCAGGAAATGCCACCCCAAAGCTTATTGTTCTGGTATACTGATTTGAAAAACAGGAAAATGTGAGATTTTCCAAGTTCCCCTCCATGTACTCACGGAGTCTCCAAAGGAACTCAACTGTTATCAATCCAGAAAAACTAATTTCTATCAAGAAGTTGGGAAGGGTACTTTCACCATACCCACAGAGACCGTATTGCAACTCATCTTCTGTTTTCAAAGACCCGAATGATTTTCTCCCAAAACTGTTTATTGAGGAGAGTTTTTCTCACCCCATGTCCATTTCTCTCATTTCAGCAAAAGGGTTGATCAAAAGACAACTGTCCTTTTCTTGATGGACCTAATTACTGTCCTGAAAAAGTTGTTTGCTAGGTTGCTGATTATAATCAAATTTTGGGCCTAAATACCATTACCTGTCAAGACAAAGAAAAGCAAAAAGGAGGAAACCTAGTAAGATAAACCAATTAAAGGTGAAGCATGGTGGCTAGACCCAAGTTATTTTGCCTTCTCTGTGAGCACTTCTAGTGATTTCATTCTTCCTCTTCTCCAGAACAGAGAAGACAGCCCCTAATGGAGACTTCTTCCATGGACCCAAATTTCCCTCACTAAAGCCAGATCTCAGAAGAACAAAAACAGGTAGTTTCCAAGCCCAGTCTGTGTTCTTAACTGCTGAGGTCAGGGTACCACAAATCATCTTCCAGACTGAGATACTTTCATTATAGTTCTAGGTCAAAGATTTTAACCAAGCCATAAAAATAGCTGAAGCAGCAGCTCCCATTAATCAATTGAAAGGCTGAACGTAAACAAATTTTTCCTAGTGTAGTCTCCTAAAAACTTCTGTGTACTAATTTTTAAAAATGCATCCTATTCTTTCTTGGCAGTTTTTGATCCTTATGCCCCAAACCATTTGAAGTTTAAACTTCCTCATTTTGGTCACTGAAATTCCAAGTTGTGTCTGGTAAAGTTCACCCATTTCTCCGAAAAGAAAATACAAGTTCTTACGATTCTTATACAAGAAATTGGCTGGAGTTCCAAACCCTGGGCCCAATCCAGTTTGTCTGACCTAAGCAGCCACTAAAAACCCCAAAAGGTCATCATCTGTCCTCTCCTAGAACAAACTGACCCTTGGTACCCAACCCGAGATCAAGTACTCTCTCATAAAGTAACCCTGAATGGAGTTCCAGAAGGTGGAGTTCTAGACTCTCTAGATCCAGAACCACTCATATCTTCCTATCTTTCAATAGCCTTATCTACTTCTATTGAACAGTTTTTTTGTTTTTGTTTTTTTGTTTTTTGTCTGACCCAGACATCTCTGGCCTCTTCTACAGGACCCAGTCCTGTGTCTATTGCTACTTTCAAATTCCCTCCTGATTTCAATTTCCATGCATGTATGAGTTTGTCAGGATGAACCCAACTACTATGGATAACTATAAAGCTCAAATAAAAAAATAAAAATTTGCTCAAGAAAGCTCAGAGATCTCAGAGCACAAATTCATGAAAGTTCAAAAACTGAGAGAACTTACAATCCCTAGATACGGCAAGAAAACAGCACAAAAGGGGCTCAGGGTATTCCCATACCTGGATGCTTGATGCCGTGGGTCAGGTGGTGGGTGCAGGAGCTCTGCTCAGGTCTTGCTGGAAATGCCAAGTGTGTTAAAAGGGAAAATTTCTTAGGTCACCTAAGTTTAGTAGTGTTTGGATAAAGAAAAACAAAATTAACAACTACCACCACCTCACGAATGGAGAAACTCGCACAACCACAGAAGGCTCTGCGAAATCCAGCTGACAATGTGAGCAGGCAGCATCATTTATAGGCTAACAGAAGGGAGAAACAACGTAGAAAACAGCTTAATTGGCTACAGCGTGGCCAATCAACCCAGTCAATTGGCTACAGCTTAACTAGTTAATTGGTTCTAACTTATTTAGTTAACCAGTTACTGGGCTCCTACAACCAGCCAAAGCTCAGTTACTATGATTAAACTCCGTATTGGTTTGATTTGTTGGGCTTAGTGCAGGTTCTCAGTTCAAATGCATGGTCCCCTACAAATTTTATTTAAAACCTATTACCATACAAGCTCAATAGGCCTCTTGTGGTCATGAGAGAAAGAAACTTTTTATAGCTGAGAAAGAGTTTTTTAAGTTATAGAGTTGTGGATCAAGTTTAGAAACTAGCTCTCTCCAACACAATGTTTGGGAAGAAATAGAAATGTACCTAAACTACTTTTAAACTTTATCTCTATGTCATCTTAATAACGTAATTTAAGTCCAAACATTTTAAATAAGATAGATGGTGTTTTGAAGTCCCCAGCTAAGTTGAGGTTCCAGTATCAGAGCAGCTGGCAAGCCTGTCCTGAAGGGCAATGAAGGGGAGCAGATGTGGGGATTTACAGTGGGCCTTTCATGGGACATTTCTTTCACCTGGCCGAGGGCCCAATGCCTAGTTGTCCAACCCTCCACCAGGGGTCCCTCACATAAGCAATGTGTATATACTGGTTGATGCTCTTGTGGCTCTTGTCTGACCACGTCCAGGCTATGCCTGCCAGCCCGTCATTGTCGTGCTAAGAGCCTCACACCGTGTATCTCCCCCACACTCCAGCATCCCAGGGAAAAACCCAGCCTGTAGTAGGCCCTAGTTCTTCTAAGAGAAGGCACAAATTCAATACACCATCACAATAGGAAACAAGCACAAGGATTTTTACTTACAGATCTCTGCAAGGAAGGCATAATGAGGCTGGAGCTTGGTCCTCCATCTGGAGATCTCACCAGGCATGAAGAGTCAAGCAGAGAAAGTGAGCTGGTACACCGCAATAAGCAGTATATATAAGGAAATAGAGTGTGGGTCACTTTAAATTTACGGACAAATGCCTGAATGCCTTTAACCCATAATGTCTCAGTGTCCTACAGATAGGACACTATAAAGAGGTAAACTGAGCAATAAAACTCCAGTAAAGGGTATATCTGCTGCTCAACTTAGGTTGAGATTTTGTTGCTCAATTTACCTCTTCATAGGTGTCCTTATATACACAAGATGCAGGGACGTGATGGGTTCTAAAGAAGCAGGGACAGCTGCCTCTACATTCCCATCTCTGGCCACTGGCTTGGCCATGTGGCTGAGATGTCCACCTGGACACTGTGTCAAGGGTGGCTGAGCCCTGCTTCCAGTATGAGAATGTTAAACTCGTACTTGAAAAAGATGCCAAAGCAACAAAAACTATAAACATTTACTGCAGAGGGTACCAGGAGAAGCCTATTCCATAATGAAAAATGTCTTCGAACCTATGGTGAGTTACTGATAAAGTTTTGGAGATTCTGAAGCTCTTTCAGATTATTAAAATATCACTTTCTAGAAATGATAATACAGCCTGAGAGCCCTTTCCCAGCTTTCCATCCCAAATCTGCCATTTAATATAACACTGGACAAGTTATTTAAAATTCAGATGCCTACCTTTGGTTCTCCAGAAAAGTCAGATACTAGTATCTAAATCGTGTGATTAATTGTAAGGACTAAGTGAATTAATATACACAGATAACATAATAAGCACTCAAATATTTTTATTGTTACTGATGATGATGGTGATGATGCTATAGCATTTTAACAAAGATCATTTCCACATTATCTCATTTGACACCAAAATCAAACTTGGGGCATCAGCTCTACTTCACCAAGGGAAACCAAAGACATTAAGTAACAGGTCTAAGTTTAGTTAGTGACAACCTTGGTCTTGAATCAAGAACACCTTTTTGCAAATCTTGGGCTTCTTCCATCATATTCTAGTTGACTCTATATTCTAAATGAATATGAACTAGTTTAAGTAGTTTAAAAAGTCAGAGCCCATTTTCTCTCCATTCCTGAATAATCCGAACACGTATTTATTGGATTTTGAGATTCCTGTAAAGAGAAGTCTCCCATATTGACCAGTATTCTTGGAATGCCTTCCGCCCACATCTAAGTGGCATTGTATTACTATGAGCAAAATATAAGCTCAGTGTCCTGATCGTCCTATGTTCTCAAAATACTCACTGAAATAAAAACGAATTTGAAGGAAATGTCATTCACACAATTCCTTGCCAAGACAGCAACAATAATACCTCTCATCTTATGTTGGTATAAAATGTATAGCACTGCCTTGTACAAAGTTCTGCGGCACTCCCTTTGTCATTTGAGCTGCACAACAATAGAACAAGAGTGTGTCAATTTCTTCAGCTGCCCAGAACAGTGAAACAGATTGGGGAAGGCTACAGAAGTAAACAGCAAATGCCCGTCTGATTTCCCACCTCGCTATCCAGGCCTCAGATTTTCTCTTATAACCAATAAACATTCCTCTGACCTTTTTCAGTCATATTCATCAACAAAATTAGTACGCCAGGCATGATGTGCATGCCCGTAATCCCAGCGGCTCAGGGAGCTGAAGCAGGAGGATCACTAGTTCAAAGCCAGCCTCAGCAATTTAGTGAGGCCCTAAGCAACTTAGTAAGACTCTGTCTCATAAAAAACAAAACAAAACAATACTGAAAAAGGGCCGAGGATGTGGCTCAGTGGTTAATCACCCCTGGGTTCAATCACTGGTACCAAAAAAAAAGAGTACCAGATTAGAAGAGGCAATGGCAAACATAATAAGTACTCTCTTGTTGGGAAAAATAAATAAATATGGTACAACAAATACAATGTAAATAACATAAAAATAAAAAATAAGCACATTATTATTTTATTGCTGTTC
This sequence comes from Xerus rutilus, assembly GCA_028644305.1. Lineage (NCBI taxonomy): Eukaryota > Metazoa > Chordata > Mammalia > Rodentia > Sciuridae > Xerus > Xerus rutilus. The sequence continues at coordinate 120,530,787 of CM053399.1, forward strand.
AGAACTGACTTCTTACATATATATACAAGGCAACTGGTGGTTTGAATTCCAGATGTAAGAAGGTCCTCCTAAAGACTGCAGTGATTCAGGGACTGTGCATCTCACCTCCACCCTGCATTCCCCTCTGCCTCTCCAGGCCAGGACCTTACCATTCCTGCCTAGATGATCTGACTCTGGCTGGTCTCATCACCAACAGCCTCACATTCTAATTCACACATGACTGCTGAATGGCTCCCTTCAAAGAGCATCTCAGAAAGTAACTTCTCACCCAGTGGGGAAACTCCAACTGCCCTCACTGTTTTTCCCAAATTGAGGAATGCCTTCCTACCACAGATTCCATTGATCACTTTAGGTGACTTGTAAATTCGTATTTTTATTTTCTAACTCATGTTTCTACTTTCATATATGTAGGGAGCAATTGTAATAAAACAAAACCATAGGTATTGAGCCTAGATATTTAAAAAGTTTTAAAGAAGAATCAATTTGAATTAGATCTCATTGTAGTTTTTGCTTATAGATAGGGCAAAAAAGATGAAGACTATACAAGTTTAGCATCCCTGATCTAAAATTCCAAAATCCAAAATACTCCAAAATCGAAAACCTTTTAAGCATTGTATGATGCCACAAGTGGAAAATCCATACCTGACCTCATTTGCCAGGTACAGTCAAAAGGCATTAAAACATTGTATAAAATTATCTTCAGAATATATACATAAAGTGTACATGAAACCTAATTAAATTTCATACCAAGACTTGAGTTCCATCCCCAAGTATCTCATTATGTATTGAAAATATTCCAAAATCCGAAAATTCCAGAATGTGATTCTGATTCCTAGCATTTCTGACAAGGACTATTCAACCTGTACAAAAATAATGGTAGGTTGGAACCGGGCACAGTGGTGCATGCCTGTAAGCTCAGCAGCTTGGGAGGCTGAGGCAGGAGGATCGTGTATTCAAAGACAGCCTCAGCCAAAGCAAGGTGCTAAGCAACTCAGTGAGACACTGTCTCTAAATAAAATACAAAATAGGGCTGGGGATGTAGTTCAGTGGTCAAGTGCCTGTAAATTCAATCCCCGGTACGCCCCCCAAAAATAATGGCAGGTTGGAACATACTGGCCTTCAAACTTAAGCTTCAATTCCTTAACTTAACATTGAAGACCCTCCATGATCCTGACCTAGGGTACCTTTCCAACCATAACTACAATATTACTACTTGTAGAGAAGCCAGAGCAACTGAGCAATGCCTCTGCCAAAAATGGACATTATTATTTTAGGAAGATTATGATGCTTACATAGATTGTCTACCGCTGACAAAGCCCCATCGTGCCTGTTGTCTCACAGATTCAATCACCAGTATAACCTCTCAAGGTAGGTAGAACAGATATTTCTTTTATTGTTACTCACGGCAACCTCAGGCTGAAAGATGCTGCGATTTGTCCAAGTCTATACAGCTCCAGGCAGCAAAGTAGGCCATAAGCCTAGGGCTTCCATAACAATTATTATTAACCTAATAATATTAATAATAACTACAAAAATTTAGTTGTAGAAATCTAGAAAATAAATAATAGAATATATGATAAGCTTAAAGAAGCATGCATATAATTTTGGTATATTTTTTTATTTTTCTACACATAGCTTTTACATAATTGAGGTAATTGTTTACATATATTTCTATACTCTGGATTTTTCACTTAATAATATACAGAGTGATTGTTCCGTGTTATTAAAAATGTGATTCAATGAAGTAGTACGTCATAATTTTTCAGAAATTTCTCTTAAAAATTCAGGAAAGCATGAAAATTTGAAAGGGCAAATTTTGAGGCCTACATGTCAAATTGGAGCCCACCATGAGGAACACAAGGAAACTTTTGGTAGGCAGTTAAAGAAGTTGGACTAGACTAGAGACACAGGGCAGCTGGGGAGCATGCTCACAAAAAGACTGTCTTGTAGGAGTTCTAACTTTAATTGTTTTCTTTCTCTAGTTTGAACTAAGAGTCCATAAAGAATACATAATAAATGTCAGATTTTTAGAAATAATCATCCCTCTGTCTTCTGAATCCAAATACCACTTTTTCTCCTGAGTGTCCCTAAATGCCAGTCATTTACTAGCAGGTAACATTTACCCAGCCCCAGGCATGAAGCAATGATGTCCCATGTGTCACCTCATATAATCCTTGGAATAATGCCAGAGTGATCATGTATCTTGTTTGCCTGAGACAGTCCAGTTTATGCTTATGGTCCAGCATGATTATTGATATCACAACTTCCATTTTTCAAAAGTATGCTAACATAAATGATATATTACACAATCCCCCCCCCCACACACACACACACACGCACACAGAGTATTACATGCATTTTACAGATAAGGAAATCCAAGACCCAGTAACTTCCCCAGTGTCACACAACTGAGAGGGACACATAAGGATTGGAACCTAAGCAGAATAAATGCCAGAACATACTCCCTTGAATCTTGCATTATTAGGACACAAAATTTATGCCTGTGGCAAAATGGCATGCAATTTTATGAAAAAGACCAGGCCTTATTCATTTTTGGGTCCCCTAAAAGCCCTAAAGGCTTTCCACATAATTAGTATTCAATAGACAAGAATGAATAGTTGTTTCCCAAATCCTCCATTAGGTAAGAATATTGTAGGGGTGTCTCATTTCATTTTTTATAGCACTATAGATCTTTAATGCATTTCCCAGGTATACTGAGGCAGAACATAGTCTACAACATCTTTATTTGAATCATAGGGGAAGGATGTAAGCCCTTGATTCCTCATTCAGATATTAAATATATTGAGCCCTTCAAGTGCCTGGATGGATTCTCCAGCCCTACCCCACAGACTACTGCAAATAGGAACTTTTCTTTTATGCATAGGCCAGTGTAGAACAGTAGAACAAAAATTCTTAGCATATAGTCATGAACAACTCAAAGTCCGTAGGGATTTTGTGAAAATATATGCAAGATTTTGTATGTATGCATTTCATGAGAAGAATTCAATTCCAGATTGCCGAAGGTATATCAATAACTCCCATTACAGCATTAGAGACCTCTCCCTAGTGGCAAGTAAGAATCACAGAAGCTGTAAATGTTCCTTAAATTCCTCATAGTCCTCAGAGGTGCCATAGCTGGATTTAATGTCCTTCTGTTCTCTGAGCAATTTTCAAGGGTATGAATCTCCACATTTTTCATTAACAGTTTTTGTAAGAGTTTTCTTTCCCACCCTAGTCCATCAGCATCTCAGGAAACCATAAGCTTATAAATGAGCTAAAATTCAATGATCTATTTACAAATCAGGCTCTATTTACTCATAAAACAGGTAATTTAGCAAAATTTTCATTTGATATAGAGAGACTGAGTTCAAGAAAGCATGAAATGTAGAAAGGGAAAAAAAGCTATGGCTTCATTGGGACAACATTGACCTCTCTTCATTGGGACAGGATTAATGCTAGACAAAAAATTTTAATATGCAAAGTTCATTTTCAGTACCAGATCTCTCCTTTGTAGCTTTACCCTCAGGAGCTCTCCCACCCAAAATCCTCTTTGATTTTGATGCCCTGAGGGGATTTCTCCATCTTTCTCTTTCACCATTACCTATCTCCCACGTCCAAAAATTCTCTTTCCTCATTACAAAGAAACGTCACCTGCAATCTGGAGACCAGTTGTACTACTGAGTTCACACTCGTTTGTGCAGGACTGATAGCTTTTTGACCTCTGTGGCATATGTGAACTTTCAACAGAGGATACATATTGATCCAAAGAAACTAATGATTAAGTTTTGAGGCAGTGTGACAGGTCAAGGGGGAACCGTACGTGGGAGAGGTTAGGAAGGGTGGGGAAGCCAGAAATATAAGTTTTCTTAGACATCTCCTGATGTCAATGTTCATATTCAGATCATTTCTGTTGAAAATTTATTTTAGGTCGCCAACTTTTTCCCTATAACACATCACTTGACTAAAGGGCACAGGACTCAAGTTTGAAAAGCACTGCTCCAAAATGGGTCTTTCCAAGTATATTGCCTCTTCCACGACCAATTTTGCAAAATATGTTCAAAGCTACAGATTTTATTGTGTTTTTGACCCACAGTGTTATGAGAAAGTGGAGTCAAGGAGACATAGGAAGGAGCTAGAGAGGCCATTTATATGCAGAAGTTATTTGTAAATGAGGTGTCTTAGAAAACAGATGCCTAACACTTTCTTTCCCAAGCTAATCAATGCATCTGAAATACTCACTATCATTCAAACTCATTCATCCACAGTTCCTTCTATATCGATATTTATGCTTCTTGTTGTCAAAGGTGATGCTCAGTAAATAAAGGCATTCATCAAATTCTGAGGTTGAGGCCAGGGCCATTAGCCTGATGTTGCTCACATGTTGCCCAGTATATCATTCTCCCAATTTATTATCTGCCTTCACCAAACTCAAACCTTCATTTGAGAAAAGTATCCTAATCAGGGAGAAAACAAACATAGAATATCCAAAGACTCATGCTGCCACTATTATCATTTATCTTTGGATTTCAACTGTGTGACTTAAACATCTCTCTAGAATGGAATTTAAATGTTTTGCCACCTTTCTGGTAAGTAATATTTTCTTTCTTTACATCTTGTCATTTGACCTTTCTCTCTTTGTATTTTCTTGATCCTATTGCCCAGTTCCACTGTTTGTTATTGGCACATGGCTGTCAGCATGGTGGCCGATGCTCAGGTCTCACTCTGGAGTTGGCCTCTCCCAGTGATGTGCTCAACATCTCAGTCACCCAGTTCCCTGTGGTCCTGTGGCAGCCACATGGTTATAGTCTTTTCTTTGTTTTGTTTTGTTTTTAATTCATAGAAACATAGATACATCCAGATGTGTGAAGTGTTAAGAAACCATATAACTGTGGTTCTCAACCCTGTCTGCTTATTACAATCACCTGGAAAGTTTTAAAATCTCTCCCAGTCTGGATCCCACTCCTTCAGATTCTGAAGTAATTGGTTAGGGGATTGTCTTGAGCAGGGAAAGATGTTAAAGGCTCCCCAAGTGGGACTTTTGATGTAAGGAAATTCTTGCATAACACCATTACCAATAATGTACTCTATCTCCTACTATGCCTCTGGGCCTAGAAAACCCCTGCCATCCTTTGCCGCAAGGATATGTGTTTAATATTTCTGGGGAAAAAATTAAGAGTTCACTTATATGAAACCTTTCATTTTCCAAGGATACCATGAAATGAAGCATCATTATGTTCTGAGAGCAAGCCTGGTTGGGGCCAGAGCAGACGGAGATCATAATTAAATGAACCTGATTCCAACTGATTGATGGTCAATGTTGTGACTGCATCCTTCTCCAAGCACTTGACCATGACTTATATTAAGTGGAGAGAATGACCACTGTGTTCCAGTGCCATGCTACCCTCTCTCTGCACACACAGAGAGGAGCCATTCAGGAATAAAAGGCAGGAAAGAGGGAGGAGTCACTGACTAGTGCAAAGAAGTAGAAGAGTAAATTAATGCCTAAGTGCTGATTGCTTTTTGTACTTTTAACTTCCCACAATGCCAAGAGATAGGTAATACTATTCCTATCTTCATAGACCAAAAAAAAAAAAAAAAAAAGTGCTTGGAGAAGGTAAATAATGTGCTCAAAGACACTCAGCCAGGGAGTAGCATGACTTGGCCTCTGCCTCCAGTCTAGCTGTTATCTCTTCAAAGATACTGACCCAGTTTTGAGGTGAAACAAGGAGCAGAGAACATAGGCTCTACAGATGAGTGAAATGAAATTTAATTATTGTTTCCAACCAACCTTGTTCCAGAAGGGAGGAAAGTCAGGTGAATCTTCCAGGTAAGACCAGGCTGACTTGAGATCCAAGAATTGGAGCCTGAGTTTTCCTGGCAGTACATCAGCCTCCAAAAGGACCCAGGCCAGTTTTAGCTGGTGAAGGGAGAAACAAAAAATCCTACCAGGAAGGTCCTGAAGGTGCAGCATCAATGCCAAACAGGGGTCCTTTTTCATAGCTGAGTCTTTCTCACTCTTCATTCTTAAGTTGAACATCACCTCCTCCAGGAAGCCTTTCCTGATCACCTCAATATAAAGCCGTTCCTCCTTTCATGTCCCTAATCTTTTCCCAGTGGCACTTACTATGCTTTGCATTTCTCTCACTTTCTTGTTTGCATATGTTTTTGTCTATCCACCCCATTTAGCCTTGCCCATCTCATCATTAAATACTTGCTGAATAAATTAATAAATGAAGCCCAGGTCTACTACAGGCTATACTTTCTAACTCCTCTTCTTTTTAATAATTACTTAAGGAAGGCTCTATTTCAGACTCTATGCCAGGCAAATGGAACATATATCATTTAAGACTGAAAACAACCCTATGGGATCCGGAGTATTTTTCCAGTTTTACAGATTAAGAAACCAAGGTTTGAGAAATCAGATTTCTTACCTAAACCAACACCATAACTGAAAGAGCCAGGGTCAAACACAAATGTGAGTAATTCCAATGTTTTGCTCTTTTTACTTTGCAATGCTCTCTAAGGAGGAAAAGATAATATTAGGGAAGATGGATAATCTTTCTAAACAATTGAACAGCAAAACTTCTTTTTAAAAACATATTTTAATTGCAGATGGACATAACTTTATTTGATTTTTTTAGTGGGGGGTACCAGGGATTGAATTTAGAGGAACTTGACCACTGAGCCCCATCTCCAGCCCTATTTATTTTTGTATTTTATTTAGAGACAGGGTCTCACTGAGTTGCTAAGTGCCTCATTTTGCTGAGGCTGGCTTTGAACTCTCAATCCTCCTGCCTCAGCCTCTGGAGCCACTGTGATGTGATTACAGGTGTGAACCACCAAGCCAGGCTTAATTTTTTTTTTTTAATGTGGTGCTGAGGTTCCAACCCAGTGCCTCACTGTGCTAGGCAAGCGCTATACCACTGAGCCACAACCCCAGCCCTTCCTCCTCTTCTTTTATTTGTTCACTTTCTCCCCATTCTTCCATTTCGCATTGTCCAAAAACACGCGCCTTTGATGGTAGAAAACACAGGGAAATAACCTGCTGTTATTGACACTGCTTTCTGGAATCACCATGGTCACACAGTCGTGTTGAATGGCAAGCTTTTTTCCTGTGCCCCATGGAAATCTCCTCGTGATATCTGCATTTCCAGTACCTTGGCACACCACACCAGCCCTGCATCACCACAGAGATGCCTCTAGATGGCTGAGTGCTCTGGGGAAAAGGTACCATACCTGAGTAATGCCCTCCAGCCTCCCAAACACTCAAGTTTCACAAGGATCAACTTGCAAATTGCATCATCGACACAGAATGAGGGCAGAGTGATGGAGGAGAGGACCCCAATCTTGACACAAGAGACAGTTGAGATTGCCAGAACGTGTCATGGGCTTTAAATGCCCATGTTCCCGGCTCTGGCTAAGACAAAATGTTTCTTGACAACCAGATTTCTAACCAGACCTCAACCATCTGCCTTCCATGAGCCTCAACCTCTTTGTCTTCCTCTCTCATTGGTCCTCAGAAGCTCTCCACCCCTACCGCAGCTGTTATCTCCTTGCTTGGGTTGTTTTTGTTTCTCTGCCAGCTTAGCAATATCTGGTAGCTTTTCCATCCCCAATAGGCTAAGTCAGAGGGCTCAGAAAGGAGGATTTTCCAAACCACCTTATAACAGGCACAAATTCCCAGATGTCCTGTAGGCACAGGCACCTAGGAGGGCAGGAAGCACAGCAGATGCTAGGCACAGCACACATCATACACAAATAAACATGGGCATATGCAACCGAAGCTCACTGCAGAGAAGTCCAAGTAGGAAATACATCTCCCTTGAGAGCCAAGCCATCACTCGTGACAGATTATAGAACACTGAACAGAAGTCCAGGATGTACTTGGGAATTGCTAGTGGCATCCGTGGGGTAGGCTTCAGCTTGGAACAGTTGTTCACATTCCACTTGGGGCCCCCTTCTAAGTAGAGTCAAGGCCTGTTCCCTCAATAGTCTTCTGTTCATCAAAACACTTGTGCAATCATTCATTCAGAAACATGAAGAGAGTGCCTACCACCTGCCAGGTACTATTGTAGGGGCTGGGTTCACCACAGTACCTGTCCTCATTCTACCTACATTCTAGTGGGGAAGAGATTGTAAAGACATAAAATAAATCTATGGAAAATTATCAGGTAGTGATATATACAATGAAAAATTTAAAAGCAGGATTAGTAGACAGAGAGCAATGAGATTAGATAGGATGGGATAGGATGAGATGGGTTAAACTCCTGAGGGGAGGGTTTTTTTGTTCACAGCTGTCCACAGCACTTAAAACAGAATTTGTGAGTCTATACAAAGGGAGATTGGAGAAGTCCTCCCTGAGAATGTGCTACTTAAGATGAGAAATTAGAGAAGTAGGGGAGACAGCTAGCAAGTAAAAATCTGGAGACAGAAATTTCCTGGAAGAGAAGATGCAAAGGCCCTGAGGCAAGAGTCATGCTTATCGTGTCTGAGATATGGCAAGAAGGTTGGTGTGCCTGAAGAAAACTGAGTGAGTGATGTAGTGATAGGAGATATTGTGGGAGAAGCAGCCTGGGGAGGAGAGGACAAGGCCTAACAGAACATGGAAAAGAGTTTGGTTTTTACTCTGAGTGTGATAGGAAGCCATTAGATGTTTCTGAGCAGGGTCATAGCATGATGCAATTTAGGTTTTCAAAGGATCATACTGGCACATGTCAAGCGTGGAAACCAGGCAAGCATGTATAAGCCTACAAATTAATTCAGACAAAAGGTGATGATGGTGTGGAATGAGAGACAGTGAAAGGGGTTGAATTGGGATAGCCATGGAGCCAACAGGACTCACCTGATGGACTAGAAATCAAATACAAGGGAAAAAGAAGAGTCAAGCATTGCTCTTTAGATCTCAGGCCTGACAATTAGAATAAAGTTAGCATCTATTAAGATGGGGGAAGAATGGGAAAGGGTTGTATTTGGGAGGAAGTGAAACAAGAGTTTTATTTGGGACATGAGAATTTTTAAAAGCCTATTGGGCCCTGCATGGTGGCACAGCCCTGTAGTCCCAGTGACTCAGGAGGCTGAGGTAGGAGGATCACAAGTTCAAAGCCAGCCTCAGCAACTTAGTGAGGCCTAAGCAAATTAGCAAGACCTGACTCCAAATAAAAAGGGTTGGGAATGTGGCTCAGTGATAAAGCACCCCTGGGTTAAATCTCTGGAACCAAAAATAAAAAATAAAAGAGCCTGTTGGACATCTAAGAGAGAACACCAAGGAAGCAGATGGATTTATGAACCTGGACCTCAGGGAGCAATTAGAGTGGAAATCATGGATTTGAGATCAATTAGCATGTAGTATGTATTTGTGCCACAGAAAAGAATGAGCCTCCTGAGGAAGGACATAGATGGAGAGGGGAGCCAAGTCTGAGACCCAGGGCACTGTGAAATTTAAGGTTAGAAAGAGAAGGAAGGTCCCACCAAAGAGACCTGAGAAGCAGCAGTTGGCGAGATGTAAAGAGAACAGGAAAGTGTGATGTCTGGAGCCAAAGTGAAGAAAGAACTTCCAGGAGGGAGTGAGCGTGTGCTGATTTAGCCAATGCCACATGCATCAGAACACTCCCACTAGATTCAGCAAGATGGAGCTTGTTGGTAGCCTGGATACATGCAGTTTCAGAGGTGCTGCCTGAGAAAGCCCTGAATGATCACATTCCTGAAACAATAGGATTAAAGGGAGTGGAGGCAGTGAGAAGATCAAATGCTTCTGAGGAGTACTGCAATAACAGAAAAGAGCAAATGAGGAAGCAGAGGGGAGAAAGGAAAGCCCAAGAGGACATCACAACTCTTGTCTTAGAAACGTACCATGATCCTAACCATCCTCTTCAGTTCCAGAAGACCCAGGACTTTGAGGAATCTAAAGTAGTCAAACTCACAGAAGTAGAAACTACAGTGATGTTTGCCAGGGGTCAAGGAGAAGAGATGGGGGTTGCTAATCAACAGGTATATGTGTTCTCCCCTCTCAATTAAGTCTGAAGTAGACCTGGTCATCTTCCTCTCTGAAGCACAGAGAAGTTAAGTAATTTGCCCAAAGGACACAAAGTTAAAAGGCTTCATCAAAATTTGAATCTGGACTTATTTGAATAAAAAAAAACCATATTCTTTCTACTTCTCTCTTCTAATCTGAAGATAGACTTTTACCTCTCTAGACCAAAAACTTCACCTTCAAATGACCCTGTAAGATAGTGTGCATTTAGATGATGTCCAGGTTCCTTGTGGCTTGGCTGTACTTGGATTCTGTGGTTCATTGCCATAGTAAGAGTTTTCTTTTATATTTCAAATTAATTCCACATTTCCCAGTGCACGACTTTCTTAAACTTGAATATGGCTTTGATGGAGTTCATTTTTTTCCATTGTGAAAGTAATGTATGCTGATGAAAATATGTTGATTATAGAAACTGTCATCATATAAAAGGAAGGAAAACATCATCCACAGCCCCACAAAAACCAATGATAGGAATTTCCTTCTATGGTAGTTTTATTTTCCTCCATATAAGCTTTTAGGTTTATTTTGTCTTAAACATAGTTGTAATAATGTAGTAGATATTTATATAGTAAGAGTTTTTATTTAACAATAAAATATTTACATTTTTTCATACTATTTATACTCATGTATTTTTAAGTTTCCAATATTCATTATTTCATAAAATGAGACCCACACCACAGAAAAAATGAGGCTGAATTTTAAATTAAGGGAAACATACCAGTGGAACCCAGCTCTTCCAGCCATGGTTTTAGATGCAAGCAAGTTCCTGATTCTAAGGATACCCAAGTCAAATCTACTAACATCTACTCCTCCCATTTCTACCTTAGTTCTCAAAACTTTCTGCCAAAGATCTGCCCTGGCTGGTGTGAACTCTGGGATAATCAATGCCATGACTCTAATAAGAACACTTGAAAAAACTTAAGATTAATCAGCATGCCCACCCCACTTTTGTCTAACAAAGCCCTCCCTAATCATTAAAAATGCATGCAAATGCCGTTTATGAACATCTACTGAAGACTCTCTAATAGTGCTGCACTTGAATAGAGGTAATTGTTAAATACTACAATGCAGAAATGACCCTTACGACTTGCTGTTCCCACTCATGAATTTCATAGAATATAATTAATTAAAATTCATTTAATGCCCAAACACTTTGTTGGGCTATTTCCTGAGTTGGTAAGTGGAATAGACTCTTAGCATCATGGAGTTTGACCTTACTCGGAGCCTACTGGAGGAGCTTTGTTCTCTGAGCACACAGTCCCAGTGAAGCAACTACAGCATAAGAACTAATTTCATAACAAAAAGAAATAGGAAGGCCCAGCCTGCACTTGACATCTGTGATGAATGCAGCCTTTCTCTGATGTACTCCTGCCAGTCCCACCTCCGTTTGAATCTGCATTCTCCATTAATGAGGTTATAATGCTGGCCCTGGTAAAAGTCCCATTGTTAAGTCTCCTGTTTCCTGGATATAATACAACCAGTAAGGTTGCTTACACACCAGCCATTGACTAACAAAACAATGACCTATTACTGAAAAGGTCATGGGTCCCTGTACAGCATGTTATTTTACATGCAACAAAACTATGTTGGATATAATGTTGGAAATCAATTAGAACCACCAAAGAGAATCACCTTCATTCTCTCTTAGGCATGTTATATTTCTCTTTTTGTTTGTCTTTTCCTTTAGAATTCTTTGCAAGCAGTGTCACCAGAACACCTATGTCTGATCAAAAGTGGTTGGCTTTTTAACTATACTGTTGGTAAGAAGAAAAACTGTATCTTCCTGGCTGCTTTGCCTTTCATGAGTTTTTAAATTTTTTTTTTATTTGGAAATACTTTTTCTATGCATTTGAGAGCAAAGAATATAGCCCTTGTTATCTGGGTAGCATCAAAATACTGAGAAACACAAAGACAAAATTTCTTTTCTTGGAGGCGAAGCACTCACTTGCTCAAAGCCTAATTTTAAGCAGTTTATAGTCCCCATGACTGGCATTTACTCTGCATAGGAAGGTATTTGAAAAAGAGAGCAACTATTTGGGGAATGAAGGATTTACAGTAGCAGTTGTTAGAACAACTGGCCCTCAGCCTATCCAAACATTCTCTCAGATTTATAACATAAAATTACCGTATCAGAATGAGCCTCCAGGGAACTAAAACAACCAATTGACAAGCTGTTCTACTCCCTGTGAAGGCTGAGCTGAGTCTCTTTCTTTCTGGATCCCCAAATATTCAAAGCTGGGCCAAGTTTTTACGCCCCCAGGGGAAATTACCTGCTTATTATTATTTCATCGTTCTGGCAATTTTAAAAAAAGCAAACACACAGGAGTTATTTGCATGGAGCAAGACAAAACAATTGTGCTTCTATTTGCTACTATGGTCTCTTAACACCTTGATGTAAATTTTCATTTGTATTAAATGTCCACCCAACCCACTCATCTATGATATTGGTCACTGCAATAAAAGCTAAAGCACAGGCAGCAGAGCATCCCAAAGGAAATACACTATTGGAATCATCCAGATTCATCCTTCAGGTTACAGATGAGGAAACTGGGACTTTGATAACAACAAATTGCAACAGTATTTACTAAACATGCACATTTTCTAGGTTTGTTTTGGGGGGGGGGGACTTGGGTTTTTTTGACAACATCCGTCAAGCTAGTCCAATTTCTCCAAGAATATAACAGGATATTTTCTGACCATCTTACACATACATTAATTCTCTTTTCTTACAACAATTTATGGAGGTGTTGTTGTTCTGTAGAACAAGCAGTTAGATGACTTGGTCAGTGCCACAGAGCCAGTTAAGTGGACTGATATATTCAATGGGCATGTATTTTTATATTATCTATAATATGCTATTATACTAAACAGATGATATAACAAAATCAAATTATGTTATACAGTAATAACTAATAAAGAGAAATAGTAATAAGAAATAAATATATAACATACTTTGATATATAATTTTTTTTTACAAAAATCCATTTTTCTATAAGATTCTATACATGAACTATTTAATTAATTAAGGAGTGTTGCAATAAGAGTGGGCATATAGCCTACCATACATGCAGCCCCAAGGCCCTGGTTTTGATCCCAGCACTGAGAGAGTGAAAGAGAGAGAGAGAGAGAGAGTTGTAATAAGTTCAATATGTGTTAGGGGGGAAAAGTAATCAGTAAAAAACAAAAATGCCATACCTACATAATAAAGGTTCTCTGATTTCAAACTGAAACACCAACCTGGCACCAAAGAAGGTATTAAGAAAGTATTTACTGAATCATAATCTGAATTTCATTCTTAGAGTAAATATAGTAGGTTATCTAGATCCAGCATATTTTGGAAACTAAAATCTAGAATAGACACTCTTGGATATGCGTTAACAACTGGATCAAATATTAGAAATAGATACTATTCTGAAACTTTTTATTTTTATGGTCAGTGTACGCATGTTTAATGTGTACATGTAATTATGAATTTGCCGTGTACATGTATAAAACAGAATGACATTTTAACTTCTGTTGCTTAATATCTAGTCAAACATTTGTAAAAATTTTAAGACCTGATCATTTTAGAAACTGTAGGTAAAGTCTAATAAAAATTTGAAGTAGGAATGAGAGCAGGAACTCCCACATTCTTTTACAAGTCAGCATACATTCATTACTAATGATGAGAAGAGAGGCTCCTCCCTGGGTTATGCCCCTGTTCCAGAACTGTCTCCTTTCCAACTCCTTGTCAGAAAGTATAGGATTAGTCACTATAAGAAGGTATGTTTAGCCAGGCACAATGGTGCACACCTGTAATCCCAACAGCTCAGGAGGCTAAAGCAAGAGAATTGCAAGTTCAAAGCCAGCCTCACAATTTAGCAGGGCCCTAAGTAACATAACAAGACCTTGTCTCAAAAAATAAAAAGAAGAAGGGATGTGGTTCAGTGGTTAAGCCAAAAAAAAAGAAGAAGAAGAAGGAGAAAAAGAAGGTATGGTTAGTTGATTGCAGCACTACTCACAATAGCCAAGGTAGGAAATCAATTAAGTCTCCATCAGCAGATGAATGTGGTATAATTACACAGTGGAATATCATTCAGCCACAACAAAAAATGCAGTTCTGTCATTTGTAGCAACATGGCTGGAAGTAGGGGACACTGTGTTAAGTGAAATAGGTCAGTTACAGAAAGGCAAATACACATGTTTTGACTTTCATGTGGAAGCTAAGATTCGATACTCTTACCACATCCTGGGAAGAGTATGGGGGGAGGAAGAAATGGAAAGAGGATGGTTAACAGGCACAGGGGTACCTTTGGATAGGAAGAATAGCTTTAATGTCATACAGCACTGTAGGATACTCTGGTTGACAATAATTAACTTTATATTTCAAAAGAGCTATTAAGATTTTGAGTGCTCCCAACACACACACAATAATGCTTCAGGTGATAGATATGCCAATTACTCTGATCTAATTATTGCACATTGTATACATGAATCAAATATCACATCATAATTTCTAAATATGTACAATTACTATGTGCCAATTAAGAATTTTTAAAATTCTTTAGAAAAAAAAGGAAATGACAAAAAAAAAGTATGTTTAGGATGACTTTTTCAGAAAACTGCTAAAATATGCTTTGCCGTTAAGTGGCTTGTGGGTTCTTTCTGTCTTTGTCACATTGGCCTCGGTAGTTCCATGACTGCTGAGTGTGCTCAATGAAGCAACGCTTGAAAGGCGATCGAAACCTCGAGTTGATTGGGCCTAGAACAGCAGCCGGTCGGTTTGAGATTACAAGCTGAACTCCTTGAAATGAAACTTGTCATGCCCAGCAAAGCTGTTGACTGCCCGTCACATCTGGGAATTCTTAGAGGAATTACACTAGCCTGACAGCCAGGCTTAAAAAACCAAGCACCCTGGAAAATGTCCCTGAGTTTTCTCCCTCTTGGCCCATCAGGGATGCTGGTGGCTGCAGGTTGTCTTACATGTTAGCTCCTGGTGGCATGGTGGCTCTGGCCTTTTTAAGAAAGAGGATGATATACTTGATAATATAATATCTTAAATAATTGCAGGACCTATCATTCATGTATTTCTCCTTTTGGGGAAAAAAAAATCTTCCAGGGTCCCATAATAGCACCTCACTGCTATCAAGCCTTAAGTCCACTGAGTTATGATATCCGTGTATGCCTTGAACTTGGCCTTAGCTGCTCTTTCAAACTGACATCTTAATTGTGAAGAGCCACTAATGGTGTTATTCTCTCAAACAGACTTCATTGCTTCATAAAAACTAGGACTTCCATTTCTAAAGAATGAATAAAAATAAAACCTGGTTCCTTTTCAAGGAATTAGAATTATCTATTGTACCTGGTATAAACCCACTAATTTTCCTTTTATTTAGAATCTCAGGGACCCACAGAGTAGTACATAATTTTGCCATTTTTCCCTCCTGCTAAATTTAGCTTCATTTAGCTACTCATGTAGGCTATTGTTTCTCATTTTAAACTATATCCAAAAAAAGTCTCTATTACGCACATTTTACTCATCACCTAAAAAATTATATTTGTTATTTAACCTGATAAAAATTGCTCTAATGATGATGTTTTTGAGGTTATAAACTCTGAGCTTTACCTAGCTATATTTTCTATTGTGTAGAAACAAAGAATCACAGTGTCCTTAAAGTTAAGTAAAATAGAGTTGAATGAATTGTATCCACTCATTTCTACCCAACCTTATAAGTGATCCTAAAGGCAGATACAATGTGTATGTACACATATATATGCATATAATAATACATGTATATCATAGTATATATCATTGTATATGTGTGCAATATACAGTATATATTCACTGTGCCTGCCTTAAAAGCACTTAGAGAGAGTTAGATAGATCTGGCCCTGCAAAGGCTCCTAGTTAATATTTTTGGAAACAAGGGAGGAAATAAATGAGAGAGAAAAGAGAAAGGGAAACTGAAAACATAACCAAAAAACACAGGATTTATATGACACAGGACTCAGCATATGAATGCTTCTTGAATGTTCCCTATGTGTGTGTGTGTGTGTGTGTGTGTGTGTGTGTATAATTTTAAAGAGTGTTGTGGGGTGTTTTCAGCAATGTATAGATAAGGCAAAGATTCAAAACATCTCTCACTGAAGTCCAAAAATGAATAGTAAAGTAATAAACTCAAGAACAGGTGTTGGACAATAATTACATTCTACTTTGCACAACTGTTACCTCAATTAAGTGCGGTAGATTTTTAATTACTAGCTAAAAATATACATCCTTTCATACATTTTACCATGTTGATTTTTTGTAATTAGACTTTCATTAGCAGTTTGCTTTATTCCATGCTAGAATTTCTTGTGGTCATCTAGGGAATTCTCTATTTTAAAAAAGCAAAGTTTAAAGGAGTTGATGACCAAAGCTAAAATACACAATTTGGATAATTTGGCTATTCAATAGGTGTTCTTGCCAAAGCAGCCGAGGAGAGATTCATGACTATATTAATTCTGTCGGTTTCTTTATAACCAAGGTGTTTTATTTTTAACTTGTCCTATAAATTGATGGTTTTCCAGAAAATAAGAAGAGATTGAATTCTGTGCATTAGAAAGGAAAGGGAAGAAGGGTCAACAGTCACGATTCTTTTCTTCCCACAGCTAATGGGCCTTTCTCTCAAGGGTCCATTGAGTAGAGGAGTGGGTGTACAAAAATGGGAGAAGCGTGGCTTTAAGGACCAGGCGGCTGCTAAACTGCTCAGCGTGGCAGAGAGCCAGTCAGTCCCCCCATGCCACCAGCCAGCCTCTGCTGCTTTCTGAACCATTCCCTCAGCAGGTTCTTTGTCTACCTGAAAGCAATGGCCATCAACATCGAATATTTCTATTTTTTTTTAAGTTGGTACTAGGGATTGAACCCAGGGGTGCTTAGCCACTGAGCCACATCCTCGGTCCTTTCTATAGTCTTTCTTTTCTTTTCTTTTCTCTTTTTTTTCTTTTTTTGAGATAGCGTCTCACTAAGTTGCGGAGGCTGGCTTTGAACTTGTGATCCTCCTGCCTCAGCCCTCCCCCGCAAGCCACTGAGATTATACGCATGCGCCACTGCACCCAGCAACATTGAATACCTCTGATCTTACCTAGGATTCCATTCATTATTCCAGTTCCCCACAGAATCTAGACAATCATGATGCGTCATCCTGCGGGGATTGAGCAGCCGGGAGACTGCTCCACTGTAGTTATTTGAGTGCACCACATGGGCACTCCAGCTATCATGACTCTCAATAAGTGGCTCTACCTTTCAAAGCCCCAGTTATTTCTACTGGAAAGTGGGACTGATAACATTGAGGGCTGTTGGGAAAATTGAGATTTATGTGGGTGCAATGCTGAAAGGAGTACTGGCACATGGCAGTTACTGTTATTATTATTAAGAGCTCCATTCTCCTCCCATCTTGGGCAAACATACTTATTTCATTCAGTAACTGTTCTCCTTAAGAGCCTATAGAGATGTTCAGTCCTTCCCTCACTAGTAGAGATCAGCAGAAAGTCTCAAGTAAAATTGGTTAGAAAATGTTCCTGCCAAGAATGTGGCACTATCTAATTTGTCAAAAGAGCCTTATATGGAACTCTTAACTTCCCAGAAAATATGCAAAAGCCACAAATAAGGAAAATAAAAGAAGAAAAAACATGAATTTGAATTTTGACATTGATAGCAGACAACCCCACACACTACTTAGCACACAGTCATTGGCACCGAATGACACGGAAACCAGCCCCTCAGGTGGGTCATGCTCTGGTACTGCTTCCTGCTCACTGCAGTTAGAATCCAGGGAGCCACAGGGAATGAGAGCTTAGAACAGTTTTGTCAGACAACAGAGACAGGAAACTATAAATATCAGACACACGAACTCTAAATGTGAGCAGTCTGGGGTCATTTAGATAAGCCCAAATAGCCTCCCTATCCCTGATAGTCAATGGAAATGTCACAAAGTCACACCAAAATGAAAGAGTGAATTTTCATCTAAATTCAATAAAACATTGTCTAAGAAGACAAGTATGTCTATTTTATTTTAGGAAAGTTTCCATCCAAAAGAATTAGCTTGTTTTTATCCGGCGTTAGGGATAATCCATGCTTAAATAGAAAATTGGCTTCCATAGAATTACTTCATTCCTTAATATCTCTAAATAAAATAGGCATTATTTTATAACTACAACCACTGAACTGGGGAGATACGAGGGAAATGCTAGCATTCTGCTAAAGTGGTAAGTCAGACATGTTTTGGAGGGGGTTCTACATGGGAGACACTGCACACCTGCCATCTCAGATACCCACACTGATGCCTCACCAGAGTTGCTTCAGGAACAACTTTTAGCATATTTAGTATGTCTATCATTGCCCAGGCAGGTGGCTCATGAAACCACTGTGTGTACACAGACATACCTCCTAATTCCCATTGATAGACAACTGCATGTGGGTAAAACCTCCCTCCAGTTTTGTGCTCCAGAGATGGAGTCCATGAGAGGATCTGCTTTTTTTGTCTTCCGTATACACACATTGCTTTGTGCCAGCTGTAACCTAAAAAGCTGGTGGCAGCCTCTAAGTTTTGCCAAATCCTTCCCTTTCCTCACTCTACAGAATGTCCCCTGAGCTTTGGCAGAGTTCTAGGCAAAGGCATTTTAATGAAGCACATTCTTTCTGATTTCTCGTGCAAAAACAAGGCTTCGAGAGCCTGTGGGCAATAGCGACGCTGCTCAGCTTGGTTTCACTGCAAGGCAGGGCACTGTCTGAATACCCCTCAGCACTCACCCCTGGCCCCTCCATATTCCAGGGTCTTGCCCGGGGCTCACAGTCCACCTAGTCAAAAAGGATGGAAGTTCTAGATAAACTCATCACTTTCTTCCAAATTATCCTGGGTTCCCTGTTTCTGTAAATAGCAGATCCATACTCTCAGCACCTAGGCTCAGAAAGCTGTATCTTCTTGGCTCTTCCCTTCCCTTCGTCCTCTTAAGTCAACTCACCTGGTGATTTCCTCATTTGGTGCCTTCTTGCCTCGCATACAGCCACCCCTAATCTAGGCCCTCATTATCTCATTTATCCTACAAGGACAGTTCTGTAACCAGGCCCCATCACCGATTTCAGCCCAAGCTTAAATTGCCTCTGACAGTGTTTGATTTTAATAAGAAAGCTTAGAAATGCTGGACCAAACTGAGATCAAATCTTAATTCTTCCATTTATCAGCTGAGTAGTCTTGGGCAACTAATTTAATCTCTGAGTCTCAGAAAGTTGGTGTTAAGTATTAAGACGGTAATCTGTGTATACTGTTTGGCGTAAGGCCTAGTACATAGTGAATTATATCCAAATCACTTCACTTTGAAGATCATCTGCAAACTGTCCCCAATCTTCAAACCTTCTTTCATGAATTCTCTTTCCTTCACTCAAGAGTCCAGCCAATGACATATTTACACATAGCATTTTTAGTGTTCACTTTTCTTTTCTTTTTGGTACCAGGGATCGAACCCAGGGCATTGAACCATTGAGCCATATCTCCAGCTCCTTTTTTCATTATTATTATTTATTTTGAGACAGGATATCACAAAGTTGCTTAGTGCCTCACTAAGTGGCTGAGGCTGGCTTTGAACTTGCAATCCTCCTGCCTCAGCCTTCTGAGCCGCTGGGATTATAGGCATGCAACACTGCGCCTGGCTTCACTTTTATTTTTGCTCTCATTTTCTTCTTCCCTTTCCTCCCCATCACCAAATTCCCTACTAAAATTCTAATACAGTCCACAAAAGCCCAGATAGAACTGTGTCTTCTCCATGAAGTCTTCTTGTCACCAGTCAGAAATGACCTTTGTCTCCTTAGCCTTCATATTCCTTTCCCTAGCTAGAATTTTCTCATGACATTTATCACAGCTTCCTGATGTTGACTCTGTAATTATGCACCACATAGCAATGCTTCCGTCACAATGGATTGCATAAATGACAATGTAGCCCTAAGATCATAATGGAACTGAAAATTCCTATGTCCTAGTGATATCCTAGCCATCATGACATCACAGCACAACATGTTACTCACGTATTGGTGACAATGCTGGTGTAAACAAACCTACTGCACTGCCAGTGGTATAAAAGCACATACTGTTATGCATGGTACATAATATTTGATAATGATAATAAACAACTATGTGAATGCATTATGCATTTGCTAGGCTACACTTCTTATCATTGTTTAGAGTGCACTTCTCTTACTTATATAAAAATAGCTGACTATAAAACAATATGCCATGTTACACTGGCAGCAACCCCATACCTCTTCTGTATATCATCTCCTGATTGCACTAACGACCACATAAAGTGATTGTAGTGACATGGGTTTGTGTAAGCACAGTCTATGAAGGTGTGTGAAAATACGTTCTATGATGTTTACACTCTGACAGAATCACAATTCTCAGGATGTGGTCCCCACATTAAGTGAAGCATGACTGTATTTTAATCTCTACGTCTCCCCAAACATTTTTAAACTATGTAAGGATAGAGGCCGTATTGGCCACCACTAAACGTACACTGGGATTTACATAAACAATTCATCATTTAACAGGGCTTTAATGGTGAGAGAAAAACAGAATGAACTACATCATTTCCCCCTTTTCTTTTTAAGTACTCAACCCCTGGTCTTTTTGTGGTCATCAAATATCTTTGGACCAACAATTATTGATGCTGAGGATGCATGTTTTCTATGTTGTGAGATCTATACTTTTTCCTTATAGGTCTTGCTATAGACCTCTGTCCAATTAAAACCCACCCACTTTTACCCTGGGATTCAGTGCTAACAATGATGGAACATGTGCTGTGGCTGCACCAAGTACCCAGTGTGCATTACCTCTTTTATATTTCAACAGAAAATTGTGGGAACAGGAGATAATTACTCCCATTTTCCTAATGAGGAAATTGAGGTTTCAAGATGGCAGTGAACTTACCCAATAGCAGATACAACTACTAAGAAGCAGAACAGCACTTCACACTCAGGCAGCCTGATTCCAGAGGCTGCTTTCTTCAATACTTTGCTGTTAACATGGAGAATCAGCCTGAGGAAGAGGCAAAGAAACTGCTTCCTGGGCTCATTCAATAATCCAGGATAAAGGACGATAACATAGACCTGAGGATGGCAAAGAATGGTTAAATTCTAGATTCAATGTAAAGAAGGTGCCAGCCAAGTTTGCTGAAGAACCAAGTATCATTATCAATATTCAATACTAATAATAATTTTTACTGACAAATATTCTTCTTAAAACTTCCTGACAAATTGTCAGAGAGGTCTACTTAATTTTTCACATGTGACATTGAGAGCAAAAGCAATCCTAAGACAGATGGAAAGAATTACTCCTATTGAGAGAAACGCTGTTGCTCCTACACAGTGATTCTAATCATCATCATCATCATCATCATCATCATCATTATCCGAACTCAGTCTGCAATTTGTATGCAAAAGTTTTGACCCTGGATGGAGACTTTAGCAACTATGGCTTATGCAATGGGCTATGAGAAAAAACTAGACTCTCCAGTGGGAGGACCCAAGGCTGTGTTGTGTGTGCATATTGGCACAAGGAAGAGAGAGGAATTACTTGGGTTTAGAAAGAAACAATAGATCTGATAAATGGAATTGTTCATTTTTTGAATTGATTCCATCTGAGCTTAAAGGAATAGAAAACTTTTCAAAATAAGGTTCATTGTAGGGTTGGGATAAAATGGGCTAGGCTAATAGTCCCTTTTACCATTTAATGACAGTCATGCTCTTCCATTGTCCAGTTGGAAAATGCAGCTTCAATGAGGACTTCATTCTCCTGTAAGCTTTCTTTTTAATTTGCCAAGCTGGTTTAAGGGGACTACTTCTTGTTTCCTTTTGTATTTCCATTCTTGACAAAGGGCCCTGCTTGCTTCTTATTCTTCTCCAATGGCCCTAGGAAAAAGCTGTGGAGGAAGCCAAATTGAAATAAAAAACTGCAAAAGAGAAGAGAAAAAACACCAGTGTTTCCAGGCTCAGCATTGTGTAAATAAACAAGAGAGTTTCTCTGCCCATGGGACTGAGGCCAGGCACACAGAAACAAGGACAGGAGAGCAACCACTGGCTGGCAGGCAAACTTAAAAGGCAAGGGGAAGGTCTAGGCAGTTTGATTTCCAGTAAATGTCCTTTGTGATTTTTTTCCTTTATTTACTCTCCTTTATTTGTCTTTGTTTAAGACAATAATATCATACTAAAATATAATCTTATAGCTTCATTTACAAAGCTTTCAAATGTATTAATTCAAACAAACAATTCGGAATTATCTTAAGTCAGACACAAACTTCACAATGTCCTGGAAATGGCCCAGCATGTCCTTCAAATGTGGGATTTTTGCACACATTCACAAGGCAGCCTGGAAGCTTTTCTTCCTTTTTCACCTCTCAGGCTACGAGTTTATTTCAATACTGTTTCTTATGACCACATGGGACAATCCTGACTGAACACCCATAAGATTTTTGCTTATGGTTAACTTGTAAGGCCACAAGCAAAAGGAGTCCTAACCCATTGGGATTTGAGTGTCCCCGGAATGTGTCATTGAGCCTGTTCTGTATTTATGGGTGATATTAGGGATAGCAGGAAGAAACCTGATTGGTCTCTGCATGGAAAAGAATACAGAGACACACATGCATCATAACCCAGACACGGAACTTCAAGACTCTGGTCAGCCTTACATGAACCCAGTCAGGACTGTTCATTTTGATACATTCTCCATCTGAAAATCACATGCCAGATTTGGACTGGGAATAGAGGATTCATTCCACAGGCATTCATTGAGGACCTACATTATGCTGAAACACCACTGAGCCATGAAAATATTAAGAAGAATTATCCTTGCCTTCCAAGGAACCCAAGGTTAAAGGAAGGCAGACAAACAGGAGAACGTGCCATCGAGTCAGGCTGTCTAGGTTCCAATGCACCTTAGCCTTTTCGAATTGCATGGCCTTCCTTATGATATCTAACATCTCTGACTTCAAGGTCATCAGCTGTGAAATGGGATTAATAGCAGTAATGAGTGATAGGTACTTGTGAGATTTTTTGCCTGAAGTCATGATTGTGAAGTTCATGCATTGTGTTTGGCACATTGTAAATACACAATAAACAACAATTAGCAATACTGTCAGCATCTATGTCATCATTGTGCTGGGATAGATGTATATTTGCATAATTCTCAGGAAGCATAGAGCTAGGCACCAAGGTGGGTTTACTGCAGATGACGCTTGAACTGTGCCTTGGGGGACAAGGAACTGAAGCCAGGCAGAGCTTTAGGAATGAGATAGACCAATAGAGAGAACAGACAGGACAAATCAACCATGATGGGATAGAAAACACATCCAGGGAGCATGCCCAGGACAGCAAATGAGAAGGAAATAACTGACTAAACCCACCATGCCTGTCACTCAAAACTGATTATAAAAGGTGATCCCACACAAAACATTGTAAAAATTCAGAGACAAAGAATTATCTCTATTTCATGAAGGAACAACCCAAAATCCAGAGAGTTACGGTGTGTAGACTACGGTTACACATCTAGTAACTGGCATGATTCCCTTCTGGGTCTAATTCCGAAGTGTATGTTCTGTACATAGTCTGTTTTGTCCAAGTCAGAGCATAAAATGTGTCCAAGTGTCAGATGGTGCATATGGACTGGTCCAGGGACTTGGCCATTTGCATGCTGTGCTTATAGTAGGGATCTATGGGCCATGGCCACTAATGGGGTAGTATGAGAGTGATAGGTTTTCCTGAATAGGGGAAGAATTGTCATATGCCACTTAACTAACTTCATAGGCATAATAGCTTAAAATTATGATAAGCATCAGCAATGTGTTTTTTGCAACATAGAACAGAGATCATGGTGCCACCATCTAGGACTATATAAGGTAAATATTTTAAAATGGTAATTTTTCCTAAGCTAATGAACTGACTACATAACACAGAAAATGGAAATAGTTTTTTATATGGGCTGCCTATCAAAGTCAAAATCCCTTCTCATAATGTTGTCGGGGGATTAATGTATCAGGGAGAAGGCTGAACCTATTTCATGCCCTAATGCTGATTTTCTGCCATTCTGAGCCCAAAGAATGAAAAACTATGGTTTCTAGAGCTAAAAAAAAAAAAAAAAAAAAAAAAAAGCCCCAGTGACCACCTAGCCAAACTTATGCAGATATAAAAACCACAATTCTGAGTCCTGAGAGCATTAGGCCAAGAGCCTTTCAACTTGTGTCATCTGCCATGATAAATTAGCTTTATCCTGTCAGCCATATAAAGAAAAGCCAGGAAGCTGAAAGCAGGGACACGGCAGAAATAGGCTTTTCTTTCCCAGACATTTTGCCCCACCCTCCATAGCAGAATCTCTCCCAGGCTCTGAAGTAAGTGTGATTTAAACAGCTCTCGTCCACTGTTATGCCAGGGAAGATGCAGAAAACCAAGGTGGAAGAAAGCAGTGCCCTTGCCCTCAGAGAGCTTACATGGCCTATCTTCAAGATATTTGTCACTGGTGCTTTTCTTTGTTGGGCAGGAAGGGAAAAAGAAATAAAACGTGTCTTTTCCTAAGCTGATAAGGAAATACAAATTATAATTCTCCTTATGTCCTCAAAGATCCCTCTCGCTGGTTCAGTCTCAGGGTTGCTCTGCTCAAATTCTGGAAGAATGAGGTTGCCCAGTAACAGGTGAAGTGACCTCTTGGCAATCAGGTTCCCAGAGAGATACTGCAAGGGCATCATGTCTATCAACTTTGGAAACTGTCAATAACATTGTCACAGGTCAAATCAGACTGGCTTGAGTAGTGAAGTGAGAAAGCTTCTGTCCATAGCATTTCCTGATGCCTTCCTGACAATCCCTCCCCTGGTGATAGTTTCACAAAGTGCTTAGGCTACAGAAATATGTGATGTCCTGACAAATATGACAGGGAAGTTTTTTAAAAAAAATAAAGAAAGAAAAGATGCATAGTTCTATCCTGTGATGATGAGAAAAACTACCAAAAAAAGCAGAGAAAAATTTTACAACCCAGTAAGAAGCACATATGGTGTTGGCCTAGAAGTACCATCTGTGGTCCTGGGTATTACTCCTCAGAGAGATGTCGATTCATTTTTAAAAATATGTGAAAGAATGCACATGAGCCTAGTAATATTCCTGAGATGGGAAATATTACCTTGATCAAATTGAATTTTCATCCATCTGGTTGGCTGAAAAGATGATAAGTAACAAATATTCTTGCTTCTACTAGCCAAGGCCGTGAGATCCATAAAGGAGCTTCTGGGAGTGTTACTGCTGGACCTGTGGCATCTGTCACATTGGCATCCAGTGAGGCACATCACACACAGTTATATAATAAATGAAAGAAGTAACTCAATTGTCAGGAAAATAACTGAAAGCAGGAAATAGTAGATGACAGGTTGTCAACTCATTTCAACCCCCAAGAGAACCCCAGTGAAATTCCCCATTGAATTACTACATGAAGAGTTTTAGCCTCTTCCTATGTTTTGCCCTCATCACAAAATTAGCTGGGTGGCTTTTTCCTGTCCTCCCAACATGTCTCCCTAGGGTCACAAAGTCCTCTTTCAATATGTCAGTCATGCAACCAGGGAGCCTTGGTTCAGTTACTGACCCATACTTCAAAAATTTCTTCACTGTGATATGACTTAAGTGATTAAAAAATAGTTCCCAAACCTCGTGTTACTGCATAATTTCATTTGCACATGCCCAGTTATATAAGGCAGCATTTCCCTTGGACCCATGAGAAAGAAAAAAAATCAGGAATGTAAAATTAGAAGAGAGTGATGAGGGCAATCTGTTTTCCAAGACCCCTTTCCCAAGAAACAAGAGCTTAAGCTCATCCTGGGAGGTGGCAGTAGTGAGAATAGGCAGAGACCGGAACCAATCCTGCACATAGCTTCTCTGCCTCCAGGTGTATGGGTTGTTTGCCCCACATCCGGCTATGTCTGTGTTTCCGGGACCACTCTAGGGTTGTCAGCTCTCCCCAGGGCTGTCATTAATGCAGTTGGAGTGCTATCACAGAAAATCTGGTTCAAGGACAGCACAGACTTTCTTTCACTTCAACTCACTTTTATGTGCTAAAATACTCATTTCTAGCTATGGAGCAATTTGTGATAAAAGCTTTAAATTTCAAGGAATTTATCCTAAGGACCAAATACTAAATACAGAACAGGATTCGTACGCAAAAAAAAAAAAAAAAAAAACATTTTTGCATATGCACATTGTTATTTGCATCAAATATTTAGAAATAATGTGAGTGTTCAACAACAGCATTATTGAGCAAACAAACTGTGATACATTTATGGGATAAAATACTCTACAAATATTAAAATTATGTTTTTGTAGCATTCTCAATAATTATAAAAACATAAAGTAAACAGAAAAGAAAATGAGAATAAAAAATAGTGTTTAAAGTATGTTCCTTCTTCTGCTCCATATATATTCTGTGTACAGGAAAGAAAGATGGGAAGGAGGGATGGAGGGAGAGAAGAAGGAGGCGAGAGTGGGCAAGCCTTAAAGTATACCAAAATATCATCAGTTATCATCTTTGAGTAGAACTTGGGATTATTGCAAATTAATTTTCATTTCTTTTTTTAAACTTTCTATAATTTTTATGACAAGCATGAATTTCCTTTATAATAAGAAAACAATTTTGTTTGTGTTGGAACCATAGACCTCTAACCTTTGAAATACATTTCTTGGAGGGAGAAATAAATTCTGGTGTTTCAAACTTATAGCCAGAAGCCAGGCACAGTAGTGCACACCTGTAATCCCAGCAGCTCAGGAGGCTGAGGCAGGAGGATCATGAGTTCAACCAGCCTCAGCAATTTAGTGAGGCCCTCAGCAACTTAGTGAGACACTGTCTTTAGATAAAATACACAAAAAAGGTCTGGGGAGGTGGCTCTGTGGTTAAGTGCCCGAGGGTTCTATTCTTCCTTAAAAAACAAAAACAAAAACATTATATTGGGAGAAAAGGAGCAGATAATGGAATAAAGGATCGGAGTCTAAAGCAAACCCCTACCATTCTCTGGCACTCTTCATTATTGCCCAAGTTGTTCATCCGTGAGGGTCCCCTGAGAGCAGAGTTGAACTGTGAATGTGAGTGTACTTAATCCTATAAGACAGTCTATTACTAAAAGTAATGTACTTAAAGTTGTGTACTTACGACAGAAGGAAGAAAACTTTAAAATAAACTAGCAAGTCTATTATATAATAAAATAACCTTTTAAAAGTTAAATTATAATTTATTTTATCTAATATATTTACAAATGTAAATCTTATACGACATAATGGAACTATATTAACTTCACCCAGTGTCTATCTCCATAGCATCACTTTTTATTTACCCAGTGCAGCATGAACTTATTATGAGATGACTTCTTCAAAAATATTACATGGAAAGTCAGTACAATCATTCCTTCAAATCTATAGGTTCCACCCACAAATTCAACCACCCAGAGATGAAAAACATTTGAAGACAAAAATTGCATCTGCACTGAGCATGTACAGACATTTTTTTCTTGTTGTAATATCATGAACAAAACAGTATAACAATTATTTACATCATATGAAATCTTGTAAGTAATTTGGAGATGATTTAATATATACAGAAGAATGGGGGACTATATGCAATTACTACATCATTTTATGTAAGATATTTAAGCTTCCTCTGGCATGCACAGGGGATGCTCGAACCAATCCCCCATGGATACTAAGGGATGACTATAATTGATATGGAACTTGCTGACAAATAATTGAAGTAAATATTAATTTTCTAATAAAAATTTTGCACATCTCTCTCCAATGCTTTTATGATTGCTCAGTTGCAGGTATGCTTGCATTTCCTCTGATTTTCTTCCTTCTTTTATATAAATCAGCATTTTTGTTTCTAGACGTTCGTACCATTAGTAAAATGATAACTTTAAGAATTTTGCTAGCCAGGCAGCAGATATAGCTCAGTGGTAGAGCACTTGTCTAGGATGGATGGGGCCCTGGGTTCAATCCCTAGCACTTCAGAATGGAAGGAAGGAAGCAAAGAAAAATTGTCAACAAGAGAAAGTTCTTTTTTTCCCCCAAAGGCTGGGAGTCAAATAAGAATATGTTTCGGATGCACAGTGTTCTACTTAACAAATTGTATTGTTTTTGTTTTTGTTTTTTGCCTGTACTAAGTCACCTTTGATTATACCAAAGAGAAAACTAAAGTCAGTACCTGCCAAAAGCCCTTTTATTGTCAACAAGTGTCCCTGTTTGGATCCCTGTCAGCAGTCATATATTACTCCATATCTTGTTGAAATTAGATTTTGCATTTTCTATTAATTATTCAATCATTTCAAGTTATTTCAAATATTAATGATTCATCAGGGAAATGTCAGCATAACCTGGTGGTTTTTAAAATCATTTCATTGGGGTGACCAAATTACTAACTGAGTCTGATTCTCTCCCTCTCTCCTTGCTCCTGTCCTGGGGAAATGCATCTCCAGATTTTATTAAGAAATTGAACAGGAAACTAGGAAACATTTCGGAAATTTTTTCTAATGGAAGCTCTAGATGTAGCATTTTTATTGTTCTTAGGTGTATTGGAAAATATGATTATAGTGGATTTTTCTAAATCCCTAGACAATAAGAACTTACTATGCTGATTATCTATGGCATAGTTATAGTATTTCTCTAAAATTCTCAGACATAGTACAAACCATTTGTCAAACTCAGATATCATCTCCTAAAAAATCTAACACAAGCTGGGCGCAGTGGTGCAAGCCTGTAATCCCAGCACTTTGGGAGGCTGAGACAAGAGAATCGCGAGTTCAAAGCCAGCCTCAGCAACGGCGAGGCACTAAGCAACTCAGTGAGACCCTGCCTCTAAATAAAATACAAAATAGAGCTGAGGACAAGGCTCAGTGGTCAAGTACCCCTTAGTTTAATCCCTAGTACCAAAAAAAACAAAAATAAAAATAAAAAAACTAACACAGCATGAAATGATTGTAGAATGTGCCTTTCTATTCCTAATAGATTGAGCCAAAGTGTCCTTGCAGCTTATGGATGTTTTCCAGTCTAATACCATGGTTATTTTCATGTTCAAAAGCTCTGCTCAACCTCCATACCTTTTTTCACAGATTCATTGCTTACTGTGACATAAATATAAATCACAAATTAAACTAATCAATAGATGGCTTTGAAAGTGAGTCAGTTTAATTTCCCAATATGTTTTCTATACTTTCATCTTATTCAACTATAAGACCTGCTGGTTAAATGGAAAGTCCATCATTAATTCAGATACAAACTCTGTTTTGTTATTTATGTAGTGAGCATGCTTATTTGTTTCCCAGGAAATGAACCAAAATGTCTCCAAATCTAAAGTTCCTTCCTCAAACTCATTTCCATGCTTCTGTTTCATTTTTCTGTAATATATTCTTGTTTTGAGTCTTTTTCTCTACTATTGTTTAATCTGCATGGATCCAAAGTTTCAAATGTCTTAGTGAAACATACTTTTGGATTATTCGATGCTGCCAATATCTCAAAAACATCAGATTCATACTAAATCTCAGTAAATAATGTCTATAACTCAGGCAGTCCAGTTTCTTTTGCATAATGCTTGACTAAGAGTTTCAACTCTCAAAATTTACACAGACTCCAGCAGATTTGTGCTAAAATTGATTCTTAACACTTGTAACAAAATCTTGATCTATTACCTAACATATCCATTCATTTACTTTGTTACCATTCTTGAGTGGAATGTCCTACTTTTAAATTTTTGTTTTCTTTAAACCAGTCTCTTAAATTTAAGCATTTGGTGATAAATTCATGCACTCGACAAATGCCCCAGCAAGGACTGGGGCTTTTGCCTGCAAATGAAGCTGTCTTTAATACAAAGACACGTGTGCAAATAGGAGCAATGAAGTGTTGGACCTGGTTTCCTAGCGAGCCTTCAAGCACAGTAGGGACACAGACAAAAAGTGAGTGTTCCATGCCAGTAGTATAGAAAGGCGTCTTAAAATGGCCTATGTCAAGTAAAAGGCTTACAGTTAGCTCACCAAGCAACAGGAAGAGTATTCCAGGAAGAAGGAAAAAAATGAACAAAGGCAGAGAGGCTAAAACAACATCAGGGACCCTGAAAGGAGCAAGTTGATCTGTTTCAGGGGACATCAGGTGTGTGAGACAATTGTGGCTGGGTTAGTGGCAGTGGCAGCAACAGGCATGGCAGTGAGGTATCACGGATAAGAAAGACTAAAGAAAGAACTGGAAGGAAAACGCTCACAGTTCTCGAATACCCTGCTAAGAATTTCTAGCTTTATGTAACAGAGAATAGAGGCCATTAAAAACTTTTTTTAAATATTTTTTTAGTTGTTGATGGGCCATTTTTTAAAACTTTATTCATTTATACATAGTGCTGAGGATCAAACCCAGTGCCTCACACGTGCTAGGCAAGCACTCTACCACTGAGCCTCAACCCCAGCCCATTAGAAAAATTTTAATAAGGAAGATTGCATGAACAGCAGCATGGAGAATAAAATGGAAGGGAGAGAGACAGGACCAGGATCAAGACTACTGCAGTAAAGAAAAGCACCTCAGAAACAAAGTTGTGACTGGCTGAGCAAAGCCTGTGCTGGTGAGAGGAGAAGGGAGTCTACAGGGGAAAGCAATGCTATAAGGGACTTTTCACAGTCTGAAAGCAGGACGTGTTGGTCAGCATGGTTCACAGCTCCTTGCTCAGCACCTAAACAGTGCCAGGCACAGCAGAGATAATCAGTACATGAGTTCAAAGAGTCCATTTTGTACAGATTCCTTTCTTTTAAAGGGATGCAGATGACAGGAAGAACATAAGCAGAGAAGCTGAATGGCAGATAGGTTGAAGGCGTAGAAAATAAGGGAATGTTGTCATTGTGAAAAATTTCACTTCCCTTCAATAGGAGAATCAGAATGTCATCCATGCTAAGGTAATTTGTCCATAAAACAGTTGAAGATGTAAGATAGCCAACTGAATTTTTTGTAACAAAACGTTTTGACATTTCTTCTTTTGGATCTGGAAGAACATGTTAATCTCCCTGGTTCCCATAGTGCTTTGATAAGATAACCAACCATGTCAAACAAGTCTGAGAGTTACTTCTAGCATGCATGTTGAAAATACCAATTTTATAGTGACTAAAAATCAGATCATACTAAATCACCTATAAAATAATTAAATTAATACCACTACAAAATTTAAAATTTTATATTAAATATATGTGGGTAACATTTTATAAAATGAGCATAAATGTCTATCCTATATACACACACACTACATATATATGTTATTATATATTATACTTTCTCTATATATATTTCTTAAATAAATTTCAATTAGTGCTCAGCATTGAAAGATAGGTAAAGAGATACCACTCACCATAATAGGAAACAAGCAATGTTTTTAATAATTTCTGGAATGTTAAAAGTAGAAACTATAGTTTCTAAATCACTCCAGGAGAAAAGTACATACTATGAAAAGTTATTTCCATACGGAATCAAAATATGCAAAAGAAAGGAAAAGGCGAGGGCTCTGCAGGCAAAATCAAAGAAATGAATTAAAGAACTTGCTTCAGAGTAGCTGGGCCAAGAAATTCCATGCCCACAAGTTTTATTCCACACATGTACTTACCCACACGTGTATAGGGATATTCACTGGGATGCTGTGTATAATGGCAAAAGATTGAGAATAATCCAAATGCTCACTAGAAGACCGGTTAAGTAAATTTGGGTACATACATATGATGAAACTTGAGCCAGTCAAAAAATAATGATGCCCATTTCTAGATGGCTAAATGAAATGATCTTCAGAATACACTGTGAGAAAATACAGAATAAAGCTTGCTACCACTGTGTAAAATGAAGAAACATACTCTATGTAAATCATCTCTAAACTGGTACCACTGTTGCTTTTAATGAGGATGCCAGAAAGCAGGAACAGGAGGGATGTACTTAATGCTCACCACAATCTCCTTATGCTATCAGGATTCTTTATTGCCATGTGCATATATTGCCTATTCAAATAAAAAAATCTAAGGCAAGAAAAGGTGTAAAAGAGAAATTATGAGAAAGTATAGAAAACAAAATAAGATGAGAGATATAAGACAAAAAATCAGCCATGTTAAACACAGCTAAATTCTTTTTTTTTTTTTTTTTTGGTACCGGGGATTGAACTCAGGGGTACTCCACCACTGAGCCACATCCCCAGCCCTATTTTGTGTTTTATGTAGAGACAGAGTCTCACTGAGTTGCTTAGCACCTTGCCATTGCTGAGGCTGGCTTTGAACTCGCGATTCTCCTGTCTCAGCCTCCCAAAGTGCAAGGATTACAGGCATGCGCCACCACGCCTAACTAACACAGCTAGATTCTTGCTTTCAATTAAGAAAGTGCTTCTGATTTGGTTTTAGAAAAAAAAAACAGTCTAATCCTGCTGTTTATAAAATACAGGGATGGGTAAGGGGAGCATGGCGTGGTAGTGCACACCTGTAATCCCAGCAACTCAAGAGGCTGAGGCTGGAGAATGGCAAGTTCAAAGCCAGCCTCAGCAATTTAGTGAGGCCCCAAGCAACTTAGCAAGACTCTGTCTCAAAATAAAAAATAAAAAAGGGCTGAGGATGCGGTTCACTGGGTTCAATCCCTGGTACCAAAAAAAAAAAGAGAGAGAGAGAGAGAGAGAGAGAAACAAAAAGGTGGGGATGGTAAGGTGAGGCAGTATGGAATGAATTCTTCATATGTTATATGCATATATAAATATACCACAGAGAATTTCACCTTTATGCATATATAAAAAGAACCAATGAAATGTAAATAAATAGAGGAGTGCAAGGAAGTCTAGTAGAGTAGAGGAAGGAGAATGGGACAGGTGAGGGAGAAAGGAAGGGAAAAAAGGGAGGAAAAAGAGGGGGATCATGAGCTGAAATCAAATCCATGCATGTGTTAGTTTGAACCCAACTACTGTGTATAAACATAAAGCTCTATGAAAAAAAATGACATAGAAGGAATAAAAATAAATAGACTAAAATTTAACTCAAGACCACAGTATGAAAGCAGCCAAGGAAGCAAAAGTAGAAGAAATGATAAAAGTAAAAATGAGTAGCAATAATATTGATGAATTTAAGAGCCTATTCTTTGAAATGACCATGATTTTGATATAGCGACAAATAAATGGGAATTTTTTAAATGCCATATAATTCCAGACATAGAGGAGATTTTAAAAATAGTAAGTGAATTCTACAACAGTATGCCACTGAACGTGAAAATCTGAATGAAATGTTTGATTAGCTAGGAAAGTATATGAAATTGATATCAAAGAGAGGCAGAAATCTAAACTGATCAATTATTGTAATAATTCCTTCATTCCCTAAAAATACCTCCATTTTATAAACATCCTCCTAGATCTTCCTTTATTGAATAAACTGCTCTGGGGTATAAGGAAAAAGTAAAATTTTCCCAACTCATGCTGGATGATTAGCGTGTCTCTAAGACCAATCCAGACAAGACTGGAGACACGGACCAACCTCACTTAAAAAGGTCCTCAATGTTGTTAGCAAGTAAAGTTTGGTGTTATTAAAGAATGCTGCATCAAAACCAAGGAATTTTACATCAACACATCCTGCTCCAAAACTACTATTTTGATCATATTACCACCAAAATGATTTTTAGAATACCTAATTTTTTGCTCTCTCTACCAATACTGGGAGTGTTAGGAGAAGATGACTTCGGTTTTCTTATTGACTTTTTCCCCCCGAGATAGAGATACAAGTTGTACAATTAATTTTTCAACATTTGAATTTCAAATGAAAAGTTTTGGAGCCATGGTGACGACATGATAGTCCTGGTTAATCAAGGAAAAATTGTATGAATTCTGTCTTTGGGGTCTCCAGCCCCGACTTAGCACTTCCTTTTCCTCTTCTTCAGGCCTGCTCTCTCCCTCCCAGTGTTGGTCCCAGGTCTTTGGGGTCTTCGCTAGGATGGGGCAAAATAGGTGGACAACCATTGCCACTACATCAGTGAAAATCTCTGAAACCTTGGCATTTAAATACCCAGTTCAAGCTCCTTATAAATAGCAGCACATATATCCATGTGCTTTGCCCCAGAAATCCTTTACAAACTCTACATTTATGTGTCTTCCCTTCCCCAACCTCAAATCTACATGTGCTCTTAGGAGAAAGCCTGATGGTCTTATATGTCAAGGTAATTGTATCTATCTGCTGCCCCAGAAGAATTTCCATCTGAAAAGCAATCTCTAATTATGCAGCGAAGTTCAGGCATCAGAAGAATGAGGTCAGGTTGGCGCCTTGGCCAAACCTATGATTATGCAGAAGCAGATTTCTGGACAAATATAATAGAGTTGGGGCACCCTTCCAACTGACAGTCATTACCTGAAATTATAACTGTGGCCATAATCCAAACATAATACACTGATAGATTTTGTTTGGCTCTTCCTAATTTTTAAAATGTTTTAGTTCAAATGCCTAAGAAGGCATTTCACCTTGCAGTCTCTGTCTTATATTCATGGCCAGGCTCTGACCTCTGAACATAAACAGGTACAAAAGAAACAAGTACTAGTATTATCTTCTTCCCTCCCTTAATTCCTCTCTATTTCAAGTTTTGTGGTTTTAGAAAGCATTATAACTAGTGAGATGAATTCTACATTCTTGCTCTTTATTTTTGATATTTTCCTTTGTAATTCTAAGAAATTTATCTTTCCAGATAAATTCTAGAATCAATCTATAAAAGATCATGAAAATATTTTTGTAATATTTATTTAAATTATAATTAATTCTATATTCATTTTGTGAGAAATAGCATATTAATTATATTACATTTTCCCATCAGTCAATTTAGTATATGCCTCCACTTCCTCTTTCCTGTTCTTTGGCAAAATTTTTCATTTTTCCATGCTGAGCATCTTTATTAAGTTTTTATGAAGATGACCAAAAAATTTCTTGAGAAAGATTAATTTTACTTCGTAATGCAAATTCTTCCTATGTAGATTGTGATGCCAAGTTTAGCTCTACAATCATCTGATAGCCTGGTTTTAGTGATATTTAACCAATTGTTTTGTACCCTACAGTTGGTGCTAGGATGAGATACCCCTTTCATGTGTCAGGGACTCATTAATGAGCCTTATTCTTTTCTGGGGCACTTGTTCTCCAACCTTCCTTCATACTGAGCCTTTTCCTGTTGAACTCTTCCTTCAAAATGCTGTCTGTGCCTTACAATGCTGCTTCTCTTTATCTCTCAAACCGGAATACTCTTTCTCTCTGTAATCTTCATCCTGTAAAGTGGCAAAGGAAAGGGCATACATTTGGTTAGAGGATTCCCTTCTTACTTCAAGCACAAGATAAAAACTTATCTTTTGCTGCCCAACATGGATGCTTGGCATTTCCTGTGTGTGCATTAAAATTCACTCCCAGAAACATAGCTCAGGCCTCTAGTGACCCATAGTAGGTGCCTATAAATAACATTTCTCATGACTTTCTTTTAATGTCAGAAAATTTTATGGTTATAAGAATTCTTTAGCATTATAGAAGTAGAGATTATTCCCAACAGTTAGTTTATGATAGGGGTATCAATTGTAATAGCTTCTCTAGAACAAATCTCCTAGCACACTCTCTCTCTCTCTGTCTCTCTCTCTGTCTGTCTGTCTGTCTCTCTCTCACACACACACACATACACACACACACACACACAACCAGCAGTCAAATCTCCCATAAGTATTAATTCTTCATTGCAATCTCTTCACTCTTCTCCGTTATTCTTCTCCAGAGAATACTTTTCACCCCTAGATTACCAAGAAAGGAAGATATTATTGTATTGTCTCCTTTCTACTCCTTATAACCTGGATGTCAAGTTGCTCTGAAGGAGGTTTAAGGTCACTGAGAGCATTGAAGGGTCAGAGGCATCACAGTGTTGAAACTCATAGCCATTGCAGAGGAGTGAGTGTGAACCCCACACAGTAGGGCCAGTCACTAAAAGACATACTAACTGTTATTTTTTTAATTTTTTTTTAGATATAGATGGATACAATGTTTTTATTTTATTGCTTTGTATGTGGTGCTGAGGATCGAACCCAGGGCCTTATGCATGCCAGGCAAGCACTCTACCGCTGAGCTACAATCTCAGCCCCCTAACTGTTATTTTTTAAACACAGTTTCTCAACTCATAGTTCACATTTTTCTCAACATAGTTCACATAGTTCTCAACTCATAGTTCACTCATGTGTATCACAGGATACACATTTTTGTAAATCCTGCAAGTCTTAGTTTTAAAACGGAGTGATTCTGTATCACGTACAACCAGAGAAATGAAGTTGTGCTCCATCTGTGTACCATGAATCAAAATGCATTCTTCTATCATGTATACCTAAGTAGAATAAATAAATTAAAATAAAGAGAAAAAATTTTAAAACTGAAATGATAAGAAAGGACATTTTACTTGGTCTGTGGTTTCTCTTCTTACAACCATAATCAATGCAATTATCTGAGGAGGCTCTGTTTGGAGGCTACTAATGCATCTCCCTCTTAATGAATTGCAGAGTGTTCTCATTGAAACCTCACTATATGTGCTTGCCCTCTAGGGTAAGAATCTATTTTATAGATATTAAAATAACCTCTGTTTAGATGCGCACTCATTGATTTAATTTCTCTTGTGGGGAAAATACATTGCTAATGATCACTTTGTCTTAAATTGCAGATTACAGTTTTTCGGATGGGATCAGAAGGACATCAGGACATTGATTTAGCTATCCTGACAGCTTTACTCAAAGGTAAAAGAGTTTCTGCATCCACAGAGTACAAAAATAATTTAAATGAATTAACACAGCAACCTTATGTCTCCTATTAGTAGGTATAATCCCAAATGATTCCCTGACACATCTAGTTATTGATAACATGAGGAATTCTCCCATTAGGCACTATTACTGCTATTAAATTCTTCTAGAATAGATCTGTTACAGTGTGACTTGTTTTTTAATATACCATGAGCAAGTCATATCCATTGAATCATACAAATATATAAAGAAAAAGATTGAAATAATATGTAAGACAGAGTTATCCAAGGTCATTTAATGATTATTATTACCTTACCTATTTTCAAAAAACATTCACTATGGCATCTATGTGTGTGTGAGGGTGTATTTGAATACATACACTAAAATTGAAAAATTAAAAATCATTAAGGGAAGGGCTGGAGTTGTGGCTCAGTGGTAGAGTGCTTGCCTCGCATGTGTGAGGTACTGGGTTCAATTCTCATCACTACATATCAATAAATAAAATAAAAGTCCATTGACAACTAAAAAAATATTGAAAAAATATCATTAAGGGGAAAGAAGAAAGAAATAAACCAAAATAAAATTAGACTACTATATTTGTTTCAAGTGAGCATTAAATTCAACTCTAAACTGCCTACAAGTTATTGCAAAAATAGAAATACCCCAGGTTGCGGGATTTTAACTTAAAGTGGGTTTGTCCTATTCTCTAGTCCCAATGTTACAGGCATCTCACTACCTGTCCTCGTCTTTGGTGACATATCTGAGATATGAGCAGTTTCCTCCAGATTTTACAGATCAAATTCCATCCTTGATGTGCTTTAAAAAATGTATACATTTGACCAATAGTTTTCAATGTTAAAACCATAAAACAAGGTTATGCCTGTTCAGTTCTAAAATACGAAGTGGAATCACGGGACCGAACAAAACCACAAGCCTTGTTGGAGGTGGTTCTCAGTTAGAAATGTCTCCTTCATCCTCCCTTAGCTTCACAGTTTGCCTGCTATGGTGTTTATCACATTGGCTGGTTTATCACATGGCTAGAGGCTATCTGTTTGTAGCCTCCCTAGATTAAAAACTCCTTGAGTGCAGAGAATGTGTCTTGTATATTATTGCACTCTCGGGACCTTGCACAATCCCCAACACGTGGCAGCATTCAATCAAGTTTTGTTGAATAAACTAACTTATAGATTACTCAATGATTCTGCAATTGATTCAGTTTTCCAAAGTTAGGCCTCAATATAACATTTCATTCCATTTTCTAATCTACCTACTATTCTTCCACTCTTAATATTTTCTTGAAACCCTATCATGTTGCAACCTCTGTGCTAAACTCTTTACCACTTCTATAAACATTACTAATTGCCAACTATATACTGTCAGAGATATTTTTAATCCCCATTTTATAGATGAGGTAAGTAAAACTACAAGAGGTTAAGTAACTGGCTAAAGTTACAATGCTAATTAGTGAACCTACACTTAGGTCTTACTCTTCACTATGCCACATATAAACCCTTAGATAATAGAGGCTATGAGTCTTGTGGATACTCCTCGAAGGCACATGCACGTTCATTCAAAATTGTGATCACATTTCAAGAGATTCACAATCCTATAGTGTATTATGTATTCCAGGTTGAGAACTTATGGTCTAAAACATTTCATTTCAATGAACTAAAAAATATACACACTGGACAGAAGAATTAAGGATCTAGGAATCATGCAGGGGCTGAACCACAAAACATACCCTGTGCCCCACTTTTCTTTTGCCACAGACAAAAATGAAAGTTTAAAGCAAGTAACTATCATATTTGTTAGTCTTATATAAAGATAAGAAAACATAATAATATTAGTAACTAACATTAATTATTTACTTTATGTTAAACACTGGTGCATCCTATGTATAAATTCATTTATCCTTTCTTTTTTTTTAATTTAATTATTTTATTTAAATGCGTTTCAAGTCATAGTACATAAAAAGGGCTCAGTTTTTCCATTTCTCTGGTTGCAAACCAGATAGTCACACCATTTGTGTCTTCATACATGCACCAGGGGTAGTAATGACCCTCTCAATCAACTGTCATTACTATACCTATACCCCTTTCCTTCCTCCCACCTCCCCCCTGCTGCATCCAGAGTTCCTGCATTTCTCCTGTGTTTCCCATTCCCATCCCCCTTATGTGTCCTCATCCACTAATCAGAGAGAACATTCGGCATTTGGTTTTTTGGGATTGGGTTACTTCACTAAGCATAATGATCTCTAATTCCATCCATTTGCCTGCAAATGTCATAATTTTATTTTCTTTTATTGCTGAATAATATTCCATTGTGTATATGTACCACAGTTTCTTTATCCATTCATCTATTGAAGGGCATCTGGGTTGCTTCCATAGTTTTGCAATTGTGAATTGTGCTGCTATAAACATTGAGGTGACTGCTTTATTGTAGTGTGCTGTTTTTAAATCTTTAGGGTATAGGCCCAGGAGTGGGATAGCTGGGTCAAATGGTGGTTCCATTCCAAGTTTTTTAAGAAATCTCCAAAG
>CM053399.1:120570645-120585165 GCA_028644305.1 Xerus rutilus
TTTGTTTGAAATTCTATGCCTTCTTCTATCCCAAAAATTCTTAAGTTTGATCTTTTGATGTGATCCCATAGATCTTGGATGTTTTGTTCATGGTTTCTTACCATCTTTACTGTGTGGTCAACTCTGTTCTCAAGGTTAAATATTTTATCTTCATTGTCTGAGGTTCTGTCTTCCAAATGGTCTAATCTGTTGGTGATGCTCTCCATTGAGTTTTTGATTAGGTTTATTGTTTCTTTCATTTCAAGGATTTCTGTTTGGTTCTTTTTCAGATTCTCTATCTCCTTATTGAAGTGACCTTTTACTTCCTGTATTTGCCTATGCATCTCTTTATCGAAGTGATCTTTTACTTCCTGTATTTGCCTATGTATCTCTTTATCAAAATGGTCCTTTGCTGACTGGGCTTGCTCTCTTATGTCATTCTTTAGTTCACAGAACATTTTGATTATGTACATCCTGAATTCATGTTCTGTCATTTCTTCTGCTGTACTGACCATGGATTCTAATATTGAAGAATCTTGGTTTGTTTGAATCATTTTCTTCCTTTGTTTTTTCATGATGTTTGTGTGTCTTTCCTTCTCTGTTGATCCAAGTTGTTACAGTTTTTACACCTATATGTGTATAGATTCCCTGCAGGATTTCAATACCACTCTTTTATAGGGGGGATAAATATTGGTTGATCGCAATACAAGGAATATATAGATTCAAACCAAGTAGCTCCTAACAGCTCCCAAATACATTTACAGATTAGTCACAATATACAGTAATTATAAGTTCTTTTACAATCTACTATGAAGCCAATAAGTTTGTACAAGGGTCCATAGTTCCTATTGGTGGGCTAGGGACAGTGGAGGGTGGAGTGTAGGATAGAGTATTGGGGTAGTAGGAAGTGAGGATGTGGTTATTAGATCTTAGAAAGCATGAAAAAGTAATCCAAGAGAGGCTGGCTATTACTAGAGAGGGAGACAGTGAGTTGGGGAAGACCGGTAGGGAGGAAGAGATGTAGGGTACAGCAAGAAATGATAGCAAGAAAAATAAAACATATGTAAGTGGGAGAAACAGGACTATCTAGTACCCCTCCAGTATTTGGTTCAGAAATCCCAATCTACTATATCCCACTGTAAAAAAAAAAAAAAAAACAAATCTTTGGATTCACAACTTTTGGGGATTAGAGGGTAGGAAAAGAGTGGGAGAGAAACATGGGGCCGTGGGTCCATGCGAGCTTGCTGTGGATCCTGTGTGGTTGGGTGGGCTCTGGAGCCAGGTTTCTTGAGTAGAAGCAGCCCCCGCCCGAGGCGAGCCCTGAGTTGGTGCTCCGAGCCGAGCCGAGCCGCCGCAGTTGCACCGCCCGCGGCCGCTTTCGGCCACCACTGCTGGAGTCACGCTGTGGCAATGTCTGCTTGCCCTGCTTACATGCAAAAGTGAAATTTCCTGTGGGGGTGGCTGTAGGGTGCTGCCGAAAAGCTGAGTGGAAGAAGTTTGTATTGCAGATTTTGATCTTTTGTTTGGCGAGACTGGCGGCTGCGTCTGTCTAAGCCGCCATCTTGCCCCGCCCCTATCCTTTCTTTTAAAATATTTTTTGGTTGTCTATGGACCTTTATTTTATTTATTTATATGTGGTGCTGAGAATCAAACCCAGTGCCTCACACATGCTAGGCAAGCGCTCTACCACTGAGCCACAACCCCAGCCCTCATTTATTCTTTATAACAATTCAATTATCAGTTTACCATAAGTTTATTGACAAGGAAATTGAAGCACAGAGCAATTCAGAAATATGCCCAAGTTGGCCAGTGAATGGTAGAGACAGTCCAACCACATAGCCTCAGGTATGTCGCCAAGATATCCTGAGCCCTTTGATAATAGGAAATGAAACACATTATAATTCTGAAAAAACTTCCTAACAAATGAGGAAGTGATCCAATTATCAGTAAACATAAAATGACAATCATCTTCTAATGAAAATATTTTCTTTCCCTTTCACCAATTTATGAGATTCCAAATTGTACAGCACCTTCTGATCAGTGTTAGAATTCACTTGTATTAAAGAATCAGTTTCCCAACTATTTTGAGCATGACATAAAATATGAAATACACTTTATGCCATAACAAGGCAGTTACACATATGTACTTGGAAAATTGAAATTGGAAGTACTTGAAATAATATTTATATGGACAATATGCAGTGAAATTTAATATTTTCTTTTTTAATCTCTTCTAGTCTCCTGAATGCTGATTGTATCCCACTAAATTGATTTCATGATCTACTAATGGGTCGCATCCTGCAGTTTAAAAAACACCATCATAAAAGATGAAAGGAAATTATTATCGCTCTGAGAAATTAACATTTCTAATCACTATAATGAACATTACTTATGCAGCAGTTGAGCTAATGGGAATTTATGCCATTAAAAGATTATGGTGTGTCAACTCTATTTTGCAAAAGCTTTTCAGTGCTCTCAGATATTGACCCAGTTGATTTGTGAAGGGTATCAAGCATAATATTTTTGCTGACTTCTTCAGAGGCCAAGAGCATACATACTTATATCAGTTTCAAATTCTTAAGTTTGTTAAATTATTCTTCCTCTATGTTCCTCATGTAACAGGAGTTTAATTGAACTTTCTTTTTTTTTTTTTTTTTTGGTGCTGGAGATTGAACTCAGGGGCACTTGACCACTGAGCCACATCCCCAGCCCTATTTTTTTGTGTTTTATGTAGAGACAGGGTCTCACTGAGTTGCTTAGCACCTTGCTGTTGCTGAGGCTGGCTTTGAACTCGTGATTCTCTTGTCTCAGCCTCCCTAAGTGCTTTAATTGAACTTTCGATTGTCTAATGCACAGGAAATCTTTGCACAATCTAATTTTTATTCTGAGAAATCAGAAATTTCTGATAAAACCAGAAGTTAGAAGGAAGAAGGAGTTACAAAACTAACCACTGGCCCACAAATCCAGAGGCAAAAGGAAGAGGAAAGAAAGAGAGAGAGAAAGATAAGTAAGGAAGGAGAGAGGGAGGGAAGAAATCTAGGAAACCAGGTGGCTGTAGGAAAAACACACCTTTGGTGTTCCTTGTCTCTGATCCCATTGAGTTTGATTTTTTGGATCTGGATATTATATATTAGAGAATACTCTTTATGTAATACAGACTTATCAGGTTATCTATTCAAAAACTCAAGAAAGAAATAAGACAAAAAGAATGCTGTTCCAGAGATGTAAGAGTCCTAGGGTCCCTTCAAATAGTGACCTGGGGTACTTTTGACAATAAGCAGGGATGTCACATCGTCCTTCCCTCCAGGTAACTGCTCCCTAAGAGTGGTGTTCTGAATCAGAGGCTGTGTGTCTCCCCTTCCACTAGTCCTCCATCTCCCCTGCCACAGAAATGTTGGGAGCGAGGAGAAAGGGAGGGCAGAATAAAATGCAAGCTGTCCAATTAACTCTGAATTTTCAGATAAACAAAAACTAATTTTTTATTATAAATATGTTAAATGGGACATACTTACCAAAAATAAATTATGCGCCTGAAATTCAACTCTCACTGCGAGTCCTATATTTTTATTTGCTAACTGATTCACATGAAGTCTGATGCCATTAGTACCTCTAGCTTTCAGAAACCTTGAGAAGTTTTATGAGAAGAGTAACTCAAAAATCTAGGGAAGTCCCCTCATCCCTCTACCTGCCTCTTTCTCTCAGCCAGCCCTGCCTAAGCCAAAGCACCGAGAGAAGACTTCCACTGGAGCGGACCCCAAACTTGCTTCCGTAAACTGTGTGGTGCTTCTCAACCTGTTCTCTCAGCATCCTGTCCTGTCT
Organism: Xerus rutilus; assembly: GCA_028644305.1. Classification (NCBI taxonomy): domain Eukaryota; kingdom Metazoa; phylum Chordata; class Mammalia; order Rodentia; family Sciuridae; genus Xerus; species Xerus rutilus. The sequence continues at coordinate 120,574,444 of CM053399.1, forward strand.
GTATCCCTCACCTAGCGGCATAAACCTCTTGCTGAGGCTCAATAATGTCAGAAAACTGTTCACAGCAAATGGGTCCCTGCACCCTTCTTGGGAATACTATTCTCCTCAATTCTTTTCATCTTTTCTTATAGGCATTGGTTGCAATAAATAGTCAAATCTTGTGAGCCAACGCTCCACACTGGACAGTGCCTGGTGATGAGCGCTGTCCTCCATAACTGAGAAGTTCTTTTTCTTTGGATTTTATCTTCAATGGTAAAGAAGCTCTCCTGAGGCCTGGGGAGAAAGTTACCTTGACTTCTTACTTTTATTTCTTCTGTAAAGTTTTTTTTTAAGCTAAAAGAGTGCAAAAACAATATGTTCCTTCTCAAAACTGTTAAGGTCATCAAAAAAAGGGAAGTCTGAGAGATTGCCTAGAGGAGCCTAAGGAGACAGGATAACTAAATGTAATGTGCTTTCTTGGATGCCATTCTGGAGCAGAAGAAAGGGTGGTATCAGGTTAAGAATGAAGGAAGTATGAATGACTATGAACTTAACTCTTTTAAAAATGCTAAGAGAAAAATAAGAAAGATATGTTATCATATATTATGGATCTAAGCAGGAGACATACTGTAATCAAAAAAACCTAAAACTCTTTCACACCAAAAAGACAAATAGCAATTTACAGAATTAATTGTAAAGGTTAGGCATATATAAATTCAAAGGACTATAACAGGTGTAGGCAGTATCTATAAAAATCGCAGTTATGAATAATAGCTGAGAACTATCAATCTAGGAAAAAATTAGAAATACCATTAGGGAATCTGAGCAAAAGTTATTTGAATGCTCAACTAAAAGAAATCAAATTTATGAAATTAAATATGTCTATGTACTTACACACTCATTTCAGAGGTAATTGTCTAGTTCTTATTTTATTGTATACATTTCTGTTCTTCAGACATAATCAGTAGTATAAATAATTAATCAACTAATTACTTATGGATGGTGGAAAACAATTTCTTTCTAAGACATGCATTTATTAATCTGTTTAAAATGTAAGGAGAAAGTTTGAAATATTGAAGTGCAAAAAGAGTAACCAGTATGTTCTGACTTTAGCAAAACATGAAAACTTACTGTCAATTTGATTAGATAATACAAAACAATGAAAACCACTATAATCTGACCTATTTTCCTTTAAAATCGTATCTTTGAGGGGAAAAAAAACTAAACCTGAAATATAGGTGGATTTAAAATAAAAGAAGAAGAAAATGTGGGGCCTGGGGATGTAACTCAATGGTATAGCATTTGCTTAGTACACATAGAATCTTGGTTTTGACCCCGCAGCAATACAAAAAAAAAAGTCTCAATATTTTGAAGCTATGTTTAAATGTATGTCTCCTCCAACTCTATTAACAAGAAAATTCAGAATTATTATCACAAAATAGCACTGACATCATAGGCAGTTAATCTTGCTACCTAGCTCACCTTATTTTAAAAAAATGGTTTATGTGTCAGATTTCATAAGCAACTAATTTATCCTGGAGTGTTACTGGGAACACTTGCTTAACTTTACCTTGTTTAAACACTTCATGAGTGAATTTTACAGGAATTTATTATGATTTTCTTGAAAATAAAAATTATTTCTAATTATTTGTATAGTCTTTGCCACCCCTCTTTCCTATGGGTGGGCATTTTAATATAAAACATGCATGATTGCTCTCTTTCAAATGTTATTTTGTTCTTACCTAGTACTAGATATTCTTAATAAGGTTAGAAAAAGAGATACCCAGTTTGATACTTTTATCACTTATTTGAGGTGCAAAGTTACTACAGTTCTTAAATATTGTACAAATGGAAGGAGATAAAATTTCATCCAAAAGAGACCTATAAAGTCAAAATGTATGACATTTTCCATCTATTTTTAGGCACAAAGAAATTTGTGCCATTCCCTTATGGGATAAACTGTGCCCAAATGTGAAGAATTTCAGCTAGAGACTAAATCCACCCAGTGAGGATTATAATATAGAGTTTTTCCAACAGTGTTTTTTTAAACCTTCTCTATGTCAGGCTATGTTTAGTCTTCCCTAGGTCCTTTAACTTATAGATCAATCTTCCTCAATGTCCATGTTTCTTGGTTGTCCATTTTAGTTCTTTATTCAAATCACCAGTGTAGATGTCTCAGAGCAAATTGATCATCAGGAGTTGCAATCCAGGTATTAGCCCCTCAAAAATAATGTCCACCACTACCCCTTATGTCCTCATCCCAAAGTTACCCTGAAGCCATAATATCACTTTCACTTTGCTACCCCATGCATTTTACAGACTAGGAAATTGAGGCCAGAGATGTCCAAGATCATTCTACAATCAATGGTGGAGTCAGAGCTTAAATTCCAGTGCTTCCACTTCTACTCATTTTTCTTAATAGAACATTTATGAGGGGCTTTTTTGGGAGGGGAGTCCAAGATTCACCAGCTTTTCAATGCCACAGAGATATCAGGCACTTGCAACTATGGTTCCAAGGGGATCCCAAGTAATTAAAAGATCTGAACATCTACACGCATAAAATTTTCAGTATATCTACCACAGCCTTAGATGCCAGTGACCTTAATTGCACACAAAATGTTTCAGTGAGATAAGTAGGATGCCCGTGGTTTCACCTAATGTAATGGGAAGCACTAATGTGATCTGATGCTTATTTTATTCTCTAAATTATTATCAGTGAACTATTGCAGAATTTGGGAATTTTTTTAGTAACAAGTAACAGAGACACAATCTAAACTAGCTCAAGCAAAAATAAATAAATGGATTTATAGGTTTGCACACCCAGAAAATCTAAGGGGAAGCTGAGTTCAGGCCAGATGGGATCTAGGACTTGACTGCTGTCATCAGGGTCCATCCTCCATCCCTTAGACATTAGCCCATATGGGTGTCAGAAAAAGTAGCCACCTGCAATGCCAGGGCTCACACCCAGCCAGTTGGGAAAAACCCCAATTAAAAAGAAGCACTTTTCCTGGTAATTACAACATAAAGATCACAGGGAGGACTTGGATTTGCTTGCCATCAATCAGGACCCACCCCTAAATTTACCACTATGGCAAGGCAGTTGGGAAAATCCCTATAACCATGAAATGGGAGATGGGGTCAGCTCACCCATGGTCAAAGTCACGGGTTCCCAATAGAGATTCTACAGCCATGAAAAAGGGAAAGAAGGAATGTTGTTAAGACCAAAAACAACTAGAAGAAACAGGCATCTCTACAGTTATATTAAAATAAGTACTGAAGAGTATCAGATTTGCTCAAATGCAAGCACCCCAAAATCAATTTCCAGAAGAAAACTTCCATGAACAAATTCCCCATTCAGCTCCAATGAATGCTATGTTCCAAGAATAAATTCTTCATTCAGGAGACAAAACCAGGAACTAGTTCACACGAATACTAATCAGGGTTCACACACTCGCCCAAGTCATATTTATAAAGTTTATTATCAGGTAGACCTAAATATGTCACTAATTACCATTATTTACTATATAATGTTTATTTATTATGAAAATAACTATTACCTTTTGTAGCTTTAATGGTCTGCATTTGATTATTTCGCCAAGAATTTTAAAGGAAATTATATATTTACCACCTCCCCCCGCAAGACCAAAGTCTTCCCCACTCAGCTTCTCCCACCCCAAGCCCCACTACTATCCCTAGGCCCTCAGTGTGGCACTTACCATGATGAGTCACAAAGCCAAAGATGTATAACACCTTATAAGAACATGACAGTCATATTCAAAGCATTACTTCCCCTTGCTGGGAAAATTTGTTTGACCTCACTGAGCCTTCATCTCCTAGGCCATAAATTTGAGATAATAATAATCACTCTCACACAGTCATCATGGCAATTTTAATCTAAAGCACTTACATGATACCTGGAAAAAATCTTTTTAATAAATGTGGCCTGAAAAGATGATGATAATGCTGAACTAGAAATGAGAGACCACATCAGTTTTGCTCACAGCAATGTTCTCAATGCCAGACACATAGTGGGAATTCGATATATATGTGCTGAACTTATGAATGAACAACCTTTGGAATCAGATGAGATACATTTTCAAATCCTTATCCTTTACTGGCTGTGGCCAGTTACCTGCATTATTTAACTATTATGAATGAAGAGGGAAATCAATGGTACCATCTTCCCCTGGGTTCATGTAAGGGGTAGCTGAGACGGTTATGTCGGAAGCTCTTTGAGGACAGATACTCTGCCTTATTTATGGTAAACACTGAATACTAGCACCCTCATACCTTTTCCCTTCTAAAATAGGATTTAAAAATTCATAAGGCACTGGGACTTCTCCCATGTTCAAAATGCATCAAAATTATTCGATCTTTTGACTAAATTTAAAAGAACCCATAAATTTTAAAATAATTTTTAAAAATCTGGGAAGACTCTAACATACATGTGAGGATCCAAAATAGAGCACAGAAAGGAATTTAAGCTAGAAAATGGATGAGCACATGCTCAGATAAAATTAAGATGAGCACCACCTTCAGATAAAATTAATTTTCATGCAAATTCAAACAGGTCTCAGAACAATAACAGGGACGAAGGTAGATAGCAATTTCAGACATTTTGGAAACCTCCAAAGGAGAAAGAAATAAAAGAACTTAAATCTCTTAATCCCTTTCATTTGTATAATACTTTACAATTCACAAAGCATTTTCCACAGAATTTTTATCAGCTAATCTTCACAATAAGTCTGTGGAATGGTTACCAGATAATTTATCTCCAAACTGACACTTTCCTGGGCATGAAAGTGGACAGTATTAGAACAATTAGAATAAGCCAAAAATGTCCAGGGGAACTGGGAGGTCTGACCACCCTGGCTACAAACCCACCTTCCAACTGGGAAGTTTCTGGAGGAAAGAGTTGATGTCATTTTTGCCTTTGTATCTCAGCAACCAGCAAAACTCCTGACAAATGATAGAAATTGAGTAAATACCATTTATTGAGAGAAGTGAAGCTGGGTCCCAGCCATGTCAATCACTAGCCTGTTACATTAACAACCCAGACTTGAGCTGCAGCCTTCCTACCCCTCTCACTTGAAATGTCAGTAAGTTGGGCTCCACCCTTTCAAGCCAAGAATCCACACACAGAGGGGCAAGTCCTGCACCTTTCTCAGGATTTTTGCAAACACCAGAAGGACTTATGTTTTCTTGGTCACCCCTGTCCTCAGGTCCCTGATTCCATATGTGTTATTTCTTTTTCTCATCATAAAAATCAAAATGTAAAACTCAGCTCTTCCACAGTTTCAAATCAAAAACAAAATTTACTTATACAAAGCATTTAATGAACAGTAGACTCTTCTAGAAACATAAGGATAGAAAAAAGGTCTATTTCTCAACAATGCAAACAACTTCTGTCTAAACAGTAGGCATCCCCAACGTTGACATCCTTGACTACTTCACAGAGGGGCTTCTAATGGATCACCCACGACTTTCTCAGGGTCACACCACCTCGCAGATTCCCACCACACTCATCACTCTTCCTCCATTATTTGCTTCTTTTTCATGCTTCCCTTTGAAAATGAAACAAACTCTCTTCCCCTTTCAAATAGAACAGTTCCTCCCTGTTCTCAGAGGTTTGGCCCCTGCCCTCAAGACTCAACAACCTTAGGGAACTTCAGAAAGGTGTTTTTGAAGACAAAAAGAGTCCCTTTCTGCGTAGAATCAGGTTGGCACTTCATAGGCCAGAGTGATTTCTTCAACTCCTTTCATCTGTGTAGTAAGCAAGAGAGTGGGATTTGGACTCCTGTCTCTCCTCAGAGGATGAGGGCCCTTTGCTCCAGAGCCATAATCAGAGCAGGGGAAAAGTGCAGCATGTAGACCCACATGCTTGCCAAGACTATGCACATCAAGGCCCCCAATTCTATAGTCTTAGGCCATTCCTAACAAATTTTCAAGGTTCTGATCATGTTCACTAGATTGCCTCCTGGTAGAATTTTAAAGCTGAGTATAGTCAATAGAAATCCAGGAAACTGAGGAGCCTTTGATTCTGTCTAGAGAAAGAACCGGAATCCAGGTCAGCAGATACCCACGCCCATTATTCTTTCCCTACACCGGGCAGCCAGTTCTGACGACAGGCATAGTCATCCTTAGTCTCTAGTTACACAGAAACTAAACATCCTTTCACTTGGTGACTTGTGCGTGCCTCTGATTTGGCAGGAGGACACAGCTCGTGCGCTCAGAGGTCTGCCTACTAAGTTAATTGGAGACCCCAAGCTTCAGAGCAACTCAGCTTGTAAAGAACGCACCAGCACAGGCTTCCCAGCAGGGCTGTGGGATCACACTTTCTCTTTCTTGACCTGCTTGAGAGCAAGGAATCAGCATCATTTGTTAAATGAACCATTGCCTGGTCTTAATTACATAATCATGCAGATTGGCAGCAGCACAATTCTGAAAGGAATACTTTACATTACTAATAAAAAATAATGGTGATAACAATAGTTCTTAGTATGTAATAATAACAACTAATAGAGAACTGACTGTGTCCAGGAGTGTTAACTAAATTATTCCTCACACTACCACAATGGGGCAGGTACTATTACAGTACCACCCCTTCTACAGCTGAAGAAACCGAGTCACAGAGAAGCTAAGTTCTTGGCCAAAGTCACACAGATAGAAGTTGATGGAGTCTGGCATGAACCCAGGCTGTCTGAGTCTAAACCCCTTACTCTATTCTGAACATCTGTAGCCAGGACCAGATATGAATAACTGTCACATTTTTGACATGTTTTGGACAATCACTGATGACCAAGCTTTTCCTGGGACATGACATAGTATAGACCTACTACCAGGTAAATACGACCTACTGAACAAAGAATCTATTATTCTCCTCTCAACCCCTCTAAAACAAATGTGTGAGTTCTTCATTAAAAGCATTAGGACAGGGGGCTGGGGTTATGGCGCAGTGGTAGCGTGCTCGCCTAGCATGCGTGAGGCACTGGGTTCGATCCTCAGCACCACATAAAGATAAAATAAAGATATTCTGTCCACCTAAAACTAAAAAATAAATATTTAAATTTAAAAAAAAGCATTAGGACAGAAGCCATATTTCAGAAGCACCCCCCCCCCATTTCTCCTCTTGCATACTAGAAGGTTAAATATCCCAGACTCCTTTGCAAAGAAGTTGGGACCATGTGACTGGGCTGTGACTCATGGGCTATAATCACAATTAATGTATGCCATTTCTAGACCTGGAAAATGAGAAGCACATAGAAGAATGGAAAATAGCAGACCAGAAAAGAAAAGAAAAGAAAAGAAAACTGAATACCAAGCTGATATCAAGCTGACTTAAACTTCAAAAGGCCCAGAAATTGTATATCCAGAAACTCAAAAGGGGAAATAGAAGGGAGGAAAATTACAGAAGTATTTTTTGTCTTTTATAAGAAGAAACCATGTCTTTTCCTCTACTCTCCACAGCTCTCTCCAATCAAAAAGAAAAGTTATTCTCTGAAGAGAGTAAAACATATTTTCTGGTCTAGGGAACATCAGGTGCTAAATGAGGGCTGGGTCACAGTTCTGAAAAAGAGATTGTGGGAAGGAAACTAAATAAATTAATGCATATTGGATGCTAAGACTCTTGTCATTTCCCCAACTTGGGTCTCAGTATACTGGCAGTTGACTCTTGATCTTCCAAGCAGGAGATTAGAAAAACTTTTAAATAATCAGACACACACACATACACACACACACACACACACACACACACAAACACATATACATGGGGAGTAAGGGAGCTTCCAATACAAGAAAAGAGGTCACATGCAAAGGACCAGGAGCTAGAGTGCTTTAGACTTCTAAACAACTGCATAGGAAGTTATCATGCAATTTGCAATTCCTTACAAGTTCTGGAAAACATTTATTTACAATTTGGACTTCTATACTTAATCTACCAGCCACCTGTGAAAGCAGAGTAAAGTTATCAGACATGAGATAGCAAAAAATCACTCTCAGCAGAAACAATTTTCTTCATAAACCACTGTAGGATGTGCTCCATCAGAATGAAAGAAGAAACAAAACAAAACAGAAAATGTGAAACAGAAGAAACAGGAGCTCCCACACAGGAGGGAGGTGAAGAAGTTTTTTAAAAGAAACCCGGGAAGAGGAGGAAGGAATACCTGATGTGACAGGCTTAGGAGACAAAAGCAGGAGCTGGCAGACCTTGTTAAGGCTCCAGCCTGGAAATGGCATCATGTCACTTCAGCTACATTCTATTGGCTACTGAAAGCAGCAAAACCAACCAGATTCAGTATGGGAGGAGCTATCACAGGAGCCTGAGTCCTGGGAGCTACTGTTCCTGGGAAAACATCTTCAAAGACCAGCTACCACCGAGGGCCAAAAAATCACCTAGAAGTGCAGTGGTTGCTTCTGGAGACAGAGGGATGGGGTGATGAGACGTGATTTTAATAGCAAATCTTAGAGGACTAGGTGAGTCCACTCTGCATGTAACAATAGTAAAAATAGAGTATATGGTGCCTGTATTAGCTGGTAATCAAAGAAAGAGACAGCCAGCCCTCAGGAACAGTGAGGCGCTAAGCAACTCAGTGAGACTCTGTCTCTACATAAAAAAAAGAAACACAAAATAGGGCTGGGGATGTGGCTCAGTGGTCGAGTAACCCTGAGTTCAATCCCTGCTACCAAAAAAAAAAAAAAAAAGGAAAGACACAGAATGAGTAAAAGAAGGAAAAAAGCTAGAGAACAAAAATAGGAAATTATCAGTGCAATAATTCCAGGAAATGTCTCAGATCTCAAGGGCATAGGTTTCTATGGAATGCTGCTAAAAAAAATAACAATACAGAAGGTGCAGGTATTTCATTTACCTAATGATGTGAATGAATTCCTTTTTGTAGTATCACACAGAAGCAGAATAAACTGACAAGTTTTTAGATTTTTTTCTTTTGCTCCCTCAATCTTACATTAATAGTAGGATTCTCAGATTTGCATATTGTACATGAAACAAAAACAAAAGACTTGGGAATATTGCCTTCTTTTACTGCACAAAGGGCACAGTAAAGAGGACACATCCATTTAGGTATGTTGGCAAAGAAGAAGGAAATAGCACGGTGCTTTGCAGTGTTATTAATCATTAGCCATATAATTTCACTTGTCCTTTTCGCCTGCGTATGTTGTTAGGACCCAAGGAGATAGTAGCATTATTTACTGTAGAAACTCTCATCAAATATTACCAGGGAGACAACGTACATATTTAAGTACTTGACTGTGAGGTTTTATGTAGCTTTGGTCCATAAAAGTCTAATACCACACCTCCAAACAGGAAACTAAGAACACTTCTTCAAAGTGAGTAGACCTTGCACAGAAAAAGCAGGTACAATACATGAGAGGAAAATCAAAGCAAAGTTTAATTTCCACTTCCTGTCATCCCTAGACCCAGTAGCTAAGAAGCAAAGAGACCCAGGGGAGAGTGGTAGCCCAGCCCTCTCTCCAGGCAGCACACAGTCCTGAGAGGAAAAGGAGCCTCCAGTCTCTGAGGAGCCATGGGCCAACCTAACCGATCAGGTCAGGTGCCACGATTCCACCAGCTCCTTGCATCCAGTTCCACTAGAGAACCCCAGAGTGATGTCCTGTTGCACCACGAAGCTTTCAGGAATGTGTCATTCCTAATTGGGGTGGATGGCTCTTAAGAATGCCCAGAAAGAGAAGGTATTGGGAAATGAGATTGATTAAAATATGCTAACATTCAGATACAAATATGGTCTAATGAATCCCACTAATAAGTATAATTTTCTTTTATTTTTTAAAATTTTTTATTTGTTCTTTTTAGTTACACATGACACTAGAATGTATTTTGACATATCATATGTATGGAGTATAACTTTCCATTTTTGTGGTTGTACATGATGTGGAGTTGCATTGGTGGTATATTCATATGAACATAGGAAAGTTATGTCCAGTTTATTCTACTGTCTTTCCCATTCCCATCTGCCTTCCTTTCCCTCAACTCTGCCCTGTCCAATTCAGTGAACATCCCCTTCTCTCTCCCTACTCCCACCTATTGTGAGTCAGCATCTGCATATCAGAGAGAACACTGGGACTTTGGATTTTGGGGATCGGCTTATTTCATTTAGCATGATAGTCTCCAGTTCCATCCATTTACTGGAAAATGCCATAATTTCATTCTTTATGGCTGAGTAAATCCCATTGTGTATATATACCACATTTTCTTTATACGTTCATCTGTTGAAGAGCACCTAGGCTGGTTCTATAGCTGAGCTATTGTGAATTGAGCTGCTATAAACATTGATGTGGCTGCTTCATTATAGTATGATGATTTTAAGTCTTTGGGGTATATGCCAAGGAGTGGGATAACTGAGTCAAATGATGGTTCCATTCCAAGTTTTCTGAGGAATCTCCATACTGCTTTCCAGAATGGTTGCATCAATTTTCAGTCCCACCAGCAATGTATGATCATGTTCCTTTTTATAAGTATAATTTTGATGCACCAATAAAAAGAATACCCTGTTTCCGTGATCTGGGATGTCCAAACACAAATATCAACCCAGCCCTCTTAAATTACATTTCTACAGAACAATCACTTTCTTAAAATCCAGATATAGCATCTGCATCTAAATTCAGACCCTTGCATTGCAATAAATCTACCTTATTATATATATTTCTTAGCCCCTGCAAGCTTCAACTCACTCACTCAGAGGAGAGTCTAAAGAGAAAACCTCATGA